>CANUEZ040000175.1:6562500-6960046 GCA_948099385.1 Fasciola hepatica
TGCTATTACCAGTAGACAATGCTGACATCGCATATCTGATGGAAACAAATGAAGTAAAATAATTTTGTCTCAAAATTTCAAGATGACACCAGTATCTCAGCTTAGACGCAATGTGAATATGTCCAAGCAACGTTGCGATCGCTCAGTTCAGTTCAGTTCATTCAACCATCAGCGTCACACATCTGTGCTCTGGGCTCGGTTGATGGGTAGAGGCCAGACGAGGTTCAATCTCAGAACCAGTTGATGGGCAGCATCTGGTTCTAACCACTATGCCCCTGGAAAGGACACCCCAGCGAATACACACGAAGAGAAACAGTTTACCGGTCTAAAAACCTCCACTAGTTTGACGTAGGAGTGGGGTACCTGAGGTTTCTCTCCGCAGTGGGAGAAGTCATCGCACTTCATTGGGCAGCTATCACTCACCTAAGCTGATAGCCTCTGGCCCAAAAAATGCTGCCCCCGTCTACGTTCCGCTTGTTCCATTGGGTGAATGGGACTGAGGACTGAATCCGAAAAGCGGATCGATAAGAAAGCCACAGTGAAGACAAAACAAAACGCATGCAACATTCAGGTCTCATGTGACAGACCAGAAGAAGTTCCTTCACGGGTTCTTCGGTCACGCTCCCTTGTTGGTGAGTCTTTTGAATAAAAGGCTCTGGTTAGGGTGTGGGCAGCCGCGAAGTATGATTCGCCAAGAAATCTCCAGTATCCTCCCTGTAAAGGGCCTTACCAATTTTCCCTCTTTTAATTTAAGGACGATGCAAAACGACCCAGGTAATTGCGTCTGTCATGAAACCAGTAGTTCAGGAGTTGGGTATAATTCAGATGCGTTTCTTAAGCCCAAGTGTTCATTCCCCTTGGATGCCATCAACGTCCGCACACTATGTCAGATAGGGCAACAGGCTACCCTCGCTAAAACTCTTGGCACCTTTAAAACAGATGTGTGTTGTGTCTCCGAAACACCCATAAAAGACCCCACTTCTGTGATAACTCTTCGCACCCCAAATACAACCTCAGTCTCTCACTTCACTCTTCGCGTGTTGGGTGTCTAGAGTTCGTGGTCAGGCTGGCTTTGAGACTGCTTTGAGCATGAAAGCTGAGCTTGCACTGTTAGACTGGATTTCAGTCAGCAGCCGTTTGTGTGCAATTCGGTTGGACGGTTCTGTTTGTGTCAACAACAAACTGAAGCGCCGATGTTTGTTCGTCCTGTCTGTGTATGAGTCGACCGAATGCAGCTCCTCTGAGGCCAAGGACTAATTCTATCAAGTTTTGTCTCAGATACATCGAAGCGCACGTCCAACGGATGTCGTGATCATCTTTGGGGATTTCAGCACCCGAAAGGCACATTGGAGGCCCATTTGCTATCTCAGCCGATCGTACCGATAACGGCGATCGTCTCATTCAGCTGTGTTCTGACCACGGATTGTTTCTGGCAAGTACGAACTTCTGCCATAAAAAGCTACAAAGATTGACATGGCGTCTTCCTTCGTCTTCACAACGTTGGACTCAGACTGACCATATTGTCACCGGTCACCGCTGAAGTGGATCAATTAAAGATTGTCGTTCATTTTAGTCTACGCCTGTGGACTCAGATCACGTCTTGGTACGTGCTTGGTTTTTCACGTCCTGTCCATCGTCGCACCAAAGTAAATGCCACTCGTCCTGTGCGGTTGCTTGTAAATGATAACCAGTGACAGTTTCTAGATGGAGCTGATTACGCAGTTATCGATGCAGCCAGATGTTCAGCACCCAAATGAACGCTGGCAACTGCCCAAGGAAGCTTTGTATGCCGCTTCGAATGCCACTCAGAACTCTGGTTCAAGTCGGTCTCATAAACAATGGATATCTTCCACATCAGTTGCTCTGCTTGACGCTAGCAGGTCCGTTCCTCCGGATGTCACGTTCAATGAAGTGTGTAAATCCGTAAGACGCCGTGGAAAAGGCTGCATCCATTGGCAATGCTCGCAATCTCTTCCGTTTGATTAGAGGTACCGGTCGACGGAAGCCTGGTGCAAGTGAGTTAATTAAAAAATCCAACGGTTCACTGATTAACTCTAAGGGACGTCGTCTGGACCGTTAGGCGGAGAACTTCGAAAAACAATTCAGTTGGCCCACTTCAACGGTGGGCCTTCCCAATATACCTGCCACAGGAACGATGAGGCGGATATCAGTGATCCATCAGAGACAGGGATTGTGCGGGAGATCGATTAGTTGAAAAGGTATAAAGCCGCTGGATCGGATGGGTTGTCTCCATCTTTTTTCAAGGATGGAGGCGAAGTTCTGGTTTCAGAGTTAACAAAACTTCTCCGTTTTATTTGGGATAGTGAGCAGATTCCCAGGAAATCGTGTGAATCGGTGATTGTGCCGATTTACAATGAAGGTGACGTGTCCTCTTGTGTAAACCACAGAAGAGTTAGCTAAACTGCTCACACGTCTTATTCTCCACCAATTATCCAGTGCCCTCGAAATATGTACACGTGAGAATCAGGTTGGTTTCAGACCCGGTCGCGGTTGTATCGATCACATCTTTACCCTTCGGCAAACCTTAGCGCACAGACACATCTTCCGTAGGCCCACAATCTGTGTCTTTCTTGATCTGAAAGCGGCGTTCGACTCAGTCGACCGCACAGTTCTCTGGCTCTGCCTCTCACTGAAGGGTTTCCCAGGAGTTTATTTCTCTCTTCCAATGCTTGTATGCGAAACGCCGGAGCCGAGTTCGTGCATAAGGCGATCTTTCCCCTGAGTTCGCCACGTAACGTGGTGTTAGTCAGGGTTGCCGTCTTTTATCTTTTCTCTTCAATTTCGTGATTGAATTGGAGCTTACAATAGCCATATCTTCGCGCGAGAAGAGTACTGAACAGCACTTCCTGAGCAAAGGCTGCTTGACAGGAACCAACACCCTATCGCGTGCGACGATGCTAAGTATTTAATCGAACTTCTCTTGAGAAGTATACATCGCCCTCAACGCCAAGTTCACCAGTGAAGGTTCATACACCATTCTTAGAATGGCCATTCTAACTCGTAGAGGCGATACGATCAATCCCGTGTCGAGAACATTTATCCTTGCCAAACAGCACGAAACATGTCCTAAACAACGTAGTCTGGCCGAGATTATCACTTAACCTAACGTAATAAACCTACCTAGGAATAAATAGAAGGAATGATAATCATCACTAAGCAACAATGACTTTTTCAATTTTTTAGTTGAACTGATTCATGAGACAGCCATATCTTCGTGCGCGAATTGCAGCGTCGATCTTTGCTCACGCAGCAAACTGTCCGACATGGAATATGCCGACGATATTGTTCTTCTGAGTGAAGATCCAGATAAGCTGCAAGCTCCTTTAGATAGCCTTAACAACAGTGTAGCAATGTTTGGGATGCGTTTTGCACCTTCAGTGTAAAATGCTGCTACACGACTAGGTTGGCTCAACACTAAACCTTGTGTTAGCAGGGGAAGCTCTAGCTGAAGTGGATACATTTTGTTACCTGGGCAGTTACATCTCACCAGGTGAACACATAACGGATGAAGTGTCATCGCGTATTCAGAAGGCGCGTTTGGCTTTTGCCAACCTCAGTCATCTGTGGCGTCAGAATGACATCCGATTTTCTGTTAAGAGTAGAGTGTACAATGCGGCTGTTAGGTCCGTTCCTTCATACGGTTCCGAAACATGACCGTTGAGGGTATAAGATGGACGAAGACTGTCGGTGTTCGAGCACCCATATCTCCGTACCATTGCCCGAACATGGTGGGAACATCCTATCAGCAATACTGAGGTTCAGCATAAGGTGTTGGGAACCAGGTGTCAGTCTCTGGATCAAGTACTGAATCTAACAGGCTAAGGTGGTTGGGATATGTGTTACCCATGCCAGCCAATAGACTTCCTCGGCGTACGCTATTCTCTGAGGCAGGTAGTGGTTGGAAGGTAGGTCGAGGTGGTCAGTCCGTGACATGGCAAAAAGGCATGAAAACCTTTAACAGTGGACTTGGCCACGTAGGACGTGTTACACTTCCACGTTGGGGTCCACATGATTCGCCTACTAAGTGGTTGGAGACATTAGGTGATATGGCTAGGTGTCGCGTCCAGTGGCGTAGTTGCATTCGGTCTCTTTCCTTGTCCCCTCGATTTCCCCTTGAGACTTTGACTTTGTGGATCTTTATCACTATGCTTCTGTTCTTTTCACCCTTTACTGGGCGATGCCGGAAGGCGGCAATCGAAATCAGAGCACAGAAGTGCGAGGTTATTGGTTGAATAAACTGAACTGAACTGAACTAATCGGTTGATACATCACAGCATCGTCAAATCGAGGGCAAAAAGAACGGAAGTATAGAGTGCAAAAGAGCCGAAAACAAAGAAAGCGCCCGAATGTAACTACACCGCCGGCCACTACACCTAGCCAATTTACCTAATGTCTTGAACCATCTAGTAGGTGGGTCTCGTGAACCTCAACTCGGAAGTCCGACACGTCCTACTGAGCCAAGTCCACTGGTCAAGGTTTTCCCACCTCTCTGCCGTTTTATAGACTGACCATGTCGACCAACATTTAGTCTAATATATGCGTCAGAGAACAGTATATATATATATATATATATATATATATATATATATATATATATATATATATATATATATATATATAGCTTATTCAAATCCGGGGAGAGCTCTGGTAGTTAGAAAGTAGCTCGCCATTAAATAAGACCAAAGTCTTTTGTCACACTTCATGTATCTGATCGCGATTTTTGGAAGTCGTGCACGAACTACCGACCACCGGCTAAGCGAGAATATAATAGTGTGTTGGAGAACCTGGATTACCATCATTACGCTCACTGTCTCCAAACGGATGTGATCACTAAAAGTAACGAACAATCTCAATCTCGAGTGGTAATGAACCCTACCAATGTGTTACCCGATTTGTGATTTAACCTTTCACTTGTCATTAACTCTCGTTTCCCTGTATGAGAAAGTGCCGTGAAAAGCCGATAATATAGCTTCTTAGTCGGCTCTAGGAGCTCGATGTACGACAGCGGGGTCAACAGATAGTTGGTTACTCGATTCGTTCAATCGTGAAATTGTGTACATAAAACACGTTCCTTGTTCGGCGTCTTTATGAGGTGGTTAATGGTCCCAAACAAAACTAATAAATATCGAAAAACCACATGTCGGAAGAGATCGTTTGTGCTTCAATAAGTTTCCATTCAAGAGAGAGAGAGAAGTATTATAAAATCCTGTACAATGAATTACCTCTTCCCCTGATGTGGTGTGTGTGTCTCCCGCGACCAGTGCCGTGTCCGCGGACCCGAGAACTTCAGCGGTCAATTTGAGCTTGGTATCAGCACGAGCCAGAATAGCTTCTTCAACTGTGTTTCGGCCGACCAATCGAATAACACGAACCGGTCTACCATTAGGCAAGGAAACGAAAGAATGCACTGTATTGGTAGAATCTGTGTTGATGATGCGTCTGGCAGACCGCTACCGTACCATATGGTAGAACACAGGACTAACAATGAATGCCGCGCAAAGAGTTGACCTCATAGGCACATGGCCACGCTGTATCACTAAGTATAACTGGCAATCTCGTCTCTGTGACCCGTGATAGCGCGAAAGCCCCCAAAAATCGAGGGTGGCTAAGGTCCGAACGACTGAGGGAGCTATTTAGCATAACTGATAAATTGCTTGAATAGTTACTGGCCCCATTTCAGTAGTAGACAGATGAACTATTCCATGACCCATTTTTCAAACAGCACTTTTTCTAATATGGACTATAAACAAGCTGTACAATTTCTGGAGCAGAGTTTCCGTTTTAACAACCAACGTCATCTCAAAGCTTGTGGTACTAAAGAATCCCCCAGTTTGAAAATTACCACATCCACTCACTTGGTCTGGCCAATACGATGCGCACGAGCTGTTGCTTGGAGATCGTTTTGCGGGTTGAAATCGCTGTCGACCAAGATTACCGTATCGGCTGCATGTAAGTTCAAACCCTGGCCACCTGAAATGGGATAAGAAACAAATGGTAGTGGTATTAGTGAGAGTAATAGCAGCAGCATAAGAACCAGCGGCAATCATGATAATAAAAACCGGAATGAGTGAGGTGCATTCTGCCAGCGAGTCTCAACTTTATCCCCTAAAGTGGTCCAGCCACAGAAGTGGGCAAAGTTCGGGCAGTCATACAATGTGAGGCCTCAGTAATCCAGTGAAACTTCGGAGATAATTGACTCCTCAAATACTGAGTTATGTAGTCACGCTGCGTCGATGCATCCTCGTTTTTCAACAGATGGCTCGTGCAACGAGACCGGTGTAATCGGCGATTGAGAAGAATAGTCGGCGAGGTAAAACAATTAGGTTGAAGGGGTCACTGTGACGGTATGGGCTGACTCATCATCGATGAACGGTCAAGTCACATTAGCAGTCAGTACTGGCGCGGTACCAATCCCAAGGCTTGAGACAACGGAATCTCGAGTGGCAGGATAGCCGATCGATGTTGTGGATTGATAGAATGAATGATGGATCCTGTTGTCGATGTTTAAACCTCAAGGCTGGGTTGGCCACATCAATCGGACCACTAAGTTGAATACAAGGACTGGATACATGAACCAGTATCCTATATATTCATCGTTTTGCACTAATAAACGAGATGACTCGGGGGTAGGAGAGGCTTTTCGCTAGAGTTAATGGGACGGAACAGACTTCACAATGCACTCTATCTGAACTACCGTTCGACAGTGTCATGTGCTGTTCGCGTTAGAAGTTCGAAGCCGTTAAATGAGGAAAAATACCGAGCATTAAATTCTTGGCAAACCTTATCTATAGGCGAAGATTAGAAAAAAACTAGTGTTATGAAGTAGGAGTGACGATAGTATTGGGTGAGCCTTACAGCCATATTAGTGAGATCAATATCTTGCAGTTCACGTCTAAAAAAATCACTGTCTGAGGCTATGAGTATGACACATTGCCAATAGGCGACCTAGTCTCGATAATAGACAGCACGTCAGCGCCTATCCAGAATTCACGTCAGTGCTTGAGCCAACGGAACCGAGAACGACATGACAGCGGAACCATAAGACGGAGAAGGATTCCCGTCTATTGGTGGCTGGCCGTATCACCAATCAACCAATCGGAAGAGATGTTACCCGATGCCAGTTTGAACCAATTTGTGGTGCAACGATTGGTGACAATTACTCTTTCATCCTGCATAAATAGTGTGTTCTGAGCTGGTAAAATCGGCTAGAACGCCCAAATTGGCCTCCTAAGTCCTTTTCCGTCTCGTCTAGGTTTTCAACTTGGGCATTGAAATCGGCAACAATCATTGTCCGTAGTGCGCATGCTACGGAGCAGTTGAGACAAATCTCGGTAGAATTCGTTGTCTCAGGAGGGCTACAGTCAGTCAATGAATACATAGAAACCATAAACAGGCATCGACGCGTCAGTCTAGTCCTGTTGACATGCACAGAACTACTAAACTTACCGTACACAGACGACTGTTGACTGGAATCCAGTCGAACAGTGCATGCTCAACTTTCATGCTGAGCGATGCCAATGCCAGCCAAACCACGAGCACTAGACACCGAATCGTCCGACAAACGAAGAGTAAGTCGAGAGACTGGGGTTGTGTGTGGGATACGAAACTTGATCACAGAAGTGGGGTCTTGTATGCGTGTGTTTTTGAGACACAACACACATCTATTTTAAGGGTTTCAAGAGTTCCAGTTAGGGCAGCCTGTTGCTTCGTTTGACAAAGTGCAAGGAAGTTGAAAACAACTAAGTGAAGAGAACGCTCAGATCTGATAATCGACTCTCTATTTTTCCCAATCTGCAACTTACTGCCTTTAGGGAGAGTTAAAAATTCTCGGTCACGACTCATTGTGGCCTCTCGTGTCCATTCAGAATTGGGATGTGAAGAATGAAGAGCAGAGAGATAAGAAATGTTTCGCGAGGGACCGCTAAAGATTTCTGGGTACATCATACATCGCGGCTGCTCACACCGCAAAACGGATTTTCCTTTGACAACCTTTACCGAAGCCTCTGACTCAAAAGTATCACCAACAAGGCAGTGGGACATTAGTCCCAGCACGTGAACGTGGCCGAACTTCTTCTGGTCTGTCACATGAGACCTGAATGTTGCATGCGTTTTGTTTTGTCTTCACTGTGGCTTTCTTATCGATCCGCTTTTCGGATTCAGTCCTCAGCCCCATTCACCCAATGGAGCAAGCGGAACGTAGACGGGGGAAGCATCTTTTGGGCCAGAGGCTGTCAGCTTAGGTGAGTGATAGCTGCCCAATGAAGTGCGATGACTTCTCCCACTGCTGAGAGAAACCTCAGGTACTCCACTCCTACGTCAAACTAGTGGAGGTTTTTAGACCGGTAAACTGTTTCTCTTCGTGTGTATTCGCTGGGGTGTCCTTTCCAGGGGCATAGTGGTTAAAACCAGATGCTGCCCATCAACTGGTTCTGAGATTGAACCTCGTCTGGTTTTCACCCATCGACCTTTTAGGCATGATTGAATCTCCGGCTTACGGAAGCTATCCTACATAGCTCTTTGGGTCATAGAGGTACGTAAGCCATCACAGCACGTCAAGGTGTACTCTCGTCGTGATAGATAACAGTCAGTCACTGCAATAAATATTTCTGTCACAGTCGTATTCCTCGTGGGTTATTAAACTTCTCGTTCACTCGGTTCGGAGTAAGCCCTTTTGTTCGAGGGTGCACCTGTAACCTTTGCGTAGCCAAGAGCGTTTTGTAGGGCCGAGGGTTGGTCCATATGAGCCAGTGACCGACTGTACGGTTCACTCGCTATTCTGAAAACTCCTGGGGTCCGTAAGTCACTGGGGGCCGTTGACTGACTGCTCAGTTCATACGCCCGTCGACTGAGGTCAGACATCCTGAGTGCCCGGCATATCCCTGCGCCACAGACGCCGGTGAGCACAGTGTTGTATGCCTCATACGCTGCCCATAAATGGTTTGGAATCAGCGTTCTGCCATCTCTCCTGAACTGATTATCAGTCAGTCATCCGGATGGAGAGCACTGCGCATTTGCTTTCTTCTTGACACTTTGGTGGGAACACCACCACAAGAAGGTACTGATTAGGACTTCCTGAGCAAAGGCTGCTTGACAGGAACCAACACCCTATCGCGTGCGACGATGCTAAGTATTTAATCGAACTTCTCTTGAGAAGTATACATCGCCCTCAACGCCAAGTTCACCAGTGAAGGTTCATACACCATTCTTAGAATGGCCATTCTAACTCGTAGAGGCAATACGATCAATCCCGTGTCGAGAACATTTATCCTTGCCAAACAGCACGAAACATGTCCTAAACAACGTAGTCTGGCCGAGATTATCACTTAACCTAACGTAATAAACCTACCTAGGAATAAATAGAAGGAATGATAATCATCACTAAGCAACAATGACTTTTTCAATTTTTTAGTTGAACTGATTCATGAGACAGCCATATCTTCGTGCGCGAATTGCAGCGTCGATCTTTGCTCACGCAGCAAACTGTCCGACATGGAATATGCCGACGATATTGTTCTTCTGAGTGAAGATCCAGATAAGCTGCAAGCTCCTTTAGATAGCCTTAACAACAGTGTAGCAATGTTTGGGATGCGTTTTGCACCTTCAGTGTAAAATGCTGCTACACGACTAGGTTGGCTCAACACTAAACCTTGTGTTAGCAGGGGAAGCTCTAGCTGAAGTGGATACATTTTGTTACCTGGGCAGTTACATCTCACCAGGTGAACACATAACGGATGAAGTGTCATCGCGTATTCAGAAGGCGCGTTTGGCTTTTGCCAACCTCAGTCATCTGTGGCGTCAGAATGACATCCGATTTTCTGTTAAGAGTAGAGTGTACAATGCGGCTGTTAGGTCCGTTCCTTCATACGGTTCCGAAACATGACCGTTGAGGGTATAAGATGGACGAAGACTGTCGGTGTTCGAGCACCCATATCTCCGTACCATTGCCCGAACATGGTGGGAACATCCTATCAGCAATACTGAGGTTCAGCATAAGGTGTTGGGAACCAGGTGTCAGTCTCTGGATCAAGTACTGAATCTAACAGGCTAAGGTGGTTGGGATATGTGTTACCCATGCCAGCCAATGGACTTCTTCGGCGTACGCTATTCTCTGAGGCAGGTAGTGGTTGGAAGGTAGGTCGAGGTGGTCAGTCCATGACATGGCAAAAAGGCATGAAAACCTTTAACAGTGGACTTGGCCACGTAGGACGTGTTACACTTCCACGTTGGGGTCCACATGATTCGCCTACTAAGTGGTTGGAGACATTAGGTGATATGGCTAGGTGTCGCGTCCAGTGGCGTAGTTGCATTCGGTCTCTTTCCTTGTCCCCTCGATTTCCCCTTGAGACTTTGACTTTGTGGATCTTTATCACTATGCTTCTGTTCTTTTCACCCTTTACTGGGCGATGCCGGAAGGCGGCAATCGAAATCAGAGCACAGAAGTGCGAGGCTATTGGTTGAATAAACTGAACGGAATACAGAAAGATATGTGATGACAAGAAAGTAGTGATGCTTTTCTTACCGGCTTTTGTGCTAAGCAGGAAAATGAAGATCTCTTTGCTCTCATT
Organism: Fasciola hepatica; assembly: GCA_948099385.1. Lineage (NCBI taxonomy): Eukaryota > Metazoa > Platyhelminthes > Trematoda > Plagiorchiida > Fasciolidae > Fasciola > Fasciola hepatica. The sequence goes on from CANUEZ040000175.1 coordinate 6,573,087, forward strand.
GAATCCCTGGACCGCTCTGTTACGATCTTCGCCGCGAATAGAACCATCCAGACGTTCATACGTGTAGTCTATGTGCAATAAAGTTGGGAGTTTGTGTTGAGTACTGGAAAAAAAACAATCGAAAAAGCGAGATCTCATGCAATTGTACCAAGTCATACCAAATGCTGGTGGGCATTGGCCACTTTTTAACGTCGTTCTACCATACTCCTACGTACAGTGACTAATAAAAACAGTCGGTAAGAGAAGGTGTGAAACTAAAAAAGCACATCAACGGTCTAATTGAAAGATGTCAGATGTCGTCAGAATAAGCAAATCCAAGATAAAATTAGTGGTACCATAACAACGATAGTGGTATATCATTCAGTGTCGTCTTATCTATCACTGAAAAGCTTCGTAAACACTGCGCGATTGTCTTTTCTCTTCTGAAAGATTGCAACCTAAGTGTACATTCAATCAAACGTTTAAAGACAGCAAAAAGTTCAGAAAACATCAGGCATCATCGACGTAGAGTACACACTGTCAGGAGTAATTCCGCGCAACTCAGGGAAATTTCATTGGGTTCTTGACTCCTGAAAATAGCGCACTGTATGCTATGTACTACAGCTAGGTGGAACAATTGGACATTGATTTCAGGCCTCCCAATAAAGAGTTGGGTTTTGCAACTTCATGCTGGGTTTCCACTATTCAAATGAGATAGTGGGGCAGTTTGGTGTTGTTCACTTCACTAAAGTAATCCCAGAATGAAAGGTCAAACAAGAACACAAGTATCTTTCGCGAAAGGACACCCACAATGATACGATGTTCAAACTCTCAGCCGAATCCTTACAATGGCCACTAAGGAAATTCAAAATGATTTCGGTTGAGGAAATTTAAAATATGGTCCAGAAGAGCTATGCCAACTAAAATCGGGATAGCCTAATCATAAGACAGCTGACGTTGCCGTGGCTGTCAGTGACAGACAAACCCCTGATTTCACGCACAAAACGTGCCACCAACTCCATGTTCCGATTCCGCACGTGTACGTGGTTTCAATACTTCCTCAATTGCTCAACATGCCTGCCAGTTGCTGTTCGGTCACCTAGAAGTGAGAAGCTCAGCAGATGAATGTAACGTCCACTGAGTGGGTTAGCCACGATTCGATCAGGTAGTAATGAAGTGATTAAGAATGCAGGTATTCCAATTAGGTCGTCCATAACTGACATCGTACTGAAAATTATCGGAACTCCTGAATAAACAGAAAATGAGAAGCCAATCGCGTGTGTCAACCATTCATTTTATTCAACCAAAGAATGACCCATCTGGTGGCAAACAGACTTCTTACCTTTTAGAGTCAGGTAATCCTGAATGATATCCAGCATCCGAGTCATTTGGGAAAATATGAGCACTTTGTGTACAGGTGGTTGGATCTTCATGCGCCTCGCATCGTTACAGTCCGGATCCGCATGCCACGGATTGAATAAATGCGAAAGCAATGCATCCAGCAGGACTAATTTTCCACTTGCACTGATCAAATGTTGCCCCAATTCGAATGGCTCTGGTTCGACCCCTGTGTATTGGAGATGTTTGATTATCACTTTTGAAACGACGTGCATGTCTTATGAGGTATGATCATATACTGCCTACAGTAGGATTTCCCTATGAACTAACCAGTGTTTACCAGCTGAATACAGAGGCATGTTTGGCAATGAAGTGTGGTAAGGCAGATTTGACAATTTCTTTCTGATCAAATTACAAGTTAGTTCACTGTGCTGTTGTAATCTAGGTGAGTAAACTGTATGATCCATATGCAAAACGTTTGAAGCGATTCAATGTGGTCTCGTAGCTCAGCTGGCAGAGCGTCCGTGATACCAAAGCGTGGGTGGCAACCATGCATGGGTTCGAATCTCGCCGGGGTCAACGACTTCTAACATTTGGATCATTTGAGAAAAAATCGTCCAACCTGCCTAACCACATCTTATACTCCCAATTAGGAAGCCTGAACGAGACAGAGGAGGCTCGTTTGGTATTCCGGGTTGAACAATCAAACATACGGTAACCGTAGGTTTGCAGTCTCGGTTGCACTATTAGATGTGCGCAGACCAATTCGTCCGGATTCCAGATATGACGATGCACGGAGGTACCCTAGACACCAACTGATTAGGAGCCTGAGAAACGAGAGTGAATAGTGGTGGGTTGCAAAATGTTCGGAGATAGACAAGAACGTGGTGATTGGTAATAGCCGCAACCTTTTCCGTCTGATCTGAACTACTGGTTTATGAAAATCTGGTGTCAGCGAACTGATCTGGAAGGCGAACGGCCCGCTGATTCCGGCTCAGAAACGTCGCCTGGGTTGTCATTTCGAGGAACAATTTAACTGGCCCTTATCCACAACAGGTGTGCTCAGCAGCACAATGGATAGAGTTCTAGATGTTGACACCAACACTCTTTCAGGAGCAAAAGTTCCCCGAGAAACAAAGCTGCTGGACGGGGTGGATTGCTTCTGTCTGCTTTTATGGAAGGTGGCCCAGTACTGGTATAAGAGTTTATAAAACTCCTCGGTTCTACAGGGATAAGTAACAAGTTCCAAAGAACCGATGTGAATCGGTGATCGTTCCCACTCATAAGGTGACAGGTCTTCCTGTGGAAACTACAGGGGAATAAGTTTGGTTAGTATCGCATCTAAACTGCTCTCTGGTACTATTCTCCACCGCTTAACAAACGTTTGCCAACAGTGGTCGCGCGAGAATCAAGCTGGATTTAGACCTGGTCGATGTTGTATTGATTAAATCTTCACTCTTCGACAAATTTTTGGGTATAGGCACCTATTCCGTGGGTCCATCGTCGCTGTTTTCTATCTGAAAGCAGACTTCGACTCAGTCGGTCACAATCTTCTGGCACTGCATCTTGCTGAACGGTGTACCGGAGGAATTCACTTCCACGATAAAATCAGTTGTTGTTTTCTCAAACATAAGCCATCAATCTTTATATATGAATAACCGAAGCTAACTTCGGGCTAGACACTGTAACTGATATGGTCCTACAGACCACCATCTTTTCATGTAAGGATTAGTTCTGAACTTTTCGCGGAGGGAAAAGTGTCAAATCCCGAGTATGCAGACGATATACTTCTTCTGAGTGGAAATCCAGATAGATTGTAAGTTTTTATGAACAGCTTGAAGAACTGCGTAGCAATGTTCGGTGGACGTTTTGCACGTACACCAACAGGATCCTACACTTACATTAGTCGAACAGAAATATGACTGCCCGCAACCTGCTCACTACGATCTGGAGATACAATAGTATAGAATCACTTCCCATTTAGCAGCCTTTCATTGGTCGCGACTCCCTTCCTGAACTGTTGCATACTGTTGTATAATAAATAAAAAAGGAAGTAAGACAGGTGCTTATTTTTCTATGTATAATGAGGAGATGAGTTTTGATAACTGGGCAGCTGTACCCCACTCGGAAGTCGGACGCCGTATGATATGTCAGTGAGCACACAGAAAGCGTGTTTAGCTTTTTCCAACCTCAGTCGACGCGCCGTTGGCTTCACTATTAAGGCCACATACATGCTGCAAGTTGGATCCGTTTTTCATTATGACTCAGATACACGACCAGGATATACGGATTTTATCGGTACCTGAACATCGGTGTGTTAGTAGCGGTGCTCATTGCTGAACGATTCAAATGTTTACTCAGTGGAGAACCCTGGGACAGAGCCGGCAATTTCAAAACCCGACCATAGACCACCTCGTCGACTTCTGATCTATCTCTGGCTTCATCAACGGAGGGATACCGCAAGCCGAAATGCCCAATACGTTCTCAGACCTTCTAACAGTCAAAAACAACTCAGGCATGTGTCTGTGCTTACGGCAGAGAGTCTTCGGGGTTGGCGCTTAACTCCAGTTTTCATCACTGTTTGCATTCAACTACACCACTGATTAGATGACGCGGTGTGCACTCACAGACTATCCCAGAGTACATCTTAATCAAGAACAGTTGACAGTCAACCTCATGCTTGTGTACGATCACGTCCTTCTAGGACACGCATCGAACGGTCTGTAACCAACACACAACAGTATCGGTCTTAAAAGGAAATGTTTATGGGATTGAAAACCAACAAGTCAATCTTGATTGACCTGAGGTGAATGCACGCGGGCTCATGTACGCAACTCAGTTCATGTGCTTGCTTGCCTGCTTGCATGGTGACTTTGTCGCTTGCTTGCTCACCGGCAACAGCCGGATTTTGTGTTCACGTTCTTACAAATAGATGGGGCGCTACTAATTACGAACATAACATTTGCCGTCGCGTGCACTTGAAACAACCTACTTGAATCCCCCCCCCCTCTATGCTGTGGGCACCAGTGTCGAGTGGATTATTGTTGAATAATTGTATTTCCTGCGAACTGTTTCCGATAGAGAGAAGTTGACTTTCACAGCTGACTTGTGGGTAACTCGAACCTAAAATTGTCCGACAATTTGGACCGTTGCAATGAAGACATAGAGTGTGAACTGTCCGTCCGCCGGACATTTCCGTAATAGTTGGAAAACGCAACAAATGCACCGTGTCATGAGATCGGGGACAATAAAGACCTCACTTTAGGAAATGACAGAAGGGGGAGAAGAACGATGTTTGTTTAATATGATCAGGAATTAATCAGAATTCATTATGTCCTGTGAACCTGGAGAGGTTAGTCAAAGAGACAACATACGGCTCAGGTTATTTTCCACCACGTCCCGTCTAATAAGACGCTTCGTATTTGCATGCATCTTTCTACACCGGCTCTATGCTTCCCCCGTCATATTCCCTGGACTGCTTGCAAAAGATTTTAAAGTTCTTGTCAGGTACCTTAAACATTTGTTTCGACACAACGGCATCACTTACGTCCTGATCACCCAATTGAGCGCAGTCCAACATCGCAAGGCATGTCTGACTTTCTCTCGTAAGATCTTGGACAACAGTGCACACTCCCTTCATCCAGGTCTTACCATTTGCATATCAATGTCCGCCAATCGATCCCAGTACAAAAATCTGTTTGCTCACACTGGAGTTTATAAATTTCCCGTATTTCGTTACTTCGCTCGCTTCCTCGTCTAATCGCATTCCATGAGCACCGGCTTTTTTTAAATCGCTCCGTTAAACGTACATTACTTCCCATCGCTGTTTTACCGGTGATTTTTACAGTGCAGTGGTTATGTACCCGTGGAATATTTATCTTCGGGTGCACAAAGCATATACTTGACTTGACCCTAGAAAACGAATCGACCCGGTCTATATTGCCATTTGAAAATGAAGCAAAACAGACTACTAGTCTAGACAAACACAGTCAATCGAGGATTGACACGAGACCGCTCGTGACAGATAAATGATCAACAGACTTACCATTGAATAGATAGGGATGGTCAACACACTTGCGTAACTGCATAATTGTATTCAGAACCCGATTTGTCGGTGCAGTCGATCGTGTCGCGGAACTAATGACTGCAGTGAGCACATCTAACCGAAAAAGAAGAACAGAACCGAACAAAAGTGACGTTACAATACGAACAGAATTGAATTTAAAGTACGCGCATCTTGTGTGCCAGGATATTGGCTGGAACAGTTCCCACACACACCATAAATTGGCTAGTAAACTGCTGCATTCACGATGCGTCAAACCATACACGAGTATTGTCCGTACCGAAGATAGACCAAAACTTGACCCGTCTTCATCACGCGCAAAAAACTAGTGAACGGTTGGTTTATGACGTCGAAAACTCAGAAATCAGGGCTGTCACACTAAAAAATCGGTCGGTGTAGTCAAACAGAAAGTGAATGCGATCAAACAGTGAGGGGTAAGTTCAAATAAAAGATTACACTAAAAGTTGACTAGAGGGGAATTTCGCGGAATCAATCGTTCGACCAACTAGCAATTTGAAGAACCAGATGGGACAACCTGAAATTTAGTTGACTTCTTCAAAGCATTTCACTGATGCAGCTATACAATAGGGCTACTTGGATGGTCGTCGCTAATCGAAATTGTGATGTATGATATCATTTAATTCATATGGCGCAATCACATTTACAATTTTGTGACTATGAAATGAACGACTAATGTGGTCATTTGCTTAAGGAACATTTTATCTTCGGTACCAGTCATCGGCAGCATGTATCTAGTGCGACACAAGTAGGTCTGAAGTCCGCCGCAACTTTTGGTTCGCTTTTTTTGCTTATTGTACTTTGATGTTTGGCAGATTTTGACAGTGGTTAGAGGTGGTCCAAACGTTAGAAGTTTTTAGCCCCGGCGGGATTCGAACCCACGAATGGTTACCACCCTCGCTTAGGTACCGCGAGTGTTTTACCAGCTGAGCTACGAGGCCACGCCGAAGGACTTTCGACTTTTGCATATAGATCACACAGTATACCCGCCCAAATTATTGTGCTTTGCTAACGGTCAATATTCAGTAGTCAGTTTCTATATTGGTCTATTTGTGGTCTGCAGTCCTACAGGTCTTGTTCGGTATTCTGAGTGTTCGTCCATTTTAAATTCGGTCACTTTTTCGTTCGAACCATCAGATGACGGTGTTTCTTGCTTAGAACTGCAGCCAACTCGCCTCGAATGTAGATTTGACTTCCGTTGCTATTTCTTCTCACTTATTATGACGATCTATAGACACAGATGTTTTATGATTACAGAACCACGAATTTATTAAGAATTTAGACTGCTTTCTGACATTTTATTGATTTCGGGTTCCTCTATTCGGGTGAAAAACCATCGTAGATCGCGAACACCCGTCATGCAAAAAAATGAGTACAACAGTATACCGTCAGGCTGTCTGCGTTCACTCTCAACGCTTCGGTCCATGGTCAATATCACTCCTGTGCGGGTTAGAAATCTGGTCGTTCAGTGAATAATTAAGCTAGGACACTTTCAATAGCTTTGAGTGCATGAATTGTTGTCATTTCGAAAAAAGATACGCGGAAGAAAAACGTATTATGAATAAAAAAGCAAGGTTCACGCACTGAAAACTAGTGCGAATCTGACCCGGTCGGGGCTGAAAGCCGTTTGGTTCTCACGCGTACGCCGTTCGAAAGCGTCGCATAATCAGTGGAGAGTGACATTAGTAATTAGTTTGGATACGATACTGATTAATCTGATTTTGTGATGACTTTCACAAGATAATTTGTTACCTTTCTTAAGAATTGACGCAATCTCTGATTACGTAATGAATTCGTCCACTAACCTACATTCTCATAAGATTGACGCTGAATACTGTTGATTTTTTCGTAACTCAGGTTGGTAATTTTCATGAACCTATTGCTTGCGCGCACTGATAACGTAACTTCGATGAGCAATGGACCGTTCGGGAACTAAACACCAAACACGACGACCAAATGCCTGGGAAAGTAACCCTGAGGAGTTGTCGTAACCTTGATACCAAATCTTGGTCTCCATTTTTGAAGACAGACGTGGTCGGTTCATCTTATTTAGAAATTTAGTGTCATTTTGGATGGCCTATTTTGCGGGTATACGATGTCTATCTGCATCGACTCAGTTAAGAGTATTCCCGAAAGGTCCGCTATGCAGGTGAACCAACCCAATTGTTCCCTAAAGTGCTCCACTCGACCGTACAGACGGTTTCCTTAAGATTGAAGTGGTGAGTAATCCGCTTCTCCAAATATCTCACTCATACTTGATTCATGCGGCCCCATAAGTCTAACCAAATGGATGAAGCTTTGCCACAGTCTTCGCTACCTCTTCAATTCTAATCATTCACCACCGGTTGCGGTAATTTCTCAATTCTCTAGCCTCGGGGTTTTTGCGCACCGCATTCTATGCAGCGTTTGGAGGGCCTCAGTGTGGTCGGGGGTGGATGTCTCAGGCTCCGAGATGGCTACTAGTCCTGAACGCCTGTCGAAATGCACCCAAATTACCGTGCATCTAACATAGCCTCTGCTGAGGGAGTCCTAATCACTGCCTTCTCGTGACGGAGATGTTACCACTAAAGTGAGAGGACAAAAGCGAATGCCTGGTGCTCTCCACCGGGTTGACTGACTAATGGTCAGTCTAGAGGAGATGGCTAAACCCTGAATCCAAACGAACCAGAAATGACGTATGAGGCGTACAATGGTATGTTCACCGGCATCTGTGGTGGAGAGGTGTACTGAGCACCCAGGATGTTTGGCCTCATCCAAACGGCGTATGAACTGAACATTCAGTCACCGGCCCCCCGTGGGTTACGGACCCCATGTTTCGTTCCACTGCCTTGTGGGTTAAGCTTTGGATAGCTAAAGGCTCCGGTCGTGGACCCCTAAGAAAACCGCCTGCTTTGGCTTGGGTAACCTGGCAGTATCGCGCCCACAAACAAATCATGGACTCGGACTATCTACCCGTTCCTCCCCGATTGTACCATTTTTAGTTTGGCACACAGTCTGAAACCAGAGAGGTGTGAAGAATATATATACATATACATATACATATACATATAAATATACATATACATATATATATATATATATATATATATATATATATAATATTGATAGGCGTTTATATTACTGACATAATCGTCATGTATTTCATTTCATATCGAAAACGGACACGGGTGGGCATAAGCGATGAAATATGGTCCAGTTAAAAAAATTGACAGTAAGCCATTAGGGGGAGGTAAATGCTTCGAGCATACGATTTTAGCAGTCGAAACAAAAAGAAGCGGATTTTTGTATGAGTACCGATCTTTGCTTGCAATGCGCATAGCTTCGTGTGGCTACCATACCCTTTTATTACATGCTTGCGCATGAGTGCAGTGGAAGGGGTATACACTCCATAACCACAAAGGCTCACTGCACTGTTAGCGATAACGGATAACCAAACCCTGAGACATGGATCAGAGAACTACTTAACGTCCCCATAGGTCATGTGTGGTAACGATCCGGACGACGGTGGATTACTGTCTACCACCAAAGAAACCAGTGATGGAGGGATTCGAACCTCTAACTTCCGAGGTGGTAAGTAGACGCTCCAAAGCACTTGACTACCAATTGGCTGAAAACTGCGTTCATTAGCAGAATTTTACTTGATTTCCGAATTTCGTCTTTGACCAGAAACTTCAACTGACCATTCGCGCCAGTTTTGTTAAATTCTCGTTATTTTGCCGATTTTATTTCGTATATCACACGTACAACCGAATAAGAAGAAGCTGATTAACCGACTGCAATATATTTATGTATCTAAAGAAGGCGTTCACGTTTGTTTTGAAAACATACTGCTTGTTGTTCCCAAAAAAGTAAACTTTGGTGTGTAAGGGAACGTAATTATTGTGAGACATCGTGCATGCATATGCATATCGTTTGCATCTGAACGACCATATTGCTTTGTGTTTAAAAGGAAGCGGCGACCAGAATTACAATGAGTGATCAAAACAGTTATTTGTTGGCTGGGAAATGATTATCGTCTGCAATATCTGAATCTTGATGAGATTTGAATACCATTGAATTACGTGATAACCAAAGGGTAAAATGAAAGTACACGTCACGCTGTCACTGTGGCTGCATGAGACGGTCTGCACAACTGCAGTCTGGTCGGATTGACTGTCACTGGGACTGGATGATCGCGGTCATGTATGGTATGAATCATGTTTTCTATAGTGCCACATACATTGGGCCAGGTATTGTAGTGCATATTCCACATGTTTATACACAGTCAGGTGTGTCGTTGCACACATTTCCCACGCTCATACACGCTCTCACACCTGTCGTGCCCCTCGTCTGTGACTAACTACTAATATTTACCGACTGGCTGACACCCGCGCACGCCCAACTTTACCATACCACTTGATTGGGTATTTTTTTCATCTTCGTTTTGTTCATGAGTGGATGATACTGCTGACGAATAAACCGCTGATTGCTGCCACGACTTTCACAACTTTCCGATTGTGATCGGTGATCTGATCGTGGTGCCGTCTGATTACTGGGGATCATGATTTGGGGCACTGAGAGTTCATTTTTACAGTAAAACAAATTAAATGCGTAGACAGCCTATCATTCCCACGTGTATTCTTCTCGAGAGGCTGAATGATCCATTACAACAACTCGGCAGTGTTTAATGTCCCACTTCACCCCTGGAGTTTGACTTTTCTATTTTGGCTACTGATGACGATGGTAGTAGTGAACTGTTGTGTTTAGGAGAAAAAAGCCGTTAGATCGCCTCCATGAAACGAACATCAACGACATCGGGATATTTGTAAATTATAACTTCAAAAGTAAAAGTATTACCCCTCCTCCCAAATAAATGGCAACAGAAAGATGCCGACTTATTCCAACGACATTTCGGGTGGTATTTCTATCAATGCGAGCTCGTTTATTGTGGATAAACTGGCCATATTTCTCAAGTTGACAGTCGCGGGCATTGAGCATCTTGGTCAAAGCGTACTTCATAGCGAACCAACATATTCTTTAGTTTTCTGACTGTCAGTCAGTTGGAAAACGAATATCCATATACCTTTTTGAATTTTGACAGCTTTCGTAGTTAAATTTTATTCAAAAGGCTTTCTCAAGAGTTTTATTGCGGTTTGACAACTTTTATGCTCTCGCGTAGATCTCAGTGCAATAAACGCAACCAAATATATAACAGCTCCGATGAATTACGCGTCAGCTGCACATTCGAATATAAAATTCGTGGTTATCATCAAGCCGCTGAACCAGTTATCCGTCCATGGGTATTACCTCTTACTATATGCACTAGTTCGCTTGTATCTACGGGGCAAATAATTTAGGCCAAACCACAAGACGACTGTCTGACCTCAAAAAAGGACATTACCCAAGATGATTGAATCAAGAGCCAGCGAAGGGTAGACAAATGACTATTACCACCCATCTGATGGAATCGGATTATACGATGATCAGTGCAAATGAAGCCATTCGTCTAACCTACACTGCCAAAAGAAGACCAATGGGCAGCGTTTTGATTACCACCTCAGAAGTTAGAGGTTCGGATCCCTCCATCACTGGTTTCTTTGGTGGTAGACAGTAATCCACCATCGTCCGGATCGTTACCACACATGACCTATGGGGACGTTAAGTAGTTCTCCGATCCATGTCTCAGGGTTTGGTTGTCCGTTATCGCTAACAGTGCAGTGGGCTTTTGTGGTTATGGAGTGTATACCCCTTCCACTGCACTCATGCGCAAGCATGTAATAAACACTAACCACCATTGAGGCGTCAGGGATCTCCCTGGGCAACACATTTTTATGAGGTCAGAAACAAAATACAAAATCTTCCTGATTCCACCCTGACTATCGACGAAAGGCAATGGTGTAATCATCAACCGTAAAAACTCTCAATACACGTTTTGGGGAACAGAAGAAATAATTTGTTTCTGAATCGATTCATTATGCATTTGAAACGCTCAAATCACCATTGGATTCCCATGGAACCACTGTGAACAATTATTTCATCCTCGTTAGGAATCATCTGTAGTGTATGGACCACTACCATACAAGAACAAACTGGTGATCACCCGCTTGAAGAGCCTTGAGTGAGCGTCAGTAACAATCTGAAAAATCCTGCACAGACTTCTGTCACCCTTCATGTACTGTGTAACACTGGAACACTGTAGCTTTTTTCTGATGCCATGATGTTCCGATCGCAGAGCTTGGCATTTAGATTGCATACGTTTTTTCACTAGCCGAGGTGACAGTATCAGTGCATATGCAAGCTGTTTGCAGTGATCTTTATAAGAACCGTGCATGGAATAAACAGGAAAATAAATCAAGGAGCGCAATCAAACAGAAGGATTACTCTACCATACATCGAGAACGTTTTTGAAGTAACTGCAGGATCGCTTCAATCTCAGGGCATCATAGTGACCCACAGACCGACCAAAACCATGGGAAGACTCATATCAAAATCAGAAGAATAACTGAAAACTGAAGATGAAAAACATTGTATACAAGGTCAGGTGTATGGACTGTGACAAATGCTAACTTGGCTAAATCGGGAGAAAAGTGGCCAGTCGAATGCACGAGCATAAACTGGCTACAAAGTGACATGACCCGTTCTTTCCTATATGCGTCCACGAGGATCAAGAGGGACGCAAGTTCAATCTGGATGAGGCTAAAATTTTGGATCAAGCCAACCACGGGGCACCCGAGAGAGTTTCTGGAAGTCTGGTACTCTTCAAACAACTCGATCAATAGACATACGGAATCGGATCACGTGTAGAGTCGGTTGAGGAGCAGGCAGTTCAACTAAGAAAGCCGGAAGTGGGATCAGCGGACTCAAATCATACAGCCCGTATTATTGGAACTGAAATTTTCACACTCACATCTCTGCAGAGCTGAATCATCGAGAATTCAGATATTGAAAATGAAAACAACAGTACTAAGCGAAAAAACAAACGTCCAGCTTGGGGCAAAGGGTCATATAAGAGGCTCAAGGTGAGAACTAATGACAAGTCTATAAATGCAGAATATCACTGCGAACAGCGCACATGAACTGATGATGTCACCTCGACTGGTGGTGAAACGTTTGCAATCTAAACGCCATGTTCAGCGATCAGAACATCATGGCAACCAACATCTTGAGCCACAACCAACACAAGTATTTTCTCTGATGCTTAATATCCACATCACAGAATGTAACCATTGAGATGTAGTTGATGCGTGGGCTGTTGGTTTGCTACAGAAAATGGTATCACCAAAGCGATCATCATAATACGACAAATAACTTCATTCAAAAGAGGTTGGATGAGAAAATAAATAGCAAAGAAGTTTTACCCCTAAGGTTTAGATGGATTTTGGTGGTTAAATTAGCATCATGCCGAATTTGATGGGATTTATGCGAACAGTTGAAATGTGAATGTTGGGAAGGATTTGTGATTTCGATCAGAAGAGTTACAGGGATAGTTAACCAACAGTCTGATTACGGTTCTGGGTTTGAGAAATTCGCATGATTGTGAGCGACTGTTAGCAGTTATGTGGATTATCAACAAGTTCTAGTAAATCCGCGACTATGGACAACATAACCCGCAGTTTGAGAGTGACGTGGTGAGGCCAACAATGAATGTCATTAATGTATTGATGTTTGGCAGATTTTAACCGTGTCCGGACATTTGGTCGCCGGACGTTTTGTCGAATGGATATTTGGTTGAATTGACATTTGGTCGCCAGACATTTGGATGATTGAACTACGCTATATTCACTTAGATCTGTCAAATGTCACCCTTGGAAAGTGAATTAGGCGTAGCCCGTCCCCCTGGCTATTCTCGGGATTTATAGTTAACACTTGGTAGTCCAGAATTATAGAGGAAAACATGGATCACGAATCAGTAAGCGAAAAGGCTTGCATTATGCTGTAATGCGAATGCATCGCAGACAAGTTATTTTGACCGTTGTGACTTCACAACAGCTTTACACCGGAATTCCTAAAGCCGAGGGCTTGAAACTAAGGTCAGCTGAAGTGGCAGTGCCGTCTACCACGACAGTGACCGGTGACTCTGGAATTCAAACCTTTATCCTTTTTGAGGTGATAGACACTTGATCTACTTGACTGCCTCAGTATGTGAACAAAATGACTCACCTCAACAAATACATGCGGCAGGCAGAACAGGATTCATCACTGGTTTTGCCATAAACACCGGCTGCCTTCAATGACCATTCTAGCGGCCCTGATTTGCAAGCCTAAGTCTGGAGAAAACATCTATCGGCTGAGTGACGGATACCGATCACAGCGATTGGCGAGTAAGTAATCGTCCTGCCCGTCCAAGTTGCATATGGGCTGCGTTATCGATCGATGAGCGAATCATGGTCACTCACACGCTCAACGTCCCGTGATTGGCAGCGTTTGACAGACTTAAGTGAATATAGTCTAATTCAATCATCCGAATGTCTGACTACCAAATGTACGGCGACGGGAAGTTCGGGAGCCGATTTTGACAATGTTTTGAGGTGATTCGAATGTTAAAGGTCGTTGACCCCGGCGGGATACGAACCCACGCATGGTCGCCACCCTCGCCTTAGTACCGTGAGTGCTCTACCAGCTGAGCTACGAGGTCACGCCGTATTACAATAGCATATGGCATATACCACAGCGAACTACTTCGTAACTTTACTGCCTACAGCAGGATTTCCCTTTGTACTAACCGGAGTCCACCAGTTCAGTGCATTGGGCATGTTTTGAATGTATTGTATCTCACTAAATTAAAATACGATCAATCTGTGCGACTACAGTGCGCTACTAGAAAGAGAACCAGAATGCATGACCCAGACGACGATCTAGTTTGAATATACCAAGCGTGATATCTAGCCTGGTGACAACTAAATTCAATCTACCATGAAAGTGAACCGGCCGCGGGGGAATTCGTACCTCAGATCTGATAATGAGGTTTATTCACTTTAAATACCACGTGGTGTTGGACGAAGAACGCGTCTACATACCAACTCGTCACGTAGGCTATTCATCTTGGGCACACACATCCAATAATTAAGCTCTAAACAGGAACGAATACTGAGAAGCATGTCATTGTATCTGGATGACACGACAAAATTTTACCGGAAGCACACGACCGGTTTTGCGGTTGTTGTCGCTCATTAGGTATGCGTACCCGGTACTCCTCTGCTCAATCATCCCTAAACTTGAGCATTCAATATTTAGTTTACAGCTATACTCTCATTTGAATCGTATGGAGCGTATAGGGACGAGAGTCCATTTTTAGAATAACACGGTGATTTTGTCCTGCCATCCAGATACTATGCCATACTACTCATTTCGAAAATCCATACTTGGGGCCATGTGTCTTTGTTCTAAAGGTTCGACGTGCTAACCAACGAAATAAATTTTGAAGAATCGCCGTCTGATTCTAAAAATGCACGCTTCCTACGATTCAAATGAGATCACAGCTGTAAGAACGAATACTATTGCTGGAACGCAGTAGGTAGTAACGAAAATGGGTGTGAGAAAAGAACCAGACAATACCTGCATTCCGAGTTAGTAATGCCCGATAGAGTTCCATCTGAATGCGTGACAACGGGTGATAGAGTAGAAGATCCAGACGAGGTGGTAAATCCGGAAGAACTTGTCTTTTGGTGCGCCGCAACAAGAACGGATGTATCAATTGGCTCATCGTATCTGCTCGATCTCCCGATTCTAACCTCCCGAAAAAGACGGGGCGAGAATCAGAGTAAGATGAAAAATACAGTCATTTTTCTCTCTCGCGTATATCAAGATGAATCGATTTTTCAGTATCTACCTAGATTCTCATACAATGAACATTAAGAGAAGTGACGCTTTAGACCTAACCGGACTCTTGCTTATTTTTAGCTCTTACTATCAAGGGATGTTTGACGGAACTGGACTATGAGAAAAACGATAGTTGCTGCGACATTTCCACCAGCGGAAGTGAACGATGACGCAAGACATCCAATGATCGTCTTGATCAAAGTTCTTGACTGCAATTAAACATGCACCTCACACGATTTTGTTGCTTACGGCGTCGTTGCGTAACTGCAAATTGAAGATGTTAGCATTCCGTGAAGCTATGCTCATAAGATCATGAAACCCAGCCAAAACAGCAATGATGCAAACAATCAGTTTATCAAGGAGCTGATTGCATTTCCTTCATTTTGTAGAAAAATATTGTTTGTCCATTGCAGTTAACAAAATTTTGCATAAATATTTATTTATATGCAATCTAATTTATCGTGCAGAACCAACGCTTAACTTACCACTGAAAACTATCGAGGCACAGTACAACTGTTTCATCCTTGATAAGAATTATCAGAAGTGCACGTCCGCCGAACCAAAACGGAGACTCGAACGATTATGAATCAAACGCCTTACCACCAGACTATAAGGACCAGCTCTCAACGGGTCGTCCAACATCAACATTATATTACATGACGCCCTTCCACCACTGGCTTTCACACGCCAACAACCCGTCGTTCGCGTTGCGATCGCCTCCTATGATGGACGACGTCTCCTTAAGGACTTAAGTGAAACGAAAGCATTTCACTACTGAGAATCTGGATAACTTGATTACACTGTCAATGTAAGCAATAGCTCCGATTTATACACAACTTGATTCATTGTGCAGCATTAACGCTCAACGCTGCAGTGAGTGCTATTATGGTGAACTGAACTGTCGTACTACGTATATTGATCAAATATGTTTTTTTTTATTTGAGACTGCGTTGGATTGAGGAATTAAGGCGGTTGTGATTGGAGGACGATAAATGAATGATATTGTCTGAGGGAATTGTGATAAACACACAACTAAAAACTGGAATGACCAATTAGACGCAGCTACAAGCCCATGAATAGGTGCTGATGAAACACAGTTATTTCAATGACGATCAATCGGTTCTGTTTCCCACACTGTTCAAGCAGTTTTGCTTCTGACCGGCTGAACAGTGTTCCTGTCTGCTGTGCAGGTACGGACACTGATCACTCCCATGTTCATGCGGGGATAAATGTATGTGAACAGTAGCGTATTTGGCAGTTGCATCAGTTATTATTATAACAGCATACAAACAGATGTCGTCAGTCAGAAATCTCGGCGAGTACACGATTCAATAGAAGTGCGCGATTTTACCACGACTTTATTTGAATCCATTTCAGTTTCGGAAAATAAAGTTAAGTAGGATTTACCAACACTTACTACATTTTTCCAAGTTACTTTGACTTACACGTAACCTTAACTATCGGATTTCCTCATTCACCGAGCAACACGAATTATGTCCACGTTTGAGATAAGTACAGATGACTGTGCGCACGACAATAGCAGTTACAGTGCATTTTGACATAACTATCCAAGGTAGTTATCATGCCTATAGGACGGCTGGAGTAAAATAATGCCATGAAACTGGTAATTCTTGATAATATGCACACATTAGTTTCATTCCAGTATGTCGGGTACTGGGCAAAAACAATAACCAGGTCCACGCGTAGTCCGACTGGTAAGTTCGACATTATTGAGTGAACATATACCACTTTGCAAAAGCTACATCGGTCTCGATAAGGTAAGCGCCGTTAAGTGGGCAGCTGATATTTTGGACGAAAGATATTGAGAGTCACACCACTGCACGGAAATCGTTGTGTATTGGGATTCCACGAGATCCATATAACTAGTGGTCATAGGTAGGCAGGAAGATACGACTACATATCATGACAAATAAATCTTATTTCTTAGTTCGGTTGCTGCTGAGAAGTAGCAACCGAAACAGCCACAATCCAATAACCGTTATTGGTTATTCCAATTTAACTAGGTTCATTGAAGTCGTTCACATTCAGGAGACCAAAGTGAATGTACGAGATTAAACCGCAAACGTGTTAGGGATGAACACTGTGCCAATGGATGACATACCGCTGATCAGATAATACATAAGTTGCCATTCCACTCGGATTTTCTATGCAAGGCCATACTAAATGGACCAACATGGTCCGTTTATTCACAATGAACGAGTTCATGTTGGTTTATATATCACTAACGGCCCACCCGATTGGTGTAGACAGCTACATCCGATCACTCAGTGGTTAAAAAAGCACCTTCGAATGTATAATTTGCAAATTCCGGTGTCACTGACGGATTTCTCAAGCGGACAAAGCCACGCAATTTTTCTCGTTAGAATTCAGAAAAGTCAAAATCTAACTACTGCTACCATTTTCAGTAGTAGTATTACAGATTCGAAGCTCCAGGGCTGTACCCGTTTGTAAAGAACACTGTACCCATAGACAAGGAGGCACTAAATGACACGTGACCAGGACAACCAAAATGAATGGTTTTCACATCTGTGATTCACCGAAGACTAGCGACCCGTATCTCTTATTAGAACGCTACACAACTTGTTAGGCAACAATCACCGGAGAAGCTTATCCAAGAGTAAGTATAATGAATGTTCAAACTAAATCAACCAGATAAAATACGACCCATTGTACAGCAATCACATTTATTTCACACTTTTCTCCCCAATCTCCAAGGCCTAATTATTGCTCAAAAACCAATAGTCGAACATGGACAGTCTTTTCAGACCATCTTGCGTCTCAGCTGCACATCAGAAGTGATCCCATTATTGAACTACACACGTTCATAACACGAATGGACAAGTGGCAAGTCGTGCCAATATCAGAGGAGAGTTAAGTCAGTGATCGTTAATGGGAATTCTACACGGTGGATTTATCCACCAACTAAGCTACAACCACCCAGATTTTCAGTTGCATTCTGGGGACAAAATGTCGGGAAAATTGTTTAGTACATTCAAGAAATAAAACATTTCAAATCAACACTTGTCTAGAAATATTTTTGAGGTTATTCTTCGTTATTTTTTATAACATACATGAGCAGGAATGCAGTGGAACGAGTATATCCCACACAGTGAGCAAGTTGTTGGTAGCCATATTACTGTTCGATTAATGTAAGTGTAGGATCCTGTTCGTGCACTTTTTGAGCCTTTTCGTTCATGGAGTTTTCTTTCTTTTGTGTTTTGCAGATCGAACACAAGCAAGCCCCGCGAAGGATCACTGACCCTGGCATATCACACACAGCCTTTAAGACACACTGCATTATTAGGGTGTAGTATGCAAGGACCAGTGTTCTTCCATCGCTCAGTGGGTGTCTCATCGAGACCCCACGCTTACATTATTCGAGCACTAATATGGGTTCACCAACAGCTTGCTCACTACAGGGATAGCCGGTAACTAGATCCTGAGGTTTGGAATGGAGAGTCACATAAGGTCCCAAAAGGTCAAATGTGGTAACGAGCCGAACAACAACGAACCACTGTCCAACACTGCCTGCTGAGGCGCAAGACGAAGCGCGCAATAGAGATAATATTGTCTGACTTGGAGGAATTTTGTTGGAATCTTTACGAGCAAAAAGGTCGATTTGTTGCGCCAAGTTGGTTATGAGTGTCACACACTATCCAAATGATTGTCAACCATCTGGTCATTTTCCCATGTTAGTGGTGTCGCTTTTCCATTTCAGAGCAAGTATTCACATAGTTAGAAGATCGAAGCCTCATTTCGTATCCGCCTGCTGTCTATGTCTGTTGTTCAATCATTCGAGTTCATAATAATATAATGCCCCAACAACCCATAAAACATCCATTCCGTACGGAGCGTTATGAAGCTGATCCGAATTATCCGTCGGTAGGTAAGCAGAGAATTTATTGGGTCGAAACATTTACAAACTTTCTTCCTATCGTTGATGCGTCTATTGTTAACAAAAAAGAAGCTTCCCGTAGACTTCCTTCCCCCATCCATTCATCCATCAGCACGTGATTGATTGTCTTAGCTACTTGGACGTCAGCTAGACTCCTGAATCAATCCACGTCGAACCGAAGAATGAAGTGTTTTCTCGACACCTGCCAGCAACAACCAATCACAAACTTGATCAGTCGCTTGACCAGTTCCAACAGAAATTGATATCATTGCTAAAAACTGCAACTGTAAGGTTGTTTCTGTCGGTCAACACCTTGATGAGCTAATCCACCACAGAACCGCACTATATTACAGTGCATCAATGGCTTCTTGAAAAGCAAACGTTAGACCATCAAAACGCTTTCGGTGAATCCCGCATTTCGGAGCACGCTCAGTCGCCATTCTTTCTGTATGATCCGACTATCTTCGGGCCGTGTGGCGCCATTTCAGGAACCATAGTTCCACACACCCCTAGAAGTTTGTGATTCACAGCCGGAAACCAAGGAAATTATTGCAGTCACATCTACGGATAGATATTTTGCGGAAAATACTGGCACCGGCGTTCAAAAAATTCAACTCGAGAAGTCGTTTGTAACTTATATGGAAAAAACAGGGCATTTCCAGGTTTTCTGATCCAGCTCTAATAGCAAGTACTCTGTGGCAGCATAGGAAACCGTCATTTCATCTTTTACCGGTTCATCTAAATCTACGGTGTAGATTCTGATTAACAGCACAGCACTGACAGACATCGGGAATTGAGTTGTAACGCATTGGCATAGACCACCATTCCCATACTCTGATGTAAGTGTATGTACCTGTTTATACACTTACTGGGCTTCGGTTCATCGGATTTTCATTCTTTCTATGACTTTGCAGATCGTGTACCTCCAACCTCCACGGACGAGCGCTGCGTCCAGGACATCCGATGACTCTGCTTGTCTGTGTCCGTGTCGAACCGCCGTCGTTGTCGTTGTCGTCGTCGTCGTTGTTTACGTCGTATCGTGGGCGCGTTCGTTACCGTGTTACAGAGTCACTTATCTGGGAATGTTGCAGCCCAATATAACTGGTCTGTACTTCTCACTAGGAGAACCATCTCAGTGGCTTCAATCCACCTACCTTGTGTTACCTGAGGACACATATATTACCGTAAGGTATAAAAACACTACAAATCCGTTACTCTCTCCTTCAACTTACAACACAGCATCAACAATGCATAGGTGGCCAGTCCTTATGCGATACACATGCGTATGTCAACAAAGCCCTCATGTGTGACTATGACTGACGAGAGCATTATCGAAACCTACGAAACTTCTTAGATGCAGCAGAAAAGCAGTATCACATTGAAAAGCGATATCGCCGCAACCGAAATCCGATTTCTAGACTAAGAAACTTCTCCTAGTTTGATCAAACTAAATCCTGAACATCTTAGGGCTCTCAGCTACCTTCCTCCTCCGTGAAATTTCAACTACCAGAGGAGGAGAATATCCGCTCTGTTGCTTTCTTGCCAAGCGCTCTGACACCAAGCAAACCAAATTACTGAGCAATTGAAAAAGAAGCGTGTGCCGTCGTAGAAGCCGTTAAAATTGGAGGTATTTCCTGTCATGTTTAATTCAGTTTATTCAACTGTTAAACTAGCATTTCTGCGTTTTCGTTTTGGCTGCTACCTCGCAGCACTATTTAGTTAGGGGAGGGTAAGTAGAGACAGAAGGTGAAAAAAAGAGCCGAAAACAAGGTAATAAACGGAAATCATGAAAGAAGAGACCATAAAAAGCTACACCACTGGCCACGACACCTAGCCATATCATTTAATGTTTCCTACTGGATGATCACATTACTCTCACCACTGATTAACGTGCGTTTGGCTTTGTGCAGGTCAGATTGAAGAAAGGCAAAGTGAAGAAAAACAAAACTTAAGAGTGGAATTAGGAGCATCCCAGTTCTCGCTATGACATCCAATATCGACTTGAAGTGCAAAATAAAGCGGCCGATACGTCCTCTCGGCTGTACCGCGCTCATCGACGTACATTTACGCAAGACACTGCGTCATCTTGGTATCATACACCTGTTACACTGTTCGTTCTAAAAACTTACGACTCACGCTGGACGAAGCAATATCGGTCACGAATCAAGGTGGGACTTGTGCAGAACTTCAACCCCGTCCCAAGAAACACTGGTTCGGTAAGACGAGGAAAAACCGCTCAGTTGTCTGAAGGGATTAGTGTTGATTATAAAGGCCCGCTGCCACCTACCTCCCGTAAAAAGTATTTTTTGATGATGATCAGTAAACATTCTCGATTTCCTTTTGCTTTTGCGTGTTCTGACGTCTTCTACAGTTAGAAAATGCTTTGATCAACTATTTACTCTATTTGGAATGCCCTTTTACATCCACTCGAACTACAGCATTGCTTGCATATCAGCTGGGGTTCATAAATGTCATGATAATGGAGCAGCAACCAATCGCACAACCCACGAGGAAATCGCTAGGTGGAGGTAACATGGGACACTGTGGAAAGTCGCAATAGTGGCCTTGAAATATCAACAATTGCCACTTTATTTGCCTGATTATCAAACCTGCCGAAGAGAACGACCCAGTCTTTGAAATACTTTGGTGAAATAGTGGGAGCTTCCCAGCCGCAACCCTCAATACGCTCGAGCCCGCATCTTAAATAGCAGCGCAGACACTGTATCTGGTGCATCTCACTCCCAAACTAGTTGTCTCGGATGTCACATATCAGAGAAAGGAGAATCACCATAACTTTTCGATCGAGGAACCATCTTCAGAACACGTATCTGACTTTTCACATCAAAAACTGACTAGAATTGAACACAAAGGCCCACTGTCACTTCAAACTTCCAATCCGGCAGAAAATATTCAGCAAATTCTGGAAGCACATCAGCGAATAAGACTACGCAATCTACGAAGCCATGGTTGGATGAAGGAAGAGTTCACCCATTACATCACACTAACATTTCATTCAGCAAGAGAAAATGTTATGAGTTCGTTAGGTGATTGTCAACTACTTTGTCGGTTATTTGTGCCAATGGATCTACTTTCTCATTTCAGCACATTTTCTCGCATTGCTTGAAGATTAAAGCCTCGATTTGTATCTATCTTTTATCTACGCGTTATGCTCAATTTTTATGTTGATAATAGTGAGGTTGAAAAGAGAAAATAAAGCAGGTAAACTATGAAATATAGGTCTTTGAAGTAATACCAAATGGAGGCAGCTACCAGCAACAACTCGGTTAAGGCTGTTTGTAGTCTAACAGAGCAGATATATCCAACTGGTTCACTTATCAATCTGACAGCACCAGACAATTTTGCAGTTAAATGGGCGTAGCTTTCTACTATCACTCGTATTAAACGAAAGATGTCAATCACTCATATCATTATCAGGAACCGATATAATTTCTGAAAAAACCACCATCAATCCTTCATCGATTACTGTCTCTGACGATAAATGGCTCAACGGCAAAGCTTCTGAAACGACATTTGTATGACCGGCCGACAACTGATTAAGTGAACACTGCAGACTATTCCAGTGTGAACTAAGGGAAAACCGCATTCTTAGTACGATGATATCGCAACGCTAAATTGTGTTAACATCAAAACTGATTCCACCTTGTACCAAGTCTCGTCGTTCCATTTTTGACTGAATTCGTCACGTACTGCTGCGTGCGCTTCAGTACGAATGAATACAAAGTGCAAATGTACAATCCATGGCTTACCATCCGTGTCTGAATCAAAATAATTCACAAATTCCGATCGAATGTTCATAGGGAAATATTTTGGGGCAACGAAATGCAACAAATTATATAGCTCAGCCAGATTGTTCTGCACCGGGGTCCCACTGAGAATAAAACGAAGGCCTCGGCATATCTGCAATTAGATGGGGTTGAGCAAAGGGGGAAGTGTAAAATGCTACACGTGGGAAGGAGTAATTCGAATTTTCAGATAAACGGGATCGCTCAGACGAAAACAGTCGGGTGTAGCCTTAATCCTATCTAGTGAGTCGAATTTAACGTTCAATAATACTGTTTCCTCCGGTTTACTACCAACTCTAATCCGCTGGAGCCTACTGTGGTTCACCAACAGTGAGTTTACATCAGGGTTGTCTTCTCTCCTATTACTGGCGTCAGGGAGTAACAAAAAAACCCATGAAGCACAGGCCCTCGTTTGGCATCCACGTGCTAAGACGAGAGACTTAAGTGATCCACTTGCATGCCACATATTACCACAGACACAACGCACTATCGGTCATGCACGGACACACCACGAAATCGGGTCTAGGATAGCCAATAACGTGGGATGGCTAATTAGCAACCTAATAGGTCCGGTAGGTATGTGGCCGGAATGAACGCAGGCTTTGACACACGGGGAAAAAATCGAGCTTCAGATATGGCGTCATCTAGCCATCGATACGTTGTATGCTTTTTTGTCAAGTTCTTGAGCGTGTTCAGTTCAGTTCAGTTCAGTCATCGACCGCGCACTTCTGTGCTCTGATTTCGGTTGCTACCTTCTAGCATCGTCCAGTGAAGGGCGAGAAGAATAGAAGCATAGTGATAAAGATCCAAAAAATCAAAGTAGTGAGCGGAAATCACGAAGAAAAAGGAGTTCGAATGCAACTACGCCACTGGCCGCCGAATCCAGCCATATCACTTAATGTTTCCGACCACTTAGTAGGCGGATCATGTGGACCCCAATTTGGAAGTCTAACACGTCCTACGTGGCCAAGTCCACTGGTCAAGGTTTTCATACCTTTTTGCCATGTTATGGACTGACTTCCTCGACCTATTTTCCAACTACCACCTATCTCCGAGAACGCAGTGCACCCGAGGAAATCAATCGGTGGGCATGTGTAACACATGTTCCAGCCACCTTAACCTGTTTAGATCTAGTACTAGCCTCTGGTTCCCAACACCTTACACCTAATCTCGGCATTGCTGATCCGATGTTCCCATCATATTCGGGCGATGCTATGGAGACTTCGATGCTCGAACATCGACAGTCTTTGTCTATCTTCTGCTTCTAATGGCAAATTTTCTGAGCCGTATAAAAGAACGGGTCTAACCGTCGCAGTGTACACTCGACCCTACCTCCAAAATGCCTCAGTATGGTTGGGGGTGGGTGTCTCAGGCTCTGGGTTGGCTAATCGTCCTAAACGCCTCTCGAAGTGCTCCCAAATAACCAGGCGTTCCAGAGAGTTTCTGCTAAGGAAGTCCTACACATCACCTTCTTGTGGCTAAGGTGTTTTCACAAAAGAGTGAGGGCGAAGGCGAACGCCCCGCGCTCTCCACCGGGTTGACTGACTAATAGTCAGCCTAGGGGACATGGCCAAATCCTGATACTAAACCAACCATGGGTGACGTATGAAGCGTACAACACTATGCTCACCGGCATCTGTGACGGAGGGGTGCACTGGGCACCCAAGATGTCTAACCTCATCCGAAAGGTGTATGAACCGAGAAATCAGACAACGGTTCCCAGAGGTTCCCGGAAGAGACGAATGAACCACATAATTGGTTACCGACTCATCTGGGCCAACTCTGCTGCCTTGCAGGGCGCGCTTGATTACACAAAGCTGGAGGTGCATCCCATACTCTAAACTGCGCGACCGAGTAATACAATAGCCCACAACGTCGGCAACAACGACACTGATGGTGCACTTACAACACGATCGTTACGCTCGTCGAAAGCATACTTGCGCTGATGTTCTCATACCGTACACCTACGATGATTTTTTTAAATTCTACAACTTAACCCCTCACACACACAAACACACATTTTTCGTTTTCTTCGAGAATTGCAGTCGGCCGTACTCGCTGTAGTTTCTTTGAGGGAAGACCAGTTCCTGTTTTCTCGGATCCTCCTTCGTCTAATATCATAGTGTCCTCGAATCCACTTCCATTAGCTGATGCTCTTCTTCGCTCCAGGTGTCCTTTTAAACTGGCTACATTTAATTTGCAAACGCTGATGCATATGGGACAACAGGCGTGTTTAGCTCGTACGCTGGAGACTCTTACCATCGACCTCAGCTCGGTCTTTCGATTGATGCCCCTATCCAATCCTTTTGCGGAGTTGCACTTACGTTGGTCTGGGGACCCAGAGGCTGCGGCTGCTGGTCTTGCTGGGGCAGGCGTAGCTCTCAGTGAGAGGGTTGGGGCTGCGCTACTTGACTGGATCACAGTTGACATTTGGTTGTGTTTAGTGGGGCAGAGAGGTCAGTGCAAAGTAAGCAAACGCCGTCCCGATAGACGCAATTTGCCTGTCTTCTCGGCTTATGCCTCCACAGATTTCAGTCCAGATGTAAAAGTTACACGACCTCCTACGTAAAGCAAAACGGGGCGATATGTTATTTTAGCTGGATACACCTATGCTAGAGTCGATTGGCTGTCTTCAAACAGGGCGCGTTTGGGAGGCACTTTTGGACTCGAATGATGTCGTTCAGAAAAAACGAGGAACGGTTGTTGACTCTGTGTTTAGAGCACTGCCTGTTTCTTGCCAGTACGAACTCCAGACGTTCTAATCGCCGGTACGCCACGTAACATTCACCCCCTTCGAATAAGCAATGGGCTTAGATAGACTAAATCGCAATTAGCTACAAATGACGGGGCTGAATACGAGACTGTCTGTTATCCTAGAGCACTCCTCTTGACTCCGACTACGCATTAATCTGCACTAAGGTGTTTATGTGTTTTGGTGGGCGTCCAAAATGCACGATGCAGCAGCGGTTAGACTGCCACATGCTGTCTGGTCCGTCTTGCCTCTCAACATTCCGAAACGTTGTAGCTGAAAAGCTAGGATCAACGCCACCAGATAACATCAACCAGCACTGGTCGCTTATTAAGAATGCTTTGTATTCTGCTGACAAAGTGGGTTGTGGCCTGACTCGTAGTGTCGTGACACCCTGGGTTTCTGCTAAGTCTCTGCGACTTCTTGATGCACGCCAGTCCGTCCCGGTTGGTAATGAGCATAATGCAGCACGGTTCACAATGAGACGTGAATTCAACGCGTTTTTGTGGGGATCGCGAAACCTGGTGGTCTCAAAAAGCGACAGACAGAACACGCTGCTGCTGTGGGAAATTCTGCGAGCCGTTTCATCTTATCTGAGTCACCGGTTGGAAGTCATTAGATGCGAGCGAAATGATCTGTGAAGTTGACGGCTCAGCTATCCACAGTCTGTGGCAGTCTCTTACGCTGGGCGGAGCACTTTGAAGCACAGTTTAAAAGGCCTAAAGCGTCAGACTCCTATAGCTGTTCCGGCACACGTCCCGTGGTCTGTTTCGACAGATCTACCTTTTGGGGCGGAGATCCGTAAGGGAATCTAAGCCTCAGGACGTCACAAAGCGCCACAATCCAATAGCCTTTCCTCAGCCCTATTCAAAGATGGTGTAATGGAGCTTTTTAGAGAATTTCAAATTTCGTTCTCCAAGGTCTGACACTCCAAAAAGGTTCCCTTATTTTGGGGGGAACCGATCACTGTCCCTATCTTCAAGAAGGGCTCACGCAGTGGCCGCGCCAGCCATAGGGGTATAAGCCTAATTCCGACTGCGTTTAAGCTACTAGCGTCTGTCATTCTTCGCCATCACAACGAGACTGCACCTTGACGTGGTGTGATGGTTTGCGCGCCTCTATGACCCAAAGAGCTATACAGGATGGCTTCCTTAAGCCGGAGAGGCAATCATATCTGACAGGTCAATGGGTAGAGGTCAGACAAAGTCCAGTCTCCTGGTCCTCCAGGTTGGGGGTTGATTTGAGCTGGCAACTCAGTCGGAAAATCCAGTGGAAGATCCAAGCAAATGGGCTTCCACTAAGCGATCCCGCTGCCTTGCGGATAGGTTCTTGTTAGAACGAAAGGCTTTGGATGAGGACCCTAATCGTTCTCCTGCTTTGTGGCTGGACACCCTAGCAGTACCCGTCCAACATCTCCCATGAACTGCACGAATACAAAGAATTCCATACTGCATCGGTCGTCGCGCAGGATAATCAGGACCGCGCTGCCCATTGCATCGAGCTGGGTGGGTAGTGATAAGTGTGCCTCTGCTCAGAGTTCCCTCTCTTTTATTCAACCTTTGTCTTCTGTCCCTAACCATCCCTCTTTGCCCCATCTATCCACCCATAATGCTCTCACTGATAACACGGTCAATACTCGCAACGATTCACTGTCAAATAGTATCGGGAATAATCCTCTGTTTGGTAACTCACATTTTATCAAGCCCCGTCAGCCTCTGAATCTCGGCTCCTTCAACGTGCGTACACTCATGCAGACGGGTCAGCAGGCGTGCCTAGCCCTCACAATAGACTCTCTGAAGATTGATGTCTGCTGCTTAAGCGAAACGCGTATCCAGGATTCGAGCAATGCAAATCAGCTAACTGCTCCTGGTATCTCATCGAGGTATTTTCTGCGCACCTCAGGAGACGAAGCAGCTAGAGCTGTGGGTGGTGGTGTAGGAATTGTCTTGACTGACAAGGCTGAGGCTGCCCCTCTAAACTGGATCCCTGTTAACAGTCGTTTATGTGCTGTGAGACTCCAAGGGTCAGTTGGCGTTCGAAAGGATAGTTGTGTTAAACGCAATTTGTTTGTGATCTCGGTGAACGCCCCAACGGACTGCAGCTCAGACTTGCATAAAGATGTGTTCTATGATGCCCTCGCCACCCTCGTTCGCAGCAGTAAAGGTTCCGACATTCTAGTGCTAGCTGGTGACTTCAATGCACAAGTTGGCAAACTTAGTGTGTCAGAAGCCTGTTTAGGTGGGCGTTGTGCTTTACCTGCTGAGCGTACAGATAACGGGGATAGGCTTCTCCAGTTTTGTGCAGACAATCGATTGTTCTTGTCTAGCACTAATTTCCGACACAGCTCGCGTCGCACAGCGACATGGCGCTCTAACTCTACAAGTACTTTGAGTCAAATTGACCATATCGCCGTAAGCTACCGGTGGCGCAGTTCTGTTCAGAACTGTAGATCTTACTGGTCCACGTACGTAGAGTCGGGCCATGCATTAGTTTTAATGCGATTATCTCTCCAGCTCCATGGTCATCGTCGCAAACTACAAACCCGATTAGCCGTGCAACGTTTGTGTGATCCAGAAGTCCGCACCCGTTATGAGCAGAAGTTAGCACATGAGCTAGGATCCACGGAGAACAGTAATGTAGATGAGCACTGGGCTCATATCAAACAGGCGATGCACGTTGCAGCAGGTTTCGCCTGTGGTCCTCGATCCGTTGTCCATCAAAGACACTGGATCTCGCAAGAGTCGCTGAGTATAATGGAGCAAAAGCGTCAGCTTTCGAACCGTAAGGGAATGAATAAGATGCGCAGAAGGCTGCAAAGACAAGTTACGAAAAGCCTTAAGAATGATCGCGAAAATTGGTGGGTCAAGGTATCCGAAGAAATGGAAATAGCAGCTGCTTCAGGTAACAGTCAAAGACTGTTCAAACTTATTCGTGACACCGGTGGACGGCGAACTCAGGTCAGTGAAACGATTTGCAATAGAAATGGAGAACCCATCCATAACAAATAGCAAAGGCTTGACCGATGGGCCGAGTACTTCAAGGAACAGTTTAGCTGGCCGCACGCTAGTGTAGTTACTCCCGTGTCAACAACTGTGACTCCTTGGGTGGTATCACTTGAGCCCCCATCAGAAGTAGAAGTAGAGTCATGTATTCGATTACTAAAGCGGGGGAAAGCGGCAGGTCCCGACGAACTTCCTCCAGTTCTTTTCAAACTGGGTGGTGAGGCGTTGATAAAATCACTTACCGCCTTGATCCGTGACATTTGGAAGGAGGAGCGTATTCCGTTAATATGGAGCGAGTCATTGATTGTTCCCATCTTCAAGAAGGGAATATGCAATGACTGCAGTAATCATCGTGGGATTAGCTTAACTCCGATAGTCACCAAAGTATTAGCTTCGATTTTGCTGCATCGTCTTACACCGGCTCGCGAGAGGAATGTCCGCGAACAGCAGGCTGGATTCCGCCAAGGTCGAGGATGCATCGACCAGATTTTTACTGTTCGCCGACTACTTGAAACGCGTCACACACACCGCCGACCGACAATAATGATTTTCTTAGACTTGAAAGGCGCCTTCGTTCACTTGATAGAACATCGCTTTTCAGTACTCTTCATCGAAAAGGTATGCCCCAGAAGTTCGTGAACCTAATGAGATCATTGTATTCTCATACTTCTGGCCGCGTTAGGGTTTACGGTGAACTATCCAGTCGGTTCGAAACGACCAGTGTTCGACAGGGATGCCCTTTGTCTCCATTCCTGTTCAACTTCGTCATGGACGAAGTAATGGATAGTGCACTGCAAAATCTTCAGGATGTAGGCGTCGAACTAGGAAACAGTGAAAAGCTATGTGACCTAGATTACGCAGACGACGTTGTCTGCTTGTTCGAATGCACGGAACATGCTCAGCGTGCACTAGATAGACTTGGGAGAGCCGTAGCTCCATTCGGCATGCGTTTTGCACCTTCAAAGTGCAAGGTGATGTTACAAGACTGGACGTCAACAATTCCGAGCTTGATGCTCGATGGCGAGGTGCTGGCAGTTGTCGACCACTTCACCTACCTCGGTAGCTGCGTGACGACGGATGGGAGCACAGTAGTAGAGGTGAGTACACGGATATCCAAGGCTCGAGCGGCGTACGCTGGACTGAAGCACTTGTGGCGCCGACCTGATATTTCACTGAAGTTGAAAGGTCGTGTATACTGTGCCGCAGTGCGTTCACTTTTGTTGTATGGTTGCGAAACTTGGAGTCTGCGTGCTGAAGATATTCGTCGTCTTCAGGTTTTTGACCATCGATGTTTACGTAGCATCTCTAGAATTGGGCGGAATAGCCGAGTAAGCAACGATGAGGTCAGAAAGCGAGTATTGGGTACTAATTCGGAGAACGTTTTGACACAGCGTATCCAGCTTAGTAGACTTCGTTGGTTGGGACATGTGTTACGCATGGCAAGCACACGTCTACCGTACCGTGTCCTATTCTCCGCCCCTCCTAGGGAGTGAAAGAAACCACGTGGAGGTCAACAGATGACGTGGCAGCGAGGAATGAGAAAGTGTACGGCAAACTTAGGAAAAGTAGGTGCTTCACGTCTTCGTGGTTGGGGTCCAGAAGACCCCTCAACCAGTTGGCTGGAGACACTGAAGGATATGGCAGCGAACCGCGAGCCGTGGCGATCGTGTTGTCACTTTCTATCGAATCAGAATGATTGATCGATGTGCGTTTGTACAGTTAGACTGTGTATTCCGTGTGTTGGCTACTAGGGCATTCTTTTCTTTTGCTACCCGTGTAGGTCCAGTCCCTCTCCATCTTGTATATTCATACTTTCTAATTCAACGTGCAACATGGTGAGAAAGGCAGTGGTCAGTGGGGCTTGCCCTATTGTTTAACGCTGTACGATGATGATGATGATGATGATGATGATGATGATGATGATGATGATGATGATGATGATGATGCCAATTGCGCAACAAGCGTGGTGAACAAACCCGCGGGGAACAGGCTTGGTTTCGTACCAGTCGTGGATTCACTGATCAAATCTTCCCCTTCGACAGCTGTTAGAGCACCGCTGTGCCTTCCAAAGGCCATCAGTGGTTGTTTTTAGACATTCGTGCGCCCTTCGACTCTGTCGATAGGTCTGCACTACGGCACTGTTTTTTAAGGAATGGTGTACCTGAGAAGTATATCTCGGTCCTCAAAGAGTTGTATTGTCATACTTCAGGTCGAGTTAGGACCTACAGCCGGTTTTCGCCACCCTTTGCCATATCCAATGAAGTACGACAATGCTGTCCAATATCCCCGTTTCTTTCCAACTTTGCCATAGATGACGTCCTACAGAACGCTTCTGTCTGGTCTTCCAAACGGTGGGGTTGAACTCCTCCACGAAACGGAGTTTTTGACTTAGAGTAAGCCGATGATGTCGTCTTGCTCTGCGACATTGCACAGGCAATTCAGCACGCACCGGGTTGCTTGGGGACTGTGTCTCGATAAGGTATGTGCTTTGCGCCTTCAAAATGCAAAGTACTTCTTCAAGACTGGCAGGAGCCTGTGTCTGCACTCGCCTCCAGTGGTGGTCGGTTAGAGGTAGTCAATAGCTTTAGGTACCTCGGGAACTTGATCACAGCTGGTGGTGGTGTTGGGAAGGAGGTCACACCACGAATCGTCACAGCTAGAGCACCTTTAGCGAATCTGCGTCATCTGTGGCCTCGCTACGACATCCGGCTTTCCCTCAGTGGAAAGGTGTACAGTGCCAGCTTCTAGCGTTTCTCTTACGTTTGTGAGACCTGGCACCTGCGTGTAGAGGATGCTCGGAGGCATTCTGTATGCGACCACCGGTGTCTCCGAAGTATTGCTCGTGTCCAGTGGGAACATCGGGTGAGCAATGACGAGGAACGTCGTTCACGTTTTGCGTATGTCTGTCCATCGTTCACCCTTTAGTGCTCGTTTTGTGCACGCTGAGCAAGGCTGGAAGAAGCGTCGCGGGGGTCAGGCTATGACTTGGCACAGGGGCATGAAAAAGTTAATTTCGGCTTTGACCTAGATTGACCCTTCCACCCTCCTGGTTGGGGCTCAGAAGATGGGGATTGCTGCTGGTTAGAGATGCTGAGAGTTATGACCCGGAACCGAATTCAGTGGTGTGAATGGTGTATGGCCTGCCTGCTGATTCCCCGTTTCCCATAAACAATAAAAAAAGACGAAAAAATTTACAAAACGTGTAAGGTGGAGATATTCGTGGTAAAACTTCCTCTCACTTGTTGGAATCTTGATGCTGACTGTTGTTTCTCTGTTTTTGCTGCGTTGGCACCATGTTTGCTCTCAACCCAATGTAGAATATTATATATATATATATATATATATATATATATATATATATATATATATATAAACACTCGATCCTTGACATGCAGTTGGATGTCACGAAGGTGCCACAAATGACTGAAGTTAATAGAAGCTAAAAGCACCTACTACATGCACGATGACACTTCTTTCCATATCTGCTTGCCTTCCAAACAGCGCTACACTGTTGTTTAGGCTATCTAAGAAAGCTTTCAACCTACTTGGATATTCACGCAGAAGAACAACATTACCCGTGTATTCCAAGTCAGACAGTTTACTGCCCGAGCAATGATCGGTGCTACTGTTCTCAGACGAGGATATGGCTATCTCAAGAATCCATTCAATCACAAAACTAAAGAGGAAGGTCGAAGGAGAGCAACCCTGACGAAAACCACTTTTCATGGTGAATTCGCGCTATTCACATACAAGCACTGGGAAACAGAAACGAATTCCTCGGGCACACCCTTCAATGAGAGGTAGCGTCAGAGAACTGCGCGGTTGGCTCATTTGTCTAATTGGTCTAAACCCTAACTTGTATTATACTGTGGTGTAATGGAACGGGTATGAATAACTGAAAACGAGCTTGTTCGCCAAACTGATATATATATATATATATATATATATATATATATATATATATGCCCGGTTTGAAATCAAGCGTGGTGCCAACGCAGCAACAACAGTTACGAAAATAGGGAAGGGGGTGTTGAACACAATAAAAGAAGCAGTTAGTAGAAACTAACGTACTGCGATTTTTTTATTTTTCGCTGTACGCTTTTTGATGTTTTTTGTCATTTTGTTTGTATGTATGACATTTTGTATTTACGGGACATGATCTCGACGGAAGGACCGCACAATATTCGCGCCATTGATTTCTATTCTGAGTTATGTCGCTCAACGTCTCTATCAACAATTCTCGTCCCTTGGGCCCCAACCAGGGAGGCGGGAAGCACCGACTAAAGCCAGTGCTGATGATAGCTTCTTCATATTTCCATAGCAATTCATAGCCTGACCACCGCGCCGCTTCCACCAGCCTTGCCCAGCACGTGCAAATATAGCACGGAAAGGTAGACGATGGGCAGGCATTCGTAAAACATGTGCGAGCAGTCGGAGGCGATGTGGAGCGATAGAGTAGCAGACAGTAGTCCACTGTCGTCCGGATCGTCACCACACCTGATCTATTGGGACCTTATGTGACTCTCCACTCCAAGTCTCGGAGTCTGGTTGCAGATTATCCGTAGTATTACAATGGGCCTTAGCGGCTACGGGGTACATACGCCCTTCCACTGCACCCACTCGCAAGCATGTAATAAAGAAACTTCGCAAAGAAGGCGGTTATCCGTACCTAAAACACGACGGCGCATCTCGTTCTTGCTCACTCGATTTTCCTACCAGACACGAGTAATGCTTCATAGAAATACTTTGTCTAACACAGAAAGACGCCAAGCATCCTCAACGCGAAGTGGCTAGATGTTGCAACCGTAAAAAAAACACCACGGACCGCAGCCGCGCACATCTGTCCCCTGAGAGCCGGATGTCATAACGGCACCATAGGTGTCGCAAATTAGCGAAAATTGCTCTAGCTCTCGCTATTCGCGAACTGACCTACTCCCCAACACCGTCCCCAGATGATATCAAGCTCCTAAGGTGCTTAAGGTTGTCAACTAATTCAAGCTGATCACCACAAAGAGTGGGTGCAAGCACAGGCTCCTGCCGATCTTGCGAAAGTGCTTTGTATTTGGAAGGTGCCGTATCCAGATATCGCAACCGCCAAGCGGTTTAAAGCATGCTGCATTGCCTGTATATTATCACTCAGTCTCCAAATGCCTCAGTATGGTCGGGGGTGGGTGTACCAGGCTCCGAGATGGCTACTCGTCCTGAGCGTCTCTCGAAATGCACCCAAATGACCGTACGTCTAACACAGCCTCTGTTGGGGAGGTCCTACTCACTGCCTTCTCGTGACGGAGATGTTACCACTAAAGTGAGAGGACAAAAGCGAATGTACGACGCTCTCCACCGGGTTAGCTAACTAATAGACAGTCTAAGGGAGAGGGATAAACCCTGATTCGAAACGATCCAGGGGTGGCAATGGTATGCTCACCGGCATCTGTGGTGGATGGATTTACTGGGCATCCAGGATGTTTGGCCTCATCCAAACGGCGTATGAACTGAACATTCAGTCACCGACCCCCAGTGGGTTACGGACCCCACGTTTCGTTCCACTGCCTTGTGGGTTAAGCTTAGGATAGCTAAAGGCTCCGGTCGTGGACCCCTAAGAAAACCGCCTGCTTTGGCTTGGGTAACCTGGCAGTATTACGTCCACAGGTAAATCATGGACTTGGACTACCTATCCCTTCCTCCTCGGCTGTACTATGTTTTGAAAAGAGAACACAACAGAGTTGCGTTGCGTAATTTATATCCGGATAGATTCCGCTGTATCTCATCAGGTGCATACCATAAGTCACACGGTAATAAACGTTACAATAGTAAGACAACATTACCGGTGATAGGTCCAGAAACGTTGTTTTCACCTAGGCAACGCCAGGGTGACGAATAAATCTTTGTGCTTGCACAAACCAGGTTTCCACCTTTGGATCGCAATCTCTTCGGCAAGCAAAAGCATTTATTTGTGACCCTGGCGTTGCCTTGGTAAAGACATGGCGTTTCTGAACCTACCACCGGTTAATGTTATCTTACTACTGTAATGTCTATTACTATATGATCTGTAGTGTGCACCTGATGAGATACAGCGAAATCTATCCCGATACAAATTGGGCAACGTAACTCTGCTGTGTTCTCTTTTCAGGTTCATATCGGGAAAGGGTTGTTTCAAATTTCTGTGCCAAGTTTTGTTCGGCACAGTATGACACCAAGTGGGTGTGGGATAGATATATATATATATATATGCCCAGACACGAATAACTAGTAGAAATCACAGTTGTGATTCCTTTGTGGACTCTTCAATGAAGAGTATCCACTCACACTCCAGACGATTCAAATTAAATCCTAGTGAACATATAACATCGGAGCGTACCAGTATGAAGATGAGTTGGCAGAGGAGTACCGGGTACACATACCTGACGAGCGGCAAGAACCGCGAAACCGGTCGTGTGCTTCCGGGAGGTCCACACGTTTACATACTACTTACTTTCAATATATATATATATATATTACATATATAAACGCTTACGCGTTTCGGTTTCACATTAGAGGGTGGGCACGATAGTAGAGACTGCATACAAGATCGTCTGGACAAAAACGACAACTGGGCAAAGAGATACAACAAATACCACAATCGTCTCACACGGCTACAAAGTTTACGAAATTCGATGCACTTCGCGCTGCAACAACATAGGTGTACCGCTATATCCTGCACTTGAAAGTTGCAAAACATCACAGACGTTTTTATTCGTATAGTTAACAAATGGTTGGAAATCACTTGTATTTTCACCTAAAGGCACAATGCTGACCTGAAAATTATCTACCTGGTAAAAACTCAAGACTACTGTGAGGTTGTCCTACGAGCACGACAAACACGAAGTCTAACAGAACCAGCAAAAAAGAGAACACTTGCAAACATCATCGCATCTCTCAGGGAAATAGTGATCACCTTAAAACAAACTCTACAAGTGATACCATTTGTACGTTGGAGGATACTTGCTCAACTTACATCTTTCAGGGCCCCGTACAGCAATGATTCTGAATTCTTTAATCGGTGTCCTTCGTCCACCACAAGGATATCCCATCGGTGTTTCCCAAGGAATTCCTCGTCATTCAGAGCGGTCTGGAAGGGACTGACTAAGGTAACGTTTAACCTACCTCGAATGAAGTCAGAATCACGGGTGTCTGTTCCAAAGAAAATGCTGCACGATGTTCTGCGCGTGTTGTCTGATCACCGAGGTACTGTGTGTAACGAATTCTAGGTGCAAATCTAAGGGAACAAAATAATAAGGCTCAAAAAGATGGCTTCAAACCTTTCTAATTCAGTTTTCCAGTTTTGAATCACCGACAAAGGAGTGACAATCAAGGCTGTGGTTTCGGGCACATCCTGGAAGACTGAAGTGAGGAACGCAATAATCTACAATCACGTTACGGTGCACTGATTAGCTCTACCAACCTGGCATGTCTTTCCGAGACCCATTTCATCGCATAGTATACCACCACGTTTCTGCGCAACACATTCTTTCAACCAAGAAACACCGTATAGTTGATGGGCTCGTAAGGTGATATCCTTTAAACCGGCATTTTCCAAATCACTTTGAGTGACCACATTATTTTCAGTGGTTGAAAGGGATCTAACTGAATCTAGTAAATTTTGCAGCCGCATAATACTGAAAGACAAGGAGAAGAAAGTCAGTTTAAAAATTGTTATTCGTATTAGCCACCATGGGCAGTAGTTCCATGGGTTATTAGGAGAATAAAACGTAACTTTTCCGCCAGGGAAATCGAAATATACAATAAAAGGCAGATAAAACAATGACGACCCGGTTATTTCGTACAATATTGATGCTTATAGATGAACTCTACTCCGTACGAGCTACCGATCAACAGGTTTTGCCAGCCAAGAACTTGATCCTCTTACGGTCTGGTGGGCAAGATCTTAATGAGCAAGAGGCGATTCGACAACAAGCTTGTCGAATCATCTACACAAGTATACCAATATCCTTGGGTTCATTCGTTCTCAACCTCAGCTAACACTTTCACAGCACGTACCTCGGAAACGATAAAATCTTTTCCAGTTGTGTCCTAACCACAGAATACTTCGGATGTGGCATCAGCACATATAAGGTATTCTATGTTACCAGAGGCTAAGGTTGTATCCATTACAGTGATGGCGATTATCCATGGCGAAAACCAAACCTGGTTTGGCATTCAGTTGGCTTCATAGTATAT
The DNA here is from genome assembly GCA_948099385.1 of Fasciola hepatica. Taxonomy (NCBI): domain Eukaryota; kingdom Metazoa; phylum Platyhelminthes; class Trematoda; order Plagiorchiida; family Fasciolidae; genus Fasciola; species Fasciola hepatica. The sequence goes on from CANUEZ040000175.1 coordinate 6,609,970, forward strand.
ATATATATATATATATATATATATATATATATATATATAGAGAGAGAGAGAGAGAGAGAGAGAGAGAGAGAGAGAGAGAAAACACTTGTATCCCAGCACAAATCTGAATAGAGAAGCCAAAAAGATTAGTCTGCACAATGCATCCAGGGTCATTTCGCTGCATCCTCACAGAGCACATACCGCAATTACGACAACTGTTTACACAGTCGAGAAAAAAATAACGAAATTTCGAGCAACTGAGGAGTGTTTGTTATCAAGGCGGAGCTGAAGAGACGAACCGATAACGCTGCATACATAAATCGGGGTTTTGATTGGGAATGGCTAGTACTTCTGCGTAATAGAGCAAACGCCGGTTGTTGCCAGAGAATATGGTCTCAAATGCGTTGTATGGAATGACGTAATGCCTCTTCCCTATAAGGCGAGGCGTGGTCGACGACTTGTGACATTTTTGTAGTTCTACTGATGTGACACACAATTGCAAAAACTAACAAATTCGTTCGTCTGAATCATTACCGAATTTGGTGGCGCCATTTGCTCCACCTGTGTGCACTGTCACCACGCCGTTGCGTCCCTCCGATACACACGTTATCGCGCCCCAGCGTTTCGAGTTCTGCTCCTTTGCGCGCTGCCGAGTTTAGTCGTTATCGTGTCACGAACCGAGGACCAGGGGCTATAGACTATACGGGAGAGTCATAAACTGATGGATCCGAACAACAAACTCATTTCACCAAGTCCTTGAATCATATCTATTCGTTTACAAGTATACATTTTCCGCCATTTCAACGTTAAATCTCTATTACTGTTACAATAATCACTTTTCGTATTTTTATATATCAATAGCATAAATGTCGTCCCGTGATTCTTCAATTCATCGTTATACATCATTTTGCATTAAATATACCATTGTACTTATGGCTAGCAAAGACCGTAAGCCTGACCCGGAACCGTCCGTTTTGACAGTCTCCCTAGCCGTCCCTGAGTTTTTTATTGATGACCCTCAACTCCGGTTTCGTTTTTTAGAAGCAGAGTTTGAAACACATATGACCACAGACGAGCGTATTCGTTACTTGTGGACCTAATCGTCTTCCCCGCGACGTTGCTGCCCAGATACCCGGCGTAATATTCGATGATTATTCCTACACAGTCGTGAATGAAGCGGTTATCTCTAGCCTTTTGCAGTCTGAATCGTCAAGACTGAAGTGCCTGATCCAAGGGGCTGAGTTAGGTAGTAAGAAGCCCTCTCCATTAATGAGAGAAATGCAGCAGCTGGTAGGGCGACTTTTTGAGGGAAAAGTCCTTGAAGAGCTGTGGATACAGCGATTACCAACTAACATTCGAACACTACTCGACGTCTTTAGTCATCTTAATCTCACAATAGGGGCAAAACTAGTGGACGGTAGTATAGAACGGCACAGTCCACAAATTACTGCCATAACAAACTCGAGTAGCCTCCGGATCACCGCTCCCACCATAGGAACACACTCCAAGACCCAGTGCTGCCAAGCCGGTTGCACCTTCCCAGGTGCCAAACAGGGAAACTAATATCCCGACGCACTCCGACGACTAACGCGGTCGGCAGCCATAAAAGCAGTCGTCTGTTGCATGTTGCAGATTGTTTCCAATAATCTGTTCCTAAATGACACCGGTGCAGTAGTTAGTGTCATTCCAAAAGAAGCAGGTGATGCAATTTTTACATAAACCCAACAATTTTGTGCGGCCAATGGCACTCCTATTGCCACTTACGGCCGTAAGTCCCTTACACTCAAATTAAGCCTATGTCGCACCTTCCGCTGGGTGTTTATGGTAACAGATGTCCTCTATCCCATAATAGGCATCGATTTTCTTGGCCATTTCAACCTCCTGGTTGATGCACGATGCCGGAGAGTTGTCGACCGACAGACCTCTCTTTCCGTAACCGGTTCGTATTCCTCCGTGAATCATATCACGCTCCTATATACCGAACCAAATGTCAAACATCCGTATGTAGAACTCCCTTTAGCTTAACCGGCAATTCTAAGGCTCCCAGACTTTTCGTCGCTTGACACTAGGTCGCCGGACATCTGGTCGAATTGACATTTGGTCGCCAGACATTTGGATGATTGAATTACGCTTTATTCACTTAAGCCTGCCAAATGTCACACTCGGAAAGCAGCAGAAACCCAATCCCAAACCTTTTTTTTATTTTTCTCCAACCTTGGAATACAGTACCTCCAAAATGTCACAGTCTGTTTAATATTCCAACTGTCGCCTAAACCAACCTGTCTCTCAAAAGTAGCACCCGATTGATTAACACAAGGCCGGTATTAAATCCTGTTCTGCCTGCCGCATGTAATTTTTAAGGTGAGTCACTCTGTTTACATACTCAGGTAGTCAAGTGGATCAAGTGCCTATCACTTCAAAAAGGACTAATGCTTGAATTCCAGATTCACCGGTCAATGTCGTGGCAGACCGCCCTACCATTTCAGTTGACTTTAGTTTCAAACCTTCGGCTTTGGGAATTCCGGTGTGACGCCGTTGTGAGGTCACAACGGTCAAAAGAACTTGACTGTGATGCATTCGCATAACAGTACAGCGCGAGCATTTTCGCTTACCGATTCGTGATCAATATATGCCTGGGTTACCAGATGTTAAATATAAATCCCGAGGAGGTTCAAAGGGACGGGCTACGCCTAAACCACTGTTGTGTCTTCCACAACAATCTCTGAAGGTTGTAACCTTCAAATTAACCAACCGGATAACAGACGAACAAGTGCTACTTGGGCACGTACCGGCACAACGACTTCCGTTGAACCACCAAGTATGGTCAGCAATAGTCTTGAAGTCCTGAAGTACTACACGGGTTTGAGGCTTTGAGCCCAATTGTCCCGGTTCTTGAGGAAATCTTTGATCTTCTGTCGGATTCACCGAGCTGAAACGAGAGTAAAAAGAAGCGCGGGGGGGGGGGGGGGCGGGGGTGGCAGCGAAAACAAGATACACATAACCTCATGCAGTGTCACACTGTGGACAGTGCCTTAATCTGAGTGAAGGTGCGGCATTCATGAACATATATGCGATAAAAGACAACTATTTTGTTTTTTTTTTTTGACAAAGGGAATTATTGGGAGAGACCCAGGTAGAGGTCTAGCTTTTTCTTGAAGATAGTTTTGTTCTGCGAGAGAACAATATCTTCCGGAAGTGCGTTCCACATAGCAATTACCCTATAGCTAAAAGAGTTAATCCTTAGTGAAGTGCGTGGCCTCGGTTTGAAAACCTTTCTGCTGTGACCACGGAGAGAAGAGGCTGGACAGACGGAGAAGAAGCAATCGCTTTGACCTGTTTCAAAAAAGGTGGAACATCAAAAACAGATCACCTCTTACGCGTCTTACGTCAAGGGGATAGAGGTTGAGGAGTGAGAGGCGGACGGGATAAGGTAGATGGGATAGACCCCTTACTGCCTTGGTGGAGGCCCGCTGAACTCTTGCTAGGATCTCACGGTCTCGGACAAGACCAGAGTGCACTATCTGACTACCGTACTCCAGCAGAGGTCGGATATGCGTGCCGAAAATTATGGGAAAATCATCCCTAGATAAATGCGGGAAGGACCTTCGAATCATACTTGGGACTCAGAGGACAGACTTGCTCGCATTAGTGCATTAGTCGGAGCTGGACCACCCACTAGCTTGAAAAACAACACAAGCTAAATGTTGACTGACGGAGTTTATCATCTTATCGGACATGCATGTGGCCCGAGGAGCACAGAACTCGGCTGGTTATATAGGTTCTGCTAGGGCGGAGTCGATTGACCATGGAAAGCAATGGGCAACTAGGGCAACCAATCAGTCACAGGGAAGCAACTTGGATGCTACATATATATTGTGGCGAGATAAGAAATTCAAGTTAGCAGTCAAACATAAAGCTACAATAAGCAGACAAATAGAATGTTTTGGGGTAAATAATAACGATATTGTGATCTGCGCCTCAGTATTGGGGAGGCTGTACGGCCGCCCTTTCTGAAAGTGTGGCACGTGAAATACTGCGACAGATGTTATGCAACGTGAGCGTTCACTGAGGCAGTATGCAATGAGCGAAAAAGTCTATCAACACATACTCCAGAAGGACCACAGTGCTACCCGTCATCCATCTAACTGACCTACTCAAGGCTCACCACGAGGAAATATCTCGCACCACTTGCGATCCAGGGCACCTTTGAAGGATTGGACGGTCTGCAGATCTATCGCTCCACCAGGCAGACCGTTCCAACTGTTCAATACCCTGCTGCTGAAGAAGTGCGATCAAGCCATCAACCTAACTCGGGCTTTTATCAACTTCTTTTCATGTCCCCTTGTTCTGGAGTCTACGGCCAATTGGAATAGACTATCTGGTTTAAGGCTAGAAAAGCCCTTCATTACCTTGAATGTTTCCATGAGATCCCCTCGACTTCTCCTCCTTTCCAACGAAAAGAGATTCAAATCACGGAGTCTCTGCTCGGAAGTCTTACCCCTCTGCCCTTCAGCCATTCGCATGGCCAGACGTTGGACTTTCTCTAGGCAGGCAGCGTAAAAGGGTGACCAAGCCTGCACGCTACCTTCTAAGTGAGGTAGTACTATAGCCATGTAAATAGGTACGAATACCTCCCGCTGCCGGCAAGACGAAGCTGGCTGCAATCTAAAGAGCTCTCCATGAGCCTTTTGTGCAGCAACGTTGGACTGCCCCGACCATTCGAAGTTACTGCTCATGATGACCTCAAGGCCTTTAACCTTACTGAATGCCCCTATGGTGAACAGCCCTTGATCATGAGCGACAGTTAGGCTCTCTTTTGACCTTGACAACAAATTGCATTTCTCAGCGTTTAGAGGTAAGTTCCATTTGTATGCACAATCCAGGATGATACCTATTTCCCCGCCCAAGTCAGCCCCACCCTCAGATCCAACAATCTTCACATCATCCGCAAAAATAAAGCTGGGCGATTGAAGAGCGGATTCCAGGTCATTAATAAATAACAAGAATAGGACAGGGCCTAGGACGGATCCCTGCGGTACACCACTGGTGACTTTCACTAAACTGGAGCACCTGTCCCACCCTTGGACGTAAAATGTCCTGTGGGGAAGGAAGTCCTCCAGCCACCTTAACACTGGCCCACTGATACCGAACGTCCCCATCTTGCATGGCAAAAGACGATGATTAACGGAGTCGAACGCCTTGCTGAAGTCCAGGTGGCATACCTCGACTTCCTTGTCTTCGTCCAGTCGTCGAGTTACTTCGTCTAAGAGGCACAGGAGATTGGTCAGACAAGATCTTTTTTCAGGAATCCATGCTGGGCCGGACTTAGCATGGAGTGCTCCAGTAATTGCTGGCAGATGTGGGCACGGATGATCTTCTCCAGGACTTCACATAGGATGCTAGTTAGGCTTACCGGCCTGTAGTTCTGCAAAGCCGACTTAGGCTCACTCTTATGTATTGCCACGACTGCCGCGACTTTCCAGTCCTGAGGCAGCTTATTCTGGTTCAACGTGGACCTGCACAGCCTGCATTCCGATGGAGCTTTGATATCTGCCACCGGCTTGATAGTAGCTGGATGAATGCCATCTGGGCCCGCTGACTTGTGGCTGTTTAATTCCTATAGGTACTTACGCACGCTTTCCCCTGAGAGGTTTAGCTCGTTTAACTGGGGAGCAGGATGCACCAGAGCCAGGCCTACTCGTACCCCACTATCCTATCTAGGTACACTACCCAAGTATTCCCCCAGGGCGTTTGCTTTGCCCTGGTCATCAGTGACAATACCATGGTCTCTGGTGCATAGTGGACCTACGGCATTCTTTGTTGAGCCTTTCGACTGCACAAAGCAGCTGAATTTTTCGACTGCTGCCTTACAAACTGCGCCAACTTGAACTCAAATTCCCGCTTGGAAGATCTCGGAAGGCCCACAGTCTCGTTTCTCAGCTTTCTGTAGCGGTTCCAAGCTAGTTGGCTGCCGGAAGCCTTGTACTGGTTCCAGCTGCGGTTTCTACTTCTGATGGTCTTGGCCGTGGCAGCCTTCCACCATATGGGCTTGCCCCCCCACTCCTTCGTTTTAAGGGCGCGAACTTATCCTGTAGGGTAATCAGGGATCCCTTTATGGCTTGCCAGCTCTCCTCGACAGTAGCCCCCTCTATCGTGTCCCAGGTCAAACCCATCGCCCTATCACGAAGCCCACCTTTATCCATACTACCGAAATGTCTGACCAGCCTTGAGGGTACCTTGGATTGTCGCATGCGTAGGAAGATCTTGACACACACATGGTCACTCTCGCCCAGCGGTGCACAATAATGCATTTCAGGCACGTCATTAGGGAAGTGCGTTATTGCTAGATCCAGCAAGGATGGAAAGCATCCAGTCCTATATCTGGTATTTTCCCTAATATGCTGGTGCAACGCATTGGCACGCAGCCATTCTAAATGGGTTTGCTCCTCCGATCCCGGCAAGCAGATCTCAGCCGTCCAGTCGATGTTCGGAAGACTGAAGTCACCACTGTAAAGGCTGGTCGTGGAAAATCCCCTAAAACCTTTGCAGTTCCATGTTTTTCTTAACATCACTCACTTGCCTACACTATTGACGTGTCTTTACGCACTGTTTGTTTTTTGTAGACCGATTGTGGTTTGTTCGCGTCCAGAGCGCTACTTTGTCATATCCTTGCTTTGGATCTGCGTGACGCACGTGCTCCTTGCACGGACGCCGCAATTCGGTTTCTCGTTTGTTGAGTCCTTGTGATCTCATTATTGATGTTTCTACCTTTTTGAACCAGAGGCGATGTCTACACAATGGCCGACCTGGTGATCAAGATGCAGAACTGCTCGGTAGCCCTCCACCATTTAGGTTACAGGGCTGACCTAGATGCAATGTACACCTTGAGAGGCATAGTCCGTCGCTTCTCTCCCGAACTACAGGGTCGGTAGGCGGGAGAAGCGGAACGGATAAGCCGAAGCGGCAGGAAGGCTAGCTTCGAAGGCCTGACCGAATACTTGGACAGGCAAACCAAGATGGCCGACAGCAGATTTGGCCGACTCATCCTGGACAGCAACCGAGCAAACAAGTCTAGTACTAGCCAGGCTCAAACCACTGCTCGGGAACAGCCAAAATATCAGCCTTGGACCAATGCGCACGCCACTTCACTCGAGGCAATAGCTCATCCAAGTTGCAGGTCCTGTGAAGCTAGCCATGGGCTACTAGAATGCCCCAAGTTCGTCAACGCCGCAATAGGCGAGCGATGGGGAATGGCGAGTATGGCAGGAGCATGCCTCATTTGTCTCAACACCACGCAGCTGGCGGCGGCTTGTGGGTCAAGGAACAGATGTGGTCACGAGGGCTGCACGGGTAGACGCCATCGACTGTTACACCAGGCGAGGGAAACTATGCCCGAGGCGAGTACCAAGTCCAGTGTGATCTGTTCAACGTCGCTGTCTGCCAGTAAACCAGCACGTTTTGGGGTAGTTGCCGCGGGAGTGGTGACCCCAACTTGAGTGGTCAAAGTGTTGGTTTTCGTCGGCAGTTGATCTGACACTACCCTAGTGAAAGGGCGGCTTGCCAACAAATACCGGCTGGCTAAAAGTACCACGTAGTTAGCAGTGAGCACGGTGGGAGGAACACGAGTAATGAATGCCAGCCGGTTGAGGTCGCAACTCATCTCCTTAGACACTGACGAGCAAACCGAACCGACGGAGGCATTCACGTTAGCTGATCTCCCCATGCGAGCACCAAGGCCGGTGAAGGCAATTTTAACTAGGTTGACTCGGTGGCCCCACCTGCAGGACGTAACCGCTGTAGACTGGGAGGACGACGAAGTGGATCCCATCACGGGCTGCGACGTGCCAGAGGCGCATTGGGTACCTGACCAGAGAGTGGGCGACCGACAGGCACCTCATGCCGTACACACGGCTCTGGGATGGATGTTGTATGGTCCAGTGGGAGGATGTGGTTCCGTGAATCATTTATCCGCCGAAACGGACCGCATAGAGTACCACCTGCGGCGGCTGTATGAAATGGAGTTTCATGACATTGGAGATGAAAGACCATCGTTTCAAGAGGATCATTTCGCTTTACCACCTGTGCGGCAAGGCACTAGAGGCCCAAAAAAACAGTTCGAGGTTCCCCTCCTATGGCGCACATCTGCTGACCCGTGGAATGATAACAGAAACTGTTCTCCAACGACTACTACGACTGAAAGAACGCTTCATTCGAGACTAGGATCTGTGGGAACGATACGCAGAATTACTGAAGCGAGATGAAGCCCTCGACAACGTTGAAAAGGTGCCTGCCAGCACCGACGGCCGAAAAGGTATCTGGTATCTACCTCACCACCCGGTTATCAACCCCAAGAAACCCGAAAAACTGCTGGTGGTTCTCGACCGTGCTGCCAAGTTCCAGGGCAAGTCATTAAACGAACGCCTACCACAAGGACCTGATTGGACCACACCACTAATCGAAGTTTTGTGCCGTTTCAGAGTGGGTAGAGTGGCGTTGTCCGCCGACATTAGGGAAGTGTTTCACTGGGTGAAAATGCCGGTAGGAGAACGAGATGCTTTGCGTTTCCTGTGGTGGGAAGGGACAACGCAGTGGTGAATTATAGGATGACCGTCCACCCTTCGGAGCCATATCGTCACCATTTTGTGCGAACTACGCCCTCCGAAAATCAGCGAACAAACATGGAGATTTGGTCCATCGGTCGGTGGTAGATAGCGTCAGCAGGAACTTCTACGTCAACGACTATCTTGGCTCATTCGATGTTGTGGAATCAGCTCTAGAGCAGTTGAGAAGCCTGACAAGGTTGCTAGAATAGGGCGCCTTCCATCCAAGAAAATAGATGTCGAACGCTTCAGAAGTGCTCGAGGTCATTTCGTACCACAAGAAGGCCGAAAATGTTGGAAAATTGGACGGCTGTCCACTCCATACCGAACACACTTTAGACATACAATGGGACGCGGAAGCGGACGACTTTGTTTTCGAGCTAAACGTTCCCGAGCTGCCAGTAACCCGTCGTGGCATACTATCCGCTGTCTCCAGTTTGTTCGACCCGCTCGGTTTCGTCTCACCATGGCTGCTACCCGGAAAGATCGTGCCGCAGCGGCTGTGCCGTAAGAAAGTTGATTGGGACCCGTCACTGGACCGAGAGGACCGGCTGGACTGGGAAGAATTTTTGAACACCTTGAAGAAATTAGAGGACATAAGAATCCCACGATGTTTGACTCTTGGCCATACGACACGGACGGGGGAACTACATGCCTTTTCCGATGCATCCGAAGTCGGTTATGGAGCTGTGGTGTACGGACGATGGTGCGCAGGAGATGGACAATATACTACGAGGATCCTGTTCGCCAAAGCCCGCGTTGCTCTACTGAAGTCGGCCTCAATCCCACGCCTTGAACTCAGCGCAGCCGTGTTAGCAGTCAGGGTGGTGCTAGCTGTGAAGAGATGTTTCGATCTCTGCATTTCGTCGGTGAGCTTCTGGACGGATTCAACGATAGTACTTTATTATATCAACAACGTCCGGAGCCGGTTTAGTACTTTCGTTGCTAACCGGCTCACGATTATCCACGATGAATCAGCCATGAGCCAGTGGAGTCATGTCAGGTCTAGCGATAATCCGGCCGACCTGTGCTCCCGAGGTGCGAACAACTTCAGGCAACTGGACACGTGGACGAGAGGGCCAAACTTCCTGCAATTGCCCAAACAGGACTGGCCCGTGTACGAAATGAAACCCTCTACATAAGTAGAACTGGAGATCAAAGGCGTAGTGATAGCAACCAACGTCGTCGAAGAGACATCCATTTTATCACGACTGGTCAGATTTTCTTCCTGGATGAAGACACTCCGTGCGTTAGTTTAGTTGGCCAGGTTCGAAGGAAATGTACTAGTCATGAAAGGGCTACGGCCCTCAGGTCGGATACGGGTCGGCCCGATAGGTCCCGATGAGCTACAAGCGGCAGAGTACGATATTTTCAGAATGATACAACGCGAGACCTTCGCCCGAGAACTCGAGGGGGCGGAAGAAGTGGGACCGATCAACAAAGACATGCCATCTCCAAGAGGCGAGCTGAAGCGTTTAAACCCCAAACTCAGTAATGGACTGCTGCGGGCGTATGGTAGGTTGACCAACGCCCACCTGAACTTCGACACAAAGTATCCTATGCTGCTGCCTGCGAGACAACCTGTAGTAGAGCTAATGATTCAACACGTCCACGCCGTGGAGGGACATGCCGGAGAAAGCCACGTGATGAGTGTCATCCGAAAGCGTCTTTGGTTGCTGAGAGGACGAGAGACTGTAAAACGCGTAATCCGACGTCGTGTGTAATGTAGGAGACGCAATGCCACAGCAGGCAAACAACAAATGGCCCAGCTACCGGATTGTAGGCTGACTGCGGGCTGGTGGCCGTTCAGTGACACCGGGTTGGACTATTTCGGGCCCTTGTGGATCGAGTGCGAGAAAAGATTAGAAACGCAATATGGATGTATCATGACGTGCATGAAGTCACGTGCGGTACACCTAGAAGTCGCACATTCGATGACGACCGATTCGTTTCTACGGGCCTTGCAAAGATTTATCAACCGAAGAGGCGTACCGGCCGATATATACTCAGGTAATGGGTCGAACGTTGTGGGCGCTCACCGGGAATTGCAGCGTTGGCACAAGAACATAAACAGGGACGAACTGCAGGATCGAACCGTGGCCTACGGCATACGATGGCAATTCAACCCCCCACAGGCCAGCCACCGAGGCGGCATATGGGAACGCACGATCCGGTCCGCCAGACGGATATTGCTGTCAATCATGGAGCAACAGCCGCCCGACGACGAGACGCTGAACACCGTCATGACTGAGGTGGAGCGAATCCTGAACAACCGCCCCCTGGTTCCAGCATTGAACGGCGACCCCACCCACCTGGCGCTCACCCCGAACGGCTTATTGATGTTAAGGTCGAACGAGGGTTTCCAAAGGCCGGTAAACCTTCGTGGGAGCTGCCTCCACGGGTAAAAGCAAGCGAACTATCTGGCCAAGGTCTTCTGGAGGCGATGGCTGCGGGAGTACCTACCGGCTTTGCAGACTCGACAGAAGTGGCTGGCCAAAACAAGACCATTCAAAGTTGGGGACGTGGTTATGATCGCCGACGAACGCGCACATTTTAGCACTTGGTCTTTGGGAGTAGTTACGGAAACCATCAAAAGCACTGACGGAATGATAAGAACAGTGAAGTTGAAGACAGCTAACGGAGTGCTCATTCGTGACATACGCAGTATTAACCTACTCGAGAGCGAAGACGGGGGAGCTGATAACACTGAGGCCTAGTAAACCTTTTTCACACAAGTAATCGAGGTGGATAAAGAAACACCATATATACCACACAATCTCCGTCAAACACGTTAAGGTGCTCGCGGTCCTTTCGTTGACATTACAGAAGGTTCTTTCCGATATGTGGTGATGAATGCGATCCCATTGTATAACCCGATACATACACACATGCAAGACGCACTCTACATCCCGTGAACCCATCAAACATGTGACAGTGTTCGTCGTTTCGCTTTTCGTTGACGTTACCGAATGCCCCTTGCATATGTGGAAGTAGCGGAGCTTAGGTCACACACATGCTACATTTTACTCGTTTTCTTGCCACACGGTCCTTTTTTGACATTGCAGAAAGTCCCCCTTTGATGTGTAGTCATACCTGTGATTTCATTGTACACCCCGGCACACACACACTCACACGCACACTCAAGCACATACATCCAGGGCAGGACGGCCCTTTAAGAGGACAACATTTATGTGACCCTTCACGCCCGCCATCGGTCATTTGGTCTTGTGGAAGATGTAGACTTCCCTCGTGTCTGTGTAGCCAACGGATTAGGTGCGACCGCGAGTAGAACGTTGACGATGAGCCTTAGGCGCACGCACTGATATCAGGGCCTAGGTAGGTATGAAGAATCAGCACCTTTAAACCAAACCTTTGACTCTGCTAAGGATTCAGGAGGATTTTGGTGGGCGGTGCAAAGACCGGTCGTGGAAAATCCTCCCAAAACCCTTGCGATTCAGTGTTTTCTTCACATCACTCACTTGCTTACACTATTGACTTGTCTTTACGAACTGGTTGTTTTTCTGGTCCAATTGTTGTTTGTTCGCGCCCAGAGCACTAGTTTGACACATCCTTGTTCAGGACCTGCGTGACGCACGTGCTGTTTGCTCACACGCTGCTATTCGGTTTCTCGTTGTTGAGTCCTTGTGATCGTATTATTGAGGTTTTTATATTTTTCATGTCATTGTTCATGTAATAATCTAGTATCGTAGAATATTACGGATAATCGTCTTTTGATTTCGGGATCCGTTGCAAATTTGGCTACGCATTGCTCAAACGTTCGTTACAGTGTGTGCGTCGGGTATGACTACACATCAAAGGAGGACTTTCTGCAATGTCAAAAAAGGACCGTGTGGCAAGAAAACGAGTAAAATGTAGCATGTGTGTAACCTAAGCTCCGCTACTTCCACATATGCAAGGGGCATTCGGTAACGTCAACGAAAAGCGAAACGACGAACACTGTCACATGTTTGATGGGTTCACGGGATGTAGAGTGCGTCTTGCATGTGTGTATGTATCGGGTTATACAATGGGATCGCATTCATCACCACATATCGGAAAGAACCTTCTGTAATGTCAACGAAAGGACCGCGAGCACCTTAACGTGTTTGACGGAGATTGTGTGGTATATATGGTGTTTCTTTATCCACCTCGATTACTTGTGTGAAAAAGGTTTACTAGGCCTCAGTGTTATCAGCTCCTCCGTCTTCGCTCTCGAGTAGGTTAATACTGCGTATGTCACGAATGAGCACTCCGTTAGCTGTCTTCAACTTCACTGTTCTTATCATTCCGTCAGTGCTTTTGATGGTTTCCGTAACTACTCCCAAAGACCAAGTGCTAAAATGTGCGCGTTCGTCGGCGATCATAACCACGTCCCCAACTTTGAATGGTCTTGTTTTGGCCAGCCACTTCTGTCGAGTCTGCAAAGCCGGTAGGTACTCCCGCAGCCATCGCCTCCAGAAGACCTTGGCCAGATAGTTCGCTTGCTTTTACCCGTGGAGGCAGCTCCCACGAAGGTTTACCGGCCTTTGGAAACCCTCGTTCGACCTTAACATCAATAAGCCGTTCGGGGTGAGCGCCAGGTGGGTGGGGTCGCCGTTCAATGCTGGAACCAGGGGGCGGTTGTTCAGGATTCGCTCCACCTCAGTCATGACGGTGTTCAGCGTCTCGTCGTCGGGCGGCTGTTGCTCCATGATTGACAGCAATATCCGTCTGGCGGACCGGATCGTGCGTTCCCATATGCCGCCTCGGTGGCTGGCCTGTGGGGGGTTGAATTGCCATCGTATGCCGTAGGCCACGGTTCGATCCTGCAGTTCGTCCCTGTTTATGTTCTTGTGCCAACGCTGCAATTCCCGGTGAGCGCCCACAACGTTCGACCCATTACCTGAGTATATATCGGCCGGTACGCCTCTTCGGTTGATAAATCTTTGCAAGGCCCGTAGAAACGAATCGGTCGTCATCGAATGTGCGACTTCTAGGTGTACCGCACGTGACTTCATGCACGTCATGATACATCCATATTGCGTTTCTAATCTTTTCTCGCACTCGATCCACAAGGGCCCGAAATAGTCCAACCCGGTGTCACTGAACGGCCACCAGCCCGCAGTCAGCCTACAATCCGGTAGCTGGGCCATTTGTTGTTTGCCTGCTGTGGCATTGCGTCTCCTACATTACACACGACGTCGGATTACGCGTTTTACAGTCTCTCGTCCTCTCAGCAACCAAAGACGCTTTCGGATGACACTCATCACGTGGCTTTCTCCGGCATGTCCCTCCACGGCGTGGACGTGTTGAATCATTAGCTCTACTACAGGTTGTCTCGCAGGCAGCAGCATAGGATACTTTGTGTCGAAGTTCAGGTGGGCGTTGGTCAAACTGGAGACAGCGGATAGTATGCCACGACGGGTTACTGGCAGCTCGGGAACGTTTAGCTCGAAAACTAAAGCGTCCGTTTCCGCGTCCTATTGTATCCCTGAGTTTCGCTCGATAGGAAGTGGAGAGCCGTCCAAATCTCTTACCCCTTCGGCCTTTTCCTGATACGGGATGACCTTCAGCACTTCTGAAGCGTTCGACATCCAATTAGTTAGATGGAAGCCGCCCTCTTCCAGCAATCTCGTCAGACCCCTGAACTGCTCTAGAGCTGATTCCACATCATCGAATGAGCCAAGATAGTCGTTGACGTAGAAGTTCCTGCTGACGCTATCTACCACCGTCCGAAATACTAGATCGTCATGTTTGTTCGCTGATTCTCGGAGGGCGTAGTTCGCACAAAATGGTGACAATATGGCTCCGAAGGGTGGACGGTCATCCTATAATTCACCACTGCGTTGTTCCGGTCGCTCCCTTCCCACCGCAGGAAAAGCAAAGCATCTCGTTCTCCTACCGGAATCTTCACCTGATGGAACATTTCCCTAATGTCGGCAGACAAAGCCACTTTACCCACTCTGAAACGGCACAAAACATCGATCAGTGGTGTGGTCCAGTCAGGCCCCTGTAGAAGGCGATCGTTTAACGACTTGCCCTGGAACTTGGCCGCACAGTCGAAAACCACCCGCAATTTATTGGCTTTCTTGGGGTTGATAACCGGGTGGTGAGGCAGATACCGGATACCCCTTTTGCTGTCGGTGGTAACAGGCGCCTTTTCAACGTAACCGAGGGCCTCGTTTCGCTTCATCAAATCCGCGTATCGTTCCCACAGATTCTGGTCTCAAATGAAGCGTTCTTTTAGTCGTAGTAATCGTTGGAGAACATAATTTCTGTTGTCAGTCCAAGGGTCGACCGGTGTGCGCCATGGGAGGGGAACCTCGAACTGTTTTTTGGGGCCTCTAGTGCCTTGCCGCACCGTTTGTAGAGGGAAGTGATCCTCTTGAGACAACGTCGGGCTTTCGTCTCCAATGTCATGAAACTCCTTTTCATACAGCCGTTGCAGATGATACTCAATGCGGTCCGTTTCGGCGGATAAGTAGTTCACGGAACCGCGTACCCCTACTGGACCGTTTAACGTCCATCCAGAGCCGAGCGTACGGCATAAAGTGCCTGGCGGTCGCCCATTCTCTGGTCAAGCACCCAATGCGCCTCTGGCACGTCGCAGCCGATGAGGAGATCCACTTCATCATCTTCCCAGTCTACAACGGTTACATCCTGCAGGTGGGGCCACCGAGTCAAGATTGCGTTCACCGACCTTGGTGCTCGCATGGGGAGATCCGCTAACGTGAATGCCTCCGTTGGTTCAATTTCCTCGTTAGTATCTAGAGAGATGAGTTGCAGCCTTAATCTACCGGCAGTCATTACCTGTGTTCCGCCCACCGTGCTCACTGCTAATGACGTCGCACCTTTAGCCAGTTGGTGTTTGTCGGCAAACCGCTCTTTCATTAAAGTGGTGTCGGATCCACTATAAACGAAGGCCAACGCCTTGACTATCCCAGTCGGAGTCACTACTCCCACGGCCACTGCGCCTAAACGTACCGGTTTACTGGCAGATTGCGAAGTTGAACAAATCACGCTGGGCATGGTACTCGCCTCGGATATGGTTACTCTCGCTTGATGCAGCAGCCGACGGTGTCTGCCCGTGCAGCCCTCGTAACCACATCGATTCCTTGTCCTACAGGCTGCTGCCCGGTGCGTGGTGTTGAAACAGATAAAACATGCTCCTGCCGTCCTCGCCATTCCCCACCGTTCGTCTATTGTGGCGTTGCCGAACTTGGGGCATTCTGGTAGGCCATGGCTAGAACCACATGACCTGCAATTTGGTTGCGCCGTAGCATCTCGTGAAATGACGTGTGTATTGGTCCAAGGCTGGTACTTTGGATGTTCCCCTACAGGGGTTTGGACTTGGCTAGTACTGGGCTTGTTTGCTCGGTTGCTGTCCCGGATGAGTCGGCCGAATCTGCTGCCAGCTATCTTCGTTCGCCTGTCCAAGTATTCGGTCATTCTTCGAAGTTGGCTTCTCTGTCGCTTCGGCTTATCCGTTCTGCTCCTTCCGCCCACCGACCCTGTAGTTCGGCAGAGAGGTGACGGACTATGCCTTCCAAAGTGTGCATGGCGTCTAGGTCAGGCCTGTAACCTAAATGGTCGAGGGCTATTGAGCAGTTCTGCATCTTAATCACCAGGTCGGCCATAGTGTAGACGTCGCCCTTGGTTCTCTTTGCCTCTGCCATCACGCCCTATATTAGGTTACGGGCTACTTTGAAAGGTTGGCCAAACAAGTCCCTTAGAATCTTCCTTGCCCTTGTGTAGCCTTGTTCTGGGTCGAGCATGGTGCACCCGTCCAGTGGGAACATCGGGTGAGCAATGACGAGGAACGTCGTTCACGTTTTGCGTATGTCTGTCCATCGTTCACCCTTTAGTGCTCGTTTTGTGCACGCTGAGCAAGGCTGGAAGAAGCGTCGCGGGGGTCAGTCTATGACTTGGCACAGGGGCATGAAAAAGTTAATTTCGGCTTTGACCTAGATTGACCCTTCCACCCTCCTGGTTGGGGCTCAGAAGATGGGGATTGCTGCTGGTTAGAGATGCTGAGAGTTATGACCCGGAACCGAATTCAGTGGTGTGAATGGTGTATGGCCTGCCTGCTGATTCCCCGTTTCCCATAAACAATAAAAAAAGACGAAAAAATTTACAAAACGTGTAAGGTGGAGATATTCGTGGTAAAACTTCCTCTCACTTGTTGGAATCTTGATGCTGACTGTTGTTTCTCTGTTTTTGCTGCGTTGGCACCATGTTTGCTCTCAACCCAATGTAGAATATTATATATATATATATATATAAACACTCGATCCTTGACATGCAGTTGGATGTCACGAAGGTGCCACAAATGACTGAAGTTAATAGAAGCTAAAAGCACCTACTACATGCACGATGACACTTCTTTCCATATCTGCTTGCCTTCCAAACAGCGCTACACTGTTGTTTAGGCTATCTAAGAAAGCTTTCAACCTACTTGGATATTCACGCAGAAGAACAACATTACCCGTGTATTCCAAGTCAGACAGTTTACTGCCCGAGCAATGATCGGTGCTACTGTTCTCAGACGAGGATATGGCTATCTCAAGAATCCATTCAATCACAAAACTAAAGAGGAAGGTCGAAGGAGAGCAACCCTGACGAAAACCACTTTTCATGGTGAATTCGCGCTATTCACATACAAGCACTGGGAAACAGAAACGAATTCCTCGGGCACACCCTTCAATGAGAGGTAGCGTCAGAGAACTGCGCGGTTGGCTCATTTGTCTAATTGGTCTAAACCCTAACTTGTATTATACTGTGGTGTAATGGAACGGGTATGAATAACTGAAAACGAGCTTGTTCGCCAAACTGATATATATATATATATATATATATATATATATATATATATATATATGCCCGGTTTGAAATCAAGCGTGGTGCCAACGCAGCAACAACAGTTACGAAAATAGGGAAGGGGGTGTTGAACACAATAAAAGAAGCAGTTAGTAGAAACTAACGTACTGCGATTTTTTTATTTTTCGCTGTACGCTTTTTGATGTTTTTTGTCATTTTGTTTGTATGTATGACATTTTGTATTTACGGGACATGATCTCGACGGAAGGACCGCACAATATTCGCGCCACTGATTTCTATTCTGAGTTATGTCGCTCAACGTCTCTATCAACAATTCTCGTCCCTTGGGCCCCAACCAGGGAGGCGGGAAGCACCGACTAAAGCCAGTGCTGATGATAGCTTCTTCATATTTCCATAGCAATTCATAGCCTGACCACCGCGCCGCTTCCACCAGCCTTGCCCAGCACGTGCAAATATAGCACGGAAAGGTAGACGATGGGCAGGCATTCGTAAAACATGTGCGAGCAGTCGGAGGCGATGTGGAGCGATAGAGTAGCAGACAGTAGTCCACTGTCGTCCGGATCGTCACCACACCTGATCTATTGGGACCTTATGTGACTCTCCACTCCAAGTCTCGGAGTCTGGTTGCAGATTATCCGTAGTATTACAATGGGCCTTAGCGGCTACGGGGTACATACGCCCTTCCACTGCACCCACTCGCAAGCATGTAATAAAGAAACTTCGCAAAGAAGGCGGTTATCCGTACCTAAAACACGACGGCGCATCTCGTTCTTGCTCACTCGATTTTCCTACCAGACACGAGTAATGCTTCATAGAAATACTTTGTCTAACACAGAAAGACGCCAAGCATCCTCAACGCGAAGTGGCTAGATGTTGCAACCGTAAAAAAAACACCACGGACCGCAGCCGCGCACATCTGTCCCCTGAGAGCCGGATGTCATAACGGCACCATAGGTGTCGCAAATTAGCGAAAATTGCTCTAGCTCTCGCTATTCGCGAACTGACCTACTCCCCAACACCGTCCCCAGATGATATCAAGCTCCTAAGGTGCTTAAGGTTGTCAACTAATTCAAGCTGATCACCACAAAGAGTGGGTGCAAGCACAGGCTCCTGCCGATCTTGCGAAAGTGCTTTGTATTTGGAAGGTGCCGTATCCAGATATCGCAACCGCCAAGCGGTTTAAAGCATGCTGCATTGCCTGTATATTATCACTCAGTCTCCAAATGCCTCAGTATGGTCGGGGGTGGGTGTACCAGGCTCCGAGATGGCTACTCGTCCTGAGCGTCTCTCGAAATGCACCCAAATGACCGTACGTCTAACACAGCCTCTGTTGGGGAGGTCCTACTCACTGCCTTCTCGTGACGGAGATGTTACCACTAAAGTGAGAGGACAAAAGCGAATGTACGACGCTCTCCACCGGGTTAGCTAACTAATAGACAGTCTAAGGGAGAGGGATAAACCCTGATTCGAAACGATCCAGGGGTGGCAATGGTATGCTCACCGGCATCTGTGGTGGATGGATTTACTGGGCATCCAGGATGTTTGGCCTCATCCAAACGGCGTATGAACTGAACATTCAGTCACCGACCCCCAGTGGGTTACGGACCCCACGTTTCGTTCCACTGCCTTGTGGGTTAAGCTTAGGATAGCTAAAGGCTCCGGTCGTGGACCCCTAAGAAAACCGCCTGCTTTGGCTTGGGTAACCTGGCAGTATTACGTCCACAGGTAAATCATGGACTTGGACTACCTATCCCTTCCTCCTCGGCTGTACTATGTTTTGAAAAGAGAACACAACAGAGTTGCGTTGCGTAATTTATATCCGGATAGATTCCGCTGTATCTCATCAGGTGCATACCATAAGTCACACGGTAATAAACGTTACAATAGTAAGACAACATTACCGGTGATAGGTCCAGAAACGTTGTTTTCACCTAGGCAACGCCAGGGTGACGAATAAATCTTTGTGCTTGCACAAACCAGGTTTCCACCTTTGGATCGCAATCTCTTCGGCAAGCAAAAGCATTTATTTGTGACCCTGGCGTTGCCTTGGTAAAGACATGGCGTTTCTGAACCTACCACCGGTTAATGTTATCTTACTACTGTAATGTCTATTACTATATGATCTGTAGTGTGCACCTGATGAGATACAGCGAAATCTATCCCGATACAAATTGGGCAACGTAACTCTGCTGTGTTCTCTTTTCAGGTTCATATCGGGAAAGGGTTGTTTCAAATTTCTGTGCCAAGTTTTGTTCGGCACAGTATGACACCAAGTGGGTGTGGGATAGATATATATATATATATATGCCCAGACACGAATAACTAGTAGAAATCACAGTTGTGATTCCTTTGTGGACTCTTCAATGAAGAGTATCCACTCACACTCCAGACGATTCAAATTAAATCCTAGTGAACATATAACATCGGAGCGTACCAGTATGAAGATGAGTTGGCAGAGGAGTACCGGGTACACATACCTGACGAGCGGCAAGAACCGCGAAACCGGTCGTGTGCTTCCGGGAGGTCCACACGTTTACATACTACTTACTTTCAATATATATATATATATATTACATATATAAACGCTTACGCGTTTCGGTTTCACATTAGAGGGTGGGCACGATAGTAGAGACTGCATACAAGATCGTCTGGACAAAAACGACAACTGGGCAAAGAGATACAACAAATACCACAATCGTCTCACACGGCTACAAAGTTTACGAAATTCGATGCACTTCGCGCTGCAACAACATAGGTGTACCGCTATATCCTGCACTTGAAAGTTGCAAAACATCACAGACGTTTTTATTCGTATAGTTAACAAATGGTTGGAAATCACTTGTATTTTCACCTAAAGGCACAATGCTGACCTGAAAATTATCTACCTGGTAAAAACTCAAGACTACTGTGAGGTTGTCCTACGAGCACGACAAACACGAAGTCTAACAGAACCAGCAAAAAAGAGAACACTTGCAAACATCATCGCATCTCTCAGGGAAATAGTGATCACCTTAAAACAAACTCTACAAGTGATACCATTTGTACGTTGGAGGATACTTGCTCAACTTACATCTTTCAGGGCCCCGTACAGCAATGATTCTGAATTCTTTAATCGGTGTCCTTCGTCCACCACAAGGATATCCCATCGGTGTTTCCCAAGGAATTCCTCGTCATTCAGAGCGGTCTGGAAGGGACTGACTAAGGTAACGTTTAACCTACCTCGAATGAAGTCAGAATCACGGGTGTCTGTTCCAAAGAAAATGCTGCACGATGTTCTGCGCGTGTTGTCTGATCACCGAGGTACTGTGTGTAACGAATTCTAGGTGCAAATCTAAGGGAACAAAATAATAAGGCTCAAAAAGATGGCTTCAAACCTTTCTAATTCAGTTTTCCAGTTTTGAATCACCGACAAAGGAGTGACAATCAAGGCTGTGGTTTCGGGCACATCCTGGAAGACTGAAGTGAGGAACGCAATAATCTACAATCACGTTACGGTGCACTGATTAGCTCTACCAACCTGGCATGTCTTTCCGAGACCCATTTCATCGCATAGTATACCACCACGTTTCTGCGCAACACATTCTTTCAACCAAGAAACACCGTATAGTTGATGGGCTCGTAAGGTGATATCCTTTAAACCGGCATTTTCCAAATCACTTTGAGTGACCACATTATTTTCAGTGGTTGAAAGGGATCTAACTGAATCTAGTAAATTTTGCAGCCGCATAATACTGAAAGACAAGGAGAAGAAAGTCAGTCTAAAAATTGTTATTCGTATTAGCCACCATGGGCAGTAGTTCCATGGGTTATTAGGAGAATAAAACGTAACTTTTCCGCCAGGGAAATCGAAATATACAATAAAAGGCAGATAAAACAATGACGACCCGGTTATTTCGTACAATATTGATGCTTATAGATGAACTCTACTCCGTACGAGCCACCGATCAACAGGTTTTGCCAGCCAAGAACTTGATCCTCTTACGGTCTGGTGGGCAAGATCTTAATGAGCAAGAGGCGATTCGACAACAAGCTTGTCGAATCATCTACACAAGTATACCAATATCCTTGGGTTCATTCGTTCTCAACCTCAGCTAACACTTTCACAGCACGTACCTCGGAAACGATAAAATCTTTTCCAGTTGTGTCCTAACCACAGAATACTTCGGATGTGGCATCAGCACATATAAGGTATTCTATGTTACCAGAGGCTAAGGTTGTATCCATTACAGTGATGGCGATTATCCATGGCGAAAACCAAACCTGGTTTGGCATTCAGTTGGCTTCATAGTATATATATATATATATATATATATATATATATATATATATATAGAGAGAGAGAGAGAGAGAGAGAAAACACTTGTATCCCAGCACAAATCTGAATAGAGAAGCCAAAAAGATTAGTCTGCACAATGCATCCAGGGTCATTTCGCTGCATCCTCACAGAGCACATACCGCAATTACGACAACTGTTTACACAGTCGAGAAAAAAATAACGAAATTTCGAGCAACTGAGGAGTGTTTGTTATCAAGGCGGAGCTGAAGAGACGAACCGATAACGCTGCATACATAAATCGGGGTTTTGATTGGGAATGGCTAGTACTTCTGCGTAATAGAGCAAACGCCGGTTGTTGCCAGAGAATATGGTCTCAAATGCGTTGTATGGAATGACGTAATGCCTCTTCCCTATAAGGCGAGGCGTGGTCGACGACTTGTGACATTTTTGTAGTTCTACTGATGTGACACACAATTGCAAAAACTAACAAATTCGTTCGTCTGAATCATTACCGAATTTGGTGGCGCCATTTGCTCCACCTGTGTGCACTGTCACCACGCCGTTGCGTCCCTCCGATACACACGTTATCGCGCCCCAGCGTTTCGAGTTCTGCTCCTTTGCGCGCTGCCGAGTTTAGTCGTTATCGTGTCACGAACCGAGGACCAGGGGCTATAGACTATACGGGAGAGTCATAAACTGATGGATCCGAACAACAAACTCATTTCACCAAGTCCTTGAATCATATCTATTCGTTTACAAGTATACATTTTCCGCCATTTCAAC
Organism: Fasciola hepatica; assembly: GCA_948099385.1. Classification (NCBI taxonomy): domain Eukaryota; kingdom Metazoa; phylum Platyhelminthes; class Trematoda; order Plagiorchiida; family Fasciolidae; genus Fasciola; species Fasciola hepatica. The sequence goes on from CANUEZ040000175.1 coordinate 6,632,425, forward strand.
GTTAAATCTCTATTACTGTTACAATAATCACTTTTCGTATTTTTATATATCAATAGCATAAATGTCGTCCCATGATTCTTCAATTCATCGTTATACATCATTTTGCATTAAATATACCATTGTACTTATGGCTAGCAAAGACCGTAAGCCTGACCCGGAACCGTCCGTTTTGACAGTCTCCCTAGCCGTCCCTGAGTTTTTTATTGATGACCCTCAACTCCGGTTTCGTTTTTTAGAAGCAGAGTTTGAAACACATATGACCACAGACGAGCGTATTCGTTACTTGTGGACCTAATCGTCTTCCCCGCGACGTTGCTGCCCAGATACCCGGCGTAATATTCGATGATTATTCCTACACAGTCGTGAATGAAGCGGTTATCTCTAGCCTTTTGCAGTCTGAATCGTCAAGACTGAAGTGCCTGATCCAAGGGGCTGAGTTAGGTAGTAAGAAGCCCTCTCCATTAATGAGAGAAATGCAGCAGCTGGTAGGGCGACTTTTTGAGGGAAAAGTCCTTGAAGAGCTGTGGATACAGCGATTACCAACTAACATTCGAACACTACTCGACGTCTTTAGTCATCTTAATCTCACAATAGGGGCAAAACTAGTGGACGGTAGTATAGAACGGCACAGTCCACAAATTACTGCCATAACAAACTCGAGTAGCCTCCGGATCACCGCTCCCACCATAGGAACACACTCCAAGACCCAGTGCTGCCAAGCCGGTTGCACCTTCCCAGGTGCCAAACAGGGAAACTAATATCCCGACGCACTCCGACGACTAACGCGGTCGGCAGCCATAAAAGCAGTCGTCTGTTGCATGTTGCAGATTGTTTCCAATAATCTGTTCCTAAATGACACCGGTGCAGTAGTTAGTGTCATTCCAAAAGAAGCAGGTGATGCAATTTTTACATAAACCCAACAATTTTGTGCGGCCAATGGCACTCCTATTGCCACTTACGGCCGTAAGTCCCTTACACTCAAATTAAGCCTATGTCGCACCTTCCGCTGGGTGTTTATGGTAACAGATGTCCTCTATCCCATAACAGGCATCGATTTTCTTGGCCATTTCAACCTCCTGGTTGATGCACGATGCCGGAGAGTTGTCGACCGACAGACCTCTCTTTCCGTAACCGGTTCGTATTCCTCCGTGAATCATATCACGCTCCTATATACCGAACCAAATGTCAAACATCCGTATGTAGAACTCCCTTTAGCTTAACCGGCAATTCTAAGGCTCCCAGACTTTTCGTCGCTTGACACTAGGTCGCCGGACATCTGGTCGAATTGACATTTGGTCGCCAGACATTTGGATGATTGAATTACGCTTTATTCACTTAAGCCTGCCAAATGTCACACTCGGAAAGCAGCAGAAACCCAATCCCAAACCTTTTTTTTTATTTTTCTCCAACCTTGGAATACAGTACCTCCAAAATGTCACAGTCTGTTTAATATTCCAACTGTCGCCTAAACCAACCTGTCTCTCAAAAGTAGCACCCGATTGATTAACACAAGGCCGGTATTAAATCCTGTTCTGCCTGCCGCATGTAATTTTTAAGGTGAGTCACTCTGTTTACATACTCAGGTAGTCAAGTGGATCAAGTGCCTATCACTTCAAAAAGGACTAATGCTTGAATTCCAGATTCACCGGTCAATGTCGTGGCAGACCGCCCTACCATTTCAGTTGACTTTAGTTTCAAACCTTCGGCTTTGGGAATTCCGGTGTGACGCCGTTGTGAGGTCACAACGGTCAAAAGAACTTGACTGTGATGCATTCGCATAACAGTACAGCGCGAGCATTTTCGCTTACCGATTCGTGATCAATATATGCCTGGGTTACCAGATGTTAAATATAAATCCCGAGGAGGTTCAAAGGGACGGGCTACGCCTAAACCACTGTTGTGTCTTCCACAACAATCTCTGAAGGTTGTAACCTTCAAATTAACCAACCGGATAACAGACGAACAAGTGCTACTTGGGCACGTACCGGCACAACGACTTCCGTTGAACCACCAAGTATGGTCAGCAATAGTCTTGAAGTCCTGAAGTACTACACGGGTTTGAGGCTTTGAGCCCAATTGTCCCGGTTCTTGAGGAAATCTTTGATCTTCTGTCGGATTCACCGAGCTGAAACGAGAGTAAAAAGAAGCGCGGGGGGGGGGGGCGGGGGTGGCAGCGAAAACAAGATACACATAACCTCATGCAGTGTCACACTGTGGACAGTGCCTTAATCTGAGTGAAGGTGCGGCATTCATGAACATATATGCGATAAAAGACAACTATTTTGTTTTTTTTTTTTGACAAAGGGAATTATTGGGAGAGACCCAGGTAGAGGTCTAGCTTTTTCTTGAAGATAGTTTTGTTCTGCGAGAGAACAATATCTTCCGGAAGTGCGTTCCACATAGCAATTACCCTATAGCTAAAAGAGTTAATCCTTAGTGAAGTGCGTGGCCTCGGTTTGAAAACCTTTCTGCTGTGACCACGGAGAGAAGAGGCTGGACAGACGGAGAAGAAGCAATCGCTTTGACCTGTTTCAAAAAAGGTGGAACATCAAAAACAGATCACCTCTTACGCGTCTTACGTCAAGGGGATAGAGGTTGAGGAGTGAGAGGCGGACGGGATAAGGTAGATGGGATAGACCCCTTACTGCCTTGGTGGAGGCCCGCTGAACTCTTGCTAGGATCTCACGGTCTCGGACAAGACCAGAGTGCACTATCTGACTACCGTACTCCAGCAGAGGTCGGATATGCGTGCCGAAAATTATGGGAAAATCATCCCTAGATAAATGCGGGAAGGACCTTCGAATCATACTTGGGACTCAGAGGACAGACTTGCTCGCATTAGTGCATTAGTCGGAGCTGGACCACCCACTAGCTTGAAAAACAACACAAGCTAAATGTTGACTGACGGAGTTTATCATCTTATCGGACATGCATGTGGCCCGAGGAGCACAGAACTCGGCTGGTTATATAGGTTCTGCTAGGGCGGAGTCGATTGACCATGGAAAGCAATGGGCAACTAGGGCAACCAATCAGTCACAGGGAAGCAACTTGGATGCTACATATATATTGTGGCGAGATAAGAAATTCAAGTTAGCAGTCAAACATAAAGCTACAATAAGCAGACAAATAGAATGTTTTGGGGTAAATAATAACGATATTGTGATCTGCGCCTCAGTATTGGGGAGGCTGTACGGCCGCCCTTTCTGAAAGTGTGGCACGTGAAATACTGCGACAGATGTTATGCAACGTGAGCGTTCACTGAGGCAGTATGCAATGAGCGAAAAAGTCTATCAACACATACTCCAGAAGGACCACAGTGCTACCCGTCATCCATCTAACTGACCTACTCAAGGCTCACCACGAGGAAATATCTCGCACCACTTGCGATCCAGGGCACCTTTGAAGGATTGGACGGTCTGCAGATCTATCGCTCCACCAGGCAGACCGTTCCAACTGTTCAATACCCTGCTGCTGAAGAAGTGCGATCAAGCCATCAACCTAACTCGGGCTTTTATCAACTTCTTTTCATGTCCCCTTGTTCTGGAGTCTACGGCCAATTGGAATAGACTATCTGGTTTAAGGCTAGAAAAGCCCTTCATTACCTTGAATGTTTCCATGAGATCCCCTCGACTTCTCCTCCTTTCCAACGAAAAGAGATTCAAATCACGGAGTCTCTGCTCGGAAGTCTTACCCCTCTGCCCTTCAGCCATTCGCATGGCCAGACGTTGGACTTTCTCTAGGCAGGCAGCGTAAAAGGGTGACCAAGCCTGCACGCTACCTTCTAAGTGAGGTAGTACTATAGCCATGTAAATAGGTACGAATACCTCCCGCTGCCGGCAAGACGAAGCTGGCTGCAATCTAAAGAGCTCTCCATGAGCCTTTTGTGCAGCAACGTTGGACTGCCCCGACCATTCGAAGTTACTGCTCATGATGACCTCAAGGCCTTTAACCTTACTGAATGCCCCTATGGTGAACAGCCCTTGATCATGAGCGACAGTTAGGCTCTCTTTTGACCTTGACAACAAATTGCATTTCTCAGCGTTTAGAGGTAAGTTCCATTTGTATGCACAATCCAGGATGATACCTATTTCCCCGCCCAAGTCAGCCCCACCCTCAGATCCAACAATCTTCACATCATCCGCAAAAATAAAGCTGGGCGATTGAAGAGCGGATTCCAGGTCATTAATAAATAACAAGAATAGGACAGGGCCTAGGACGGATCCCTGCGGTACACCACTGGTGACTTTCACTAAACTGGAGCACCTGTCCCACCCTTGGACGTAAAATGTCCTGTGGGGAAGGAAGTCCTCCAGCCACCTTAACACTGGCCCACTGATACCGAACGTCCCCATCTTGCATGGCAAAAGACGATGATTAACGGAGTCGAACGCCTTGCTGAAGTCCAGGTGGCATACCTCGACTTCCTTGTCTTCGTCCAGTCGTCGAGTTACTTCGTCTAAGAGGCACAGGAGATTGGTCAGACAAGATCTTTTTTCAGGAATCCATGCTGGGCCGGACTTAGCATGGAGTGCTCCAGTAATTGCTGGCAGATGTGGGCACGGATGATCTTCTCCAGGACTTCACATAGGATGCTAGTTAGGCTTACCGGCCTGTAGTTCTGCAAAGCCGACTTAGGCTCACTCTTATGTATTGCCACGACTGCCGCGACTTTCCAGTCCTGAGGCAGCTTATTCTGGTTCAACGTGGACCTGCACAGCCTGCATTCCGATGGAGCTTTGATATCTGCCACCGGCTTGATAGTAGCTGGATGAATGCCATCTGGGCCCGCTGACTTGTGGCTGTTTAATTCCTATAGGTACTTACGCACGCTTTCCCCTGAGAGGTTTAGCTCGTTTAACTGGGGAGCAGGATGCACCAGAGCCAGGCCTACTCGTACCCCACTATCCTATCTAGGTACACTACCCAAGTATTCCCCCAGGGCGTTTGCTTTGCCCTGGTCATCAGTGACAATACCATGGTCTCTGGTGCATAGTGGACCTACGGCATTCTTTGTTGAGCCTTTCGACTGCACAAAGCAGCTGAATTTTTCGACTGCTGCCTTACAAACTGCGCCAACTTGAACTCAAATTCCCGCTTGGAAGATCTCGGAAGGCCCACAGTCTCGTTTCTCAGCTTTCTGTAGCGGTTCCAAGCTAGTTGGCTGCCGGAAGCCTTGTACTGGTTCCAGCTGCGGTTTCTACTTCTGATGGTCTTGGCCGTGGCAGCCTTCCACCATATGGGCTTGCCCCCCCACTCCTTCGTTTTAAGGGCGCGAACTTATCCTGTAGGGTAATCAGGGATCCCTTTATGGCTTGCCAGCTCTCCTCGACAGTAGCCCCCTCTATCGTGTCCCAGGTCAAACCCATCGCCCTATCACGAAGCCCACCTTTATCCATACTACCGAAATGTCTGACCAACCTTGAGGGTACCTTGGATTGTCGCATGCGTAGGAAGATCTTGACACACACATGGTCACTCTCGCCCAGCGGTGCACAATAATGCATTTCAGGCACGTCATTAGGGAAGTGCGTTATTGCTAGATCCAGCAAGGATGGAAAGCATCCAGTCCTATATCTGGTATTTTCCCTAATATGCTGGTGCAACGCATTGGCACGCAGCCATTCTAAATGGGTTTGCTCCTCCGATCCCGGCAAGCAGATCTCAGCCGTCCAGTCGATGTTCGGAAGACTGAAGTCACCACTGTAAAGGCTGGTCGTGGAAAATCCCCTAAAACCTTTGCAGTTCCATGTTTTTCTTAACATCACTCACTTGCCTACACTATTGACGTGTCTTTACGCACTGTTTGTTTTTTGTAGACCGATTGTGGTTTGTTCGCGTCCGGAGCGCTACTTTGTCATATCCTTGCTTTAGATCTGCGTGACGCACGTGCTCCTTGCACGGACGCCGCAATTCGGTTTCTCGTTTGTTGAGTCCTTGTGATCTCATTATTGATGTTTCTACCTTTTTGAACCAGAGGCGATGTCTACACAATGGCCGACCTGGTGATCAAGATGCAGAACTGCTCGGTAGCCCTCCACCATTTAGGTTACAGGGCTGACCTAGATGCAATGTACACCTTGAGAGGCATAGTCCGTCGCTTCTCTCCCGAACTACAGGGTCGGTAGGCGGGAGAAGCGGAACGGATAAGCCGAAGCGGCAGGAAGGCTAGCTTCGAAGGCCTGACCGAATACTTGGACAGGCAAACCAAGATGGCCGACAGCAGATTTGGCCGACTCATCCTGGACAGCAACCGAGCAAACAAGTCTAGTACTAGCCAGGCTCAAACCACTGCTCGGGAACAGCCAAAATATCAGCCTTGGACCAATGCGCACGCCACTTCACTCGAGGCAATAGCTCATCCAAGTTGCAGGTCCTGTGAAGCTAGCCATGGGCTACTAGAATGCCCCAAGTTCGTCAACGCCGCAATAGGCGAGCGATGGGGAATGGCGAGTATGGCAGGAGCATGCCTCATTTGTCTCAACACCACGCAGCTGGCGGCGGCTTGTGGGTCAAGGAACAGATGTGGTCACGAGGGCTGCACGGGTAGACGCCATCGACTGTTACACCAGGCGAGGGAAACTATGCCCGAGGCGAGTACCAAGTCCAGTGTGATCTGTTCAACGTCGCTGTCTGCCAGTAAACCAGCACGTTTTGGGGTAGTTGCCGCGGGAGTGGTGACCCCAACTTGAGTGGTCAAAGTGTTGGTTTTCGTCGGCAGTTGATCTGACACTACCCTAGTGAAAGGGCGGCTTGCCAACAAATACCGGCTGGCTAAAAGTACCACGTAGTTAGCAGTGAGCACGGTGGGAGGAACACGAGTAATGAATGCCAGCCGGTTGAGGTCGCAACTCATCTCCTTAGACACTGACGAGCAAACCGAACCGACGGAGGCATTCACGTTAGCTGATCTCCCCATGCGAGCACCAAGGCCGGTGAAGGCAATTTTAACTAGGTTGACTCGGTGGCCCCACCTGCAGGACGTAACCGCTGTAGACTGGGAGGACGACGAAGTGGATCCCATCACGGGCTGCGACGTGCCAGAGGCGCATTGGGTACCTGACCAGAGAGTGGGCGACCGACAGGCACCTCATGCCGTACACACGGCTCTGGGATGGATGTTGTATGGTCCAGTGGGAGGATGTGGTTCCGTGAATCATTTATCCGCCGAAACGGACCGCATAGAGTACCACCTGCGGCGGCTGTATGAAATGGAGTTTCATGACATTGGAGATGAAAGACCATCGTTTCAAGAGGATCATTTCGCTTTACCACCTGTGCGGCAAGGCACTAGAGGCCCAAAAAAACAGTTCGAGGTTCCCCTCCTATGGCGCACATCTGCTGACCCGTGGAATGATAACAGAAACTGTTCTCCAACGACTACTACGACTGAAAGAACGCTTCATTCGAGACTAGGATCTGTGGGAACGATACGCAGAATTACTGAAGCGAGATGAAGCCCTCGACAACGTTGAAAAGGTGCCTGCCAGCACCGACGGCCGAAAAGGTATCTGGTATCTACCTCACCACCCGGTTATCAACCCCAAGAAACCCGAAAAACTGCTGGTGGTTCTCGACCGTGCTGCCAAGTTCCAGGGCAAGTCATTAAACGAACGCCTACCACAAGGACCTGATTGGACCACACCACTAATCGAAGTTTTGTGCCGTTTCAGAGTGGGTAGAGTGGCGTTGTCCGCCGACATTAGGGGAGTGTTTCACTGGGTGAAAATGCCGGTAGGAGAACGAGATGCTTTGCGTTTCCTGTGGTGGGAAGGGACAACGCAGTGGTGAATTATAGGATGACCGTCCACCCTTCGGAGCCATATCGTCACCATTTTGTGCGAACTACGCCCTCCGAAAATCAGCGAACAAACATGGAGATTTGGTCCATCGGTCGGTGGTAGATAGCGTCAGCAGGAACTTCTACGTCAACAACTATCTTGGCTCATTCGATGTTGTGGAATCAGCTCTAGAGCAGTTGAGAAGCCTGACAAGGTTGCTAGAATAGGGCGCCTTCCATCCAAGAAAATAGATGTCGAACGCTTCAGAAGTGCTCGAGGTCATTTCGTACCACAAGAAGGCCGAAAATGTTGGAAAATTGGACGGCTGTCCACTCCATACCGAACACACTTTAGACATACAATGGGACGCGGAAGCGGACGACTTTGTTTTCGAGCTAAACGTTCCCGAGCTGCCAGTAACCCGTCGTGGCATACTATCCGCTGTCTCCAGTTTGTTCGACCCGCTCGGTTTCGTCTCACCATGGCTGCTACCCGGAAAGATCGTGCCGCAGCGGCTGTGCCGTAAGAAAGTTGATTGGGACCCGTCACTGGACCGAGAGGACCGGCTGGACTGGGAAGAATTTTTGAACACCTTGAAGAAATTAGAGGACATAAGAATCCCACGATGTTTGACTCTTGGCCATACGACACGGACGGGGGAACTACATGCCTTTTCCGATGCATCCGAAGTCGGTTATGGAGCTGTGGTGTACGGACGATGGTGCGCAGGAGATGGACAATATACTACGAGGATCCTGTTCGCCAAAGCCCGCGTTGCTCTACTGAAGTCGGCCTCAATCCCACGCCTTGAACTCAGCGCAGCCGTGTTAGCAGTCAGGGTGGTGCTAGCTGTGAAGAGATGTTTCGATCTCTGCATTTCGTCGGTGAGCTTCTGGACGGATTCAACGATAGTACTTTATTATATCAACAACGTCCGGAGCCGGTTTAGTACTTTCGTTGCTAACCGGCTCACGATTATCCACGATGAATCAGCCATGAGCCAGTGGAGTCATGTCAGGTCTAGCGATAATCCGGCCGACCTGTGCTCCCGAGGTGCGAACAACTTCAGGCAACTGGACACGTGGACGAGAGGGCCAAACTTCCTGCAATTGCCCAAACAGGACTGGCCCGTGTACGAAATGAAACCCTCTACATAAGTAGAACTGGAGATCAAAGGCGTAGTGATAGCAACCAACGTCGTCGAAGAGACATCCATTTTATCACGACTGGTCAGATTTTCTTCCTGGATGAAGACACTCCGTGCGTTAGTTTAGTTGGCCAGGTTCGAAGGAAATGTACTAGTCATGAAAGGGCTACGGCCCTCAGGTCGGATACGGGTCGGCCCGATAGGTCCCGATGAGCTACAAGCGGCAGAGTACGATATTTTCAGAATGATACAACGCGAGACCTTCGCCCGAGAACTCGAGGGGGCGGAAGAAGTGGGACCGATCAACAAAGACATGCCATCTCCAAGAGGCGAGCTGAAGCGTTTAAACCCCAAACTCAGTAATGGACTGCTGCGGGCGTATGGTAGGTTGACCAACGCCCACCTGAACTTCAACACAAAGTATCCTATGCTGCTGCCTGCGAGACAACCTGTAGTAGAGCTAATGATTCAACACGTCCACGCCGTGGAGGGACATGCCGGAGAAAGCCACGTGATGAGTGTCATCCGAAAGCGTCTTTGGTTGCTGAGAGGACGAGAGACTGTAAAACGCGTAATCCGACGTCGTGTGTAATGTAGGAGACGCAATGCCACAGCAGGCAAACAACAAATGGCCCAGCTACCGGATTGTAGGCTGACTGCGGGCTGGTGGCCGTTCAGTGACACCGGGTTGGACTATTTCGGGCCCTTGTGGATCGAGTGCGAGAAAAGATTAGAAACGCAATATGGATGTATCATGACGTGCATGAAGTCACGTGCGGTACACCTAGAAGTCGCACATTCGATGACGACCGATTCGTTTCTACGGGCCTTGCAAAGATTTATCAACCGAAGAGGCGTACCGGCCGATATATACTCAGGTAATGGGTCGAACGTTGTGGGCGCTCACCGGGAATTGCAGCGTTGGCACAAGAACATAAACAGGGACGAACTGCAGGATCGAACCGTGGCCTACGGCATACGATGGCAATTCAACCCCCCACAGGCCAGCCACCGAGGCGGCATATGGGAACGCACGATCCGGTCCGCCAGACGGATATTGCTGTCAATCATGGAGCAACAGCCGCCCGACGACGAGACGCTGAACACCGTCATGACTGAGGTGGAGCGAATCCTGAACAACCGCCCCCTGGTTCCAGCATTGAACGGCGACCCCACCCACCTGGCGCTCACCCCGAACGGCTTATTGATGTTAAGGTCGAACGAGGGTTTCCAAAGGCCGGTAAACCTTCGTGGGAGCTGCCTCCACGGGTAAAAGCAAGCGAACTATCTGGCCAAGGTCTTCTGGAGGCGATGGCTGCGGGAGTACCTACCGGCTTTGCAGACTCGACAGAAGTGGCTGGCCAAAACAAGACCATTCAAAGTTGGGGACGTGGTTATGATCGCCGACGAACGCGCACATTTTAGCACTTGGTCTTTGGGAGTAGTTACGGAAACCATCAAAAGCACTGACGGAATGATAAGAACAGTGAAGTTGAAGACAGCTAACGGAGTGCTCATTCGTGACATACGCAGTATTAACCTACTCGAGAGCGAAGACGGAGGAGCTGATAACACTGAGGCCTAGTAAACCTTTTTCACACAAGTAATCGAGGTGGATAAAGAAACACCATATATACCACACAATCTCCGTCAAACACGTTAAGGTGCTCGCGGTCCTTTCGTTGACATTACATAAGGTTCTTTCCGATATGTGGTGATGAATGCGATCCCATTGTATAACCCGATACATACACACATGCAAGACGCACTCTACATCCCGTGAACCCATCAAACATGTGACAGTGTTCGTCGTTTCGCTTTTCGTTGACGTTACCGAATGCCCCTTGCATATGTGGAAGTAGCGGAGCTTAGGTCACACACACGCTACATTTTACTCGTTTTCTTGCCACACGGTCCTTTTTTGACATTGCAGAAAGTCCCCCTTTGATGTGTAGTCATACCTGTGATTTCATTGTACACCCCGGCACACACACACTCACACGCACACTCAAGCACATACATCCAGGGCAGGACGGCCCTTTAAGAGGACAACATTTATGTGACCCTTCACGCCCGCCATCGGTCATTTGGTCTTGTGGAAGATGTAGACTTCCCTCGTGTCTGTGTAGCCAACGGATTAGGTGCGACCGCGAGTAGAACGTTGACGATGAGCCTTAGGCGCACGCACTGATATCAAGGCCTAGGTAGGTATGAAGAATCAGCACCTTTAAACCAAACCTTTGACTCTGCTAAGGATTCAGGAGGATTTTGGTGGGCGGTGCAAAGACCGGTCGTGGAAAATCCTCCCAAAACCCTTGCGATTCAGTGTTTTCTTCACATCACTCACTTGCTTACACTATTGACTTGTCTTTACGAACTGGTTGTTTTTCTGGTCCAATTGTTGTTTGTTCGCGCCCAGAGCACTAGTTTGACACATCCTTGTTCAGGACCTGCGTGACGCACGTGCTGTTTGCTCACACGCTGCTATTCGGTTTCTCGTTGTTGAGTCCTTGTGATCGTATTATTGAGGTTTGTATATTGTTTATGTCATTGTTTGTTGTAATAATCTAGTATCGTAGAATATTACGGATAATCGTCTTTTGATTTCGGGATCCGTTGCAAATTTGGCTACGCATTGCTCAAACGTTCGTTACAGTGTGTGCTTCGGGTATGACTACACATCAAAGGAGGACTTTCTGCAATGTCAAAAAAGGACCGTGTGGCAAGAAAACGAGTAAAATGTAGCATGTGTGTGACCTAAGCTCCGCTACTTCCACATATGCAAGGGGCATTCGGTAACGTCAACGAAAAGCGAAACGACGAACACTGTCACATGTTTGATGGGTTCACGGGATGTAGAGTGCGTCTTGCATGTGTGTATGTATCGGGTTATACAATGGGATCGCATTCATCACCACATATCGGAAAGAACCTTATGTAATGTCAACGAAAGGACCGCGAGCACCTTAACGTGTTTGACGGAGATTGTGTGGTATATATGGTGTTTCTTTATCCACCTCGATTACTTGTGTGAAAAAGGTTTACTAGGCCTCAGTGTTATCAGCTCCTCCGTCTTCGCTCTCGAGTAGGTTAATACTGCGTATGTCACGAATGAGCACTCCGTTAGCTGTCTTCAACTTCACTGTTCTTATCATTCCGTCAGTGCTTTTGATGGTTTCCGTAACTACTCCCAAAGACCAAGTGCTAAAATGTGCGCGTTCGTCGGCGATCATAACCACGTCCCCAACTTTGAATGGTCTTGTTTTGGCCAGCCACTTCTGTCGAGTCTGCAAAGCCGGTAGGTACTCCCGCAGCCATCGCCTCCAGAAGACCTTGGCCAGATAGTTCGCTTGCTTTTACCCGTGGAGGCAGCTCCCACGAAGGTTTACCGGCCTTTGGAAACCCTCGTTCGACCTTAACATCAATAAGCCGTTCGGGGTGAGCGCCAGGTGGGTGGGGTCGCCGTTCAATGCTGGAACCAGGGGGCGGTTGTTCAGGATTCGCTCCACCTCAGTCATGACGGTGTTCAGCGTCTCGTCGTCGGGCGGCTGTTGCTCCATGATTGACAGCAATATCCGTCTGGCGGACCGGATCGTGCGTTCCCATATGCCGCCTCGGTGGCTGGCCTGTGGGGGGTTGAATTGCCATCGTATGCCGTAGGCCACGGTTCGATCCTGCAGTTCGTCCCTGTTTATGTTCTTGTGCCAACGCTGCAATTCCCGGTGAGCGCCCACAACGTTCGACCCATTACCTGAGTATATATCGGCCGGTACGCCTCTTCGGTTGATAAATCTTTGCAAGGCCCGTAGAAACGAATCGGTCGTCATCGAATGTGCGACTTCTAGGTGTACCGCACGTGACTTCATGCACGTCATGATACATCCATATTGCGTTTCTAATCTTTTCTCGCACTCGATCCACAAGGGCCCGAAATAGTCCAACCCGGTGTCACTGAACGGCCACCAGCCCGCAGTCAGCCTACAATCCGGTAGCTGGGCCATTTGTTGTTTGCCTGCTGTGGCATTGCGTCTCCTACATTACACACGACGTCGGATTACGCGTTTTACAGTCTCTCGTCCTCTCAGCAACCAAAGACGCTTTCGGATGACACTCATCACGTGGCTTTCTCCGGCATGTCCCTCCACGGCGTGGACGTGTTGAATCATTAGCTCTACTACAGGTTGTCTCGCAGGCAGCAGCATAGGATACTTTGTGTCGAAGTTCAGGTGGGCGTTGGTCAAACTGGAGACAGCGGATAGTATGCCACGACGGGTTACTGGCAGCTCGGGAACGTTTAGCTCGAAAACTAAAGCGTCCGTTTCCGCGTCCCATTGTATCCCTGAGTTTCGCTCGATAGGAAGTGGAGAGCCGTCCAAATCTCTTACCCCTTCGGCCTTTTCCTGATACGGGATGACCTTCAGCACTTCTGAAGCGTTCGACATCCAATTAGTTAGATGGAAGCCGCCCTCTTCCAGCAATCTCGTCAGACCCCTGAACTGCTCTAGAGCTGATTCCACATCATCGAATGAGCCAAGATAGTCGTTGACGTAGAAGTTCCTGCTGACGCTATCTACCACCGTCCGAAATACTAGATCGTCATGTTTGTTCGCTGATTCTCGGAGGGCGTAGTTCGCACAAAATGGTGACAATATGGCTCCGAAGGGTGGACGGTCATCCTATAATTCACCACTGCGTTGTCCCGGTCGCTCCCTTCCCACCGCAGGAAAAGCAAAGCATCTCGTTCTCCTACCGGAATCTTCACCTGATGGAACATTTCCCTAATGTCGGCAGACAAAGCCACTTTACCCACTCTGAAACGGCACAAAACATCGATCAGTGGTGTGGTCCAGTCAGGCCCCTGTAGAAGGCGATCGTTTAACGACTTGCCCTGGAACTTGGCCGCACAGTCGAAAACCACCCGCAATTTATTGGCTTTCTTGGGGTTGATAACCGGGTGGTGAGGCAGATACCGGATACCCCTTTTGCTGTCGGTGGTAACAGGCGCCTTTTCAACGTAACCGAGGGCCTCGTTTCGCTTCATCAAATCCGCGTATCGTTCCCACAGATTCTGGTCTCAAATGAAGCGTTCTTTTAGTCGTAGTAATCGTTGGAGAACATAATTTCTGTTGTCAGTCCAAGGGTCGACCGGTGTGCGCCATGGGAGGGGAACCTCGAACTGTTTTTTGGGGCCTCTAGTGCCTTGCCGCACCGTTTGTAGAGGGAAGTGATCCTCTTGAGACAACGTCGGGCTTTCGTCTCCAATGTCATGAAACTCCTTTTCATACAGCCGTTGCAGATGATACTCAATGCGGTCCGTTTCGGCGGATAAGTAGTTCACGGAACCGCGTACCCCTACTGGACCGTTTAACGTCCATCCAGAGCCGAGCGTACGGCATAAAGTGCCTGGCGGTCGCCCATTCTCTGGTCAAGCACCCAATGCGCCTCTGGCACGTCGCAGCCGATGAGGAGATCCACTTCATCATCTTCCCAGTCTACAACGGTTACATCCTGCAGGTGGGGCCACCGAGTCAAGATTGCGTTCACCGACCTTGGTGCTCGCATGGGGAGATCCGCTAACGTGAATGCCTCCGTTGGTTCAATTTCCTCGTTAGTATCTAGAGAGATGAGTTGCAGCCTTAATCTACCGGCAGTCATTACCTGTGTTCCGCCCACCGTGCTCACTGCTAATGACGTCGCACCTTTAGCCAGTTGGTGTTTGTCGGCAAACCGCTCTTTCATTAAAGTGGTGTCGGATCCACTATAAACGAAGGCCAACGCCTTGACTATCCCAGTCGGAGTCACTACTCCCACGGCCACTGCGCCTAAACGTACCGGTTTACTGGCAGATTGCGAAGTTGAACAAATCACGCTGGGCATGGTACTCGCCTCGGATATGGTTACTCTCGCTTGATGCAGCAGCCGACGGTGTCTGCCCGTGCAGCCCTCGTAACCACATCGATTCCTTGTCCTACAGGCTGCTGCCCGGTGCGTGGTGTTGAAACAGATAAAACATGCTCCTGCCGTCCTCGCCATTCCCCACCGTTCGTCTATTGTGGCGTTGCCGAACTTGGGGCATTCTGGTAGGCCATGGCTAGAACCACATGACCTGCAATTTGGTTGCGCCGTAGCATCTCGTGAAATGACGTGTGTATTGGTCCAAGGCTGGTACTTTGGATGTTCCCCTACAGGGGTTTGGACTTGGCTAGTACTGGGCTTGTTTGCTCGGTTGCTGTCCCGGATGAGTCGGCCGAATCTGCTGCCAGCTATCTTCGTTCGCCTGTCCAAGTATTCGGTCATTCTTCGAAGTTGGCTTCTCTGTCGCTTCGGCTTATCCGTTCTGCTCCTTCCGCCCACCGACCCTGTAGTTCGGCAGAGAGGTGACGGACTATGCCTTCCAAAGTGTGCATGGCGTCTAGGTCAGGCCTGTAACCTAAATGGTCGAGGGCTATTGAGCAGTTCTGCATCTTAATCACCAGGTCGGCCATAGTGTAGACGTCGCCCTTGGTTCTCTTTGCCTCTGCCATCACGCCCTATATTAGGTTACGGGCTACTTTGAAAGGTTGGCCAAACAAGTCCCTTAGAATCTTCCTTGCCCTTGTGTAGCCTTGTTCTGGGTCGAGCATGGTGCACCCGTCCAGTGGGAACATCGGGTGAGCAATGACGAGGAACGTCGTTCACGTTTTGCGTATGTCTGTCCATCGTTCACCCTTTAGTGCTCGTTTTGTGCACGCTGAGCAAGGCTGGAAGAAGCGTCGCGGGGGTCTAGCTATGACTTGGCACAGGCGCATGAAAAAGTTAATTTCGGCTTTGACCTAGATTGACCCTTCCACCCTCCTGGTTGGGGCTCAGAAGATGGGGATTGCTGCTGGTTAGAGATGCTGAGAGTTATGACCCGGAACCGAATTCAGTGGTGTGAATGGTGTATGGCCTGCCTGCTGATTCCCCGTTTCCCATAAACAATAAAAAAAGACGAAAAAATTTACAAAACGTGTAAGGTGGAGATATTCGTGGTAAAACTTCCTCTCACTTGTTGGAATCTTGATGCTGACTGTTGTTTCTCTGTTTTTGCTGCGTTGGCACCATGTTTGCTCTCAACCCAATGTAGAATATTATATATATATATATATATATATATATATAAACACTCGATCCTTGACATGCAGTTGGATGTCACGAAGGTGCCACAAATGACTGAAGTTAATAGAAGCTAAAAGCACCTACTACATGCACGATGACACTTCTTTCCATATCTGCTTGCCTTCCAAACAGCGCTACACTGTTGTTTAGGCTACCTAAGAAAGCTTTCAACCTACTTGGATATTCACGCAGAAGAACAACATTACCCGTGTATTCCAAGTCAGACAGTTTACTGCCCGAGCAATGATCGGTGCTACTGTTCTCAGACGAGGATATGGCTATCTCAAGAATCCATTCAATCACAAAACTAAAGAGGAAGGTCGAAGGAGAGCAACCCTGACGAAAACCACTTTTCATGGTGAATTCGCGCTATTCACATACAAGCACTGGGAAACAGAAACGAATTCCTCGGGCACACCCTTCAATGAGAGGTAGCGTCAGAGAACTGCGCGGTTGGCTCATTTGTCTAATTGGTCTAAACCCTAACTTGTATTATACTGTGGTGTAATGGAACGGGTATGAATAACTGAAAACGAGCTTGTTCGCCAAACTGATATATATATATATATATATATATATATATATATATATGCCCGGTTTGAAATCAAGCGTGGTGCCAACGCAGCAACAACAGTTACGAAAATAGGGAAGGGGGTGTTGAACACAATAAAAGAAGCAGTTAGTAGAAACTAACGTACTGCGATTTTTTTATTTTTCGCTGTACGCTTTTTGATGTTTTTTGTCATTTTGTTGGTATGTATGACATTTTGTATTTACGGGACATGATCTCGACGGAAGGACCGCACAATATTCGCGCCACTGATTTCTATTCTGAGTTATGTCGCTCAACGTCTCTATCAACAATTCTCGTCCCTTGGGCCCCAACCAGGGAGGCGGGAAGCACCGACTAAAGCCAGTGCTGATGATAGCTTCTTCATATTTCCATAGCAATTCATAGCCTGACCACCGCGCCGCTTCCACCAGCCTTGCCCAGCACGTGCAAATATAGCACGGAAAGGTAGACGATGGGCAGGCATTCGTAAAACATGTGCGAGCAGTCGGAGGCGATGTGGAGCGATAGAGTAGCAGACAGTAGTCCACTGTCGTCCGGATCGTCACCACACCTGATCTATTGGGACCTTATGTGACTCTCCACTCCAAGTCTCGGAGTCTGGTTGCAGATTATCCGTAGTATTACAATGGGCCTTAGCGGCTACGGGGTACATACGCCCTTCCACTGCACCCACTCGCAAGCATGTAATAAAGAAACTTCGCAAAGAAGGCGGTTATCCGTACCTAAAACACGACGGCGCATCTCGTTCTTGCTCACTCGATTTTCCTACCAGACACGAGTAATGCTTCATAGAAATACTTTGTCTAACACAGAAAGACGCCAAGCATCCTCAACGCGAAGTGGCTAGATGTTGCAACCGTAAAAAAAACACCACGGACCGCAGCCGCGCACATCTGTCCCCTGAGAGCCGGATGTCATAACGGCACCATAGGTGTCGCAAATTAGCGAAAATTGCTCTAGCTCTCGCTATTCGCGAACTGACCTACTCCCCAACACCGTCCCCAGATGATATCAAGCTCCTAAGGTGCTTAAGGTTGTCAACTAATTCAAGCTGATCACCACAAAGAGTGGGTGCAAGCACAGGCTCCTGCCGATCTTGCGAAAGTGCTTTGTATTTGGAAGGTGCCGTATCCAGATATCGCAACCGCCAAGCGGTTTAAAGCATGCTGCATTGCCTGTATATTATCACTCAGTCTCCAAATGCCTCAGTATGGTCGGGGGTGGGTGTACCAGGCTCCGAGATGGCTACTCGTCCTGAGCGTCTCTCGAAATGCACCCAAATGACCGTACGTCTAACACAGCCTCTGTTGGGGAGGTCCTACTCACTGCCTTCTCGTGACGGAGATGTTACCACTAAAGTGAGAGGACAAAAGCGAATGTACGACGCTCTCCACCGGGTTAGCTAACTAATAGACAGTCTAAGGGAGAGGGATAAACCCTGATTCGAAACGATCCAGGGGTGGCAATGGTATGCTCACCGGCATCTGTGGTGGATGGATTTACTGGGCATCCAGGATGTTTGGCCTCATCCAAACGGCGTATGAACTGAACATTCAGTCACCGACCCCCAGTGGGTTACGGACCCCACGTTTCGTTCCACTGCCTTGTGGGTTAAGCTTAGGATAGCTAAAGGCTCCGGTCGTGGACCCCTAAGAAAACCGCCTGCTTTGGCTTGGGTAACCTGGCAGTATTACGTCCACAGGTAAATCATGGACTTGGACTACCTATCCCTTCCTCCTCGGCTGTACTATGTTTTGAAAAGAGAACACAACAGAGTTGCGTTGCGTAATTTATATCCGGATAGATTCCGCTGTATCTCATCAGGTGCATACCATAAGTCACACGGTAATAAACGTTACAATAGTAAGACAACATTACCGGTGATAGGTCCAGAAACGTTGTTTTCACCTAGGCAACGCCAGGGTGACGAATAAATCTTTGTGCTTGCACAAACCAGGTTTCCACCTTTGGATCGCAATCTCTTCGGCAAGCAAAAGCATTTATTTGTGACCCTGGCGTTGCCTTGGTAAAGACATGGCGTTTCTGAACCTACCACCGGTTAATGTTATCTTACTACTGTAATGTCTATTACTATATGATCTGTAGTGTGCACCTGATGAGATACAGCGAAATCTATCCCGATACAAATTGGGCAACGTAACTCTGCTGTGTTCTCTTTTCAGGTTCATATCGGGAAAGGGTTGTTTCAAATTTCTGTGCCAAGTTTTGTTCGGCACAGTATGACACCAAGTGGGTGTGGGATAGATATATATATATATATATGCCCAGACACGAATAACTAGTAGAAATCACAGTTGTGATTCCTTTGTGGACTCTTCAATGAAGAGTATCCACTCACACTCCAGACGATTCAAATTAAATCCTAGTGAACATATAACATCGGAGCGTACCAGTATGAAGATGAGTTGGCAGAGGAGTACCGGGTACACATACCTGACGAGCGGCAAGAACCGCGAAACCGGTCGTGTGCTTCCGGGAGGTCCACACGTTTACATACTACTTACTATCAATATATATATATATATATATATATATTACATATATAAACGCTTACGCGTTTCGGTTTCACATTAGAGGGTGGGCACGATAGTAGAGACTGCATACAAGATCGTCTAGACAAAAACGACAACTGGGCAAAGAGATACAACAAATACCACAATCGTCTCACACGGCTACAAAGTTTACGAAATTCGATGCACTTCGCGCTGCAACAACATAGGTGTACCGCTATATCCTGCACTTGAAAGTTGCAAAACATCACAGACGTTTTTATTCGTATAGTTAACAAATGGTTGGAAATCACTTGTATTTTCACCTAAAGGCACAATGCTGACCTGAAAATTATCTACCTGGTAAAAACTCAAGACTACTGTGAGGTTGTCCTACGAGCACGACAAACACGAAGTCTAACAGAACCAGCAAAAAAGAGAACACTTGCAAACATCATCGCATCTCTCAGGGAAATAGTGATCACCTTAAAACAAACTCTACAAGTGATACCATTTGTACGTTGGAGGATACTTGCTCAACTTACATCTTTCAGGGCCCCGTACAGCAATGATTCTGAATTCTTTAATCGGTGTCCTTCGTCCACCACAAGGATATCCCATCGGTGTTTCCCAAGGAATTCCTCGTCATTCAGAGCGGTCTGGAAGGGACTGACTAAGGTAACGTTTAACCTACCTCGAATGAAGTCAGAATCACGGGTGTCTGTTCCAAAGAAAATGCTGCACGATGTTCTGCGCGTGTTGTCTGATCACCGAGGTACTGTGTGTAACGAATTCTAGGTGCAAATCTAAGGGAACAAAATAATAAGGCTCAAAAAGATGGCTTCAAACCTTTCTAATTCAGTTTTCCAGTTTTGAATCACCGACAAAGGAGTGACAATCAAGGCTGTGGTTTCGGGCACATCCTGGAAGACTGAAGTGAGGAACGCAATAATCTACAATCACGTTACGGTGCACTGATTAGCTCTACCAACCTGGCATGTCTTTCCGAGACCCATTTCATCGCATAGTATACCACCACGTTTCTGCGCAACACATTCTTTCAACCAAGAAACACCGTATAGTTGATGGGCTCGTAAGGTGATATCCTTTAAACCGGCATTTTCCAAATCACTTTGAGTGACCACATTATTTTCAGTGGTTGAAAGGGATCTAACTGAATCTAGTAAATTTTGCAGCCGCATAATACTGAAAGACAAGGAGAAGAAAGTCAGTCTAAAAATTGTTATTCGTATTAGCCACCATGGGCAGTAGTTCCATGGGTTATTAGGAGAATAAAACGTAACTTTTCCGCCAGGGAAATCGAAATATACAATAAAAGGCAGATAAAACAATGACGACCCGGTTATTTCGTACAATATTGATGCTTATAGATGAACTCTACTCCGTACGAGCCACCGATCAACAGGTTTTGCCAGCCAAGAACTTGATCCTCTTACGGTCTGGTGGGCAAGATCTTAATGAGCAAGAGGCGATTCGACAACAAGCTTGTCGAATCATCTACACAAGTATACCAATATCCTTGGGTTCATTCGTTCTCAACCTCAGCTAACACTTTCACAGCACGTACCTCGGAAACGATAAAATCTTTTCCAGTTGTGTCCTAACCACAGAATACTTCGGATGTGGCATCAGCACATATAAGGTATTCTATGTTACCAGAGGCTAAGGTTGTATCCATTACAGTGATGGCGATTATCCATGGCGAAAACCAAACCTGGTTTGGCATTCAGTTGGCTTCATAGTATATATATATATATATATATATATAGAGAGAGAGAGAGAGAGAGAGAGAGAGAGAGAAAACACTTGTATCCCAGCACAAATCTGAATAGAGAAGCCAAAATGATTAGTCTGCACAATGCATCCAGGGTCATTTCGCTGCATCCTCACAGAGCACATACCGCAATTACGACAACTGTTTACACAGTCGAGAAAAAAATAACGAAATTTCGAGCAACTGAGGAGTGTTTGTTATCAAGGCGGAGCTGAAGAGACGAACCGATAACGCTGCATACATAAATCGGGGTTTTGATTGGGAATGGCTAGTACTTCTGCGTAATAGAGCAAACGCCGGTTGTTGCCAGAGAATATGGTCTCAAATGCGTTGTATGGAATGACGTAATGCCTCTTCCCTATAAGGCGAGGCGTGGTCGACGACTTGTGACATTTTTGTAGTTCTACTGATGTGACACACAATTGCAAAAACTAACAAATTCGTTCGTCTGAATCATTACCGAATTTGGTGGCGCCATTTGCTCCACCTGTGTGCACTGTCACCACGCCGTTGCGTCCCTCCGATACACACGTTATCGCGCCCCAGCGTTTCGAGTTCTGCTCCTTTGCGCGCTGCCGAGTTTAGTCGTTATCGTGTCACGAACCGAGGACCAGGGGCTATAGACTATACGGGAGAGTCATAAACTGATGGATCCGAACAACAAACTCATTTCACCAAGTCCTTGAATCATATCTATTCGTTTACAAGTATACATTTTCCGCCATTTCAACGTTAAATCTCTATTACTGTTACAATAATCACTTTTCGTATTTTTATATATCAATAGCATAAATGTCGTCCCATGATTCTTCAATTCATCGTTATACATCATTTTGCATTAAATATACCATTGTACTTATGGCTAGCAAAGACCGTAAGCCTGACCCGGAACCGTCCGTTTTGACAGTCTCCCTAGCCGTCCCTGAGTTTTTTATTGATGACCCTCAACTCCGGTTTCGTTTTTTAGAAGCAGAGTTTGAAACACATATGACCACAGACGAGCGTATTCGTTACTTGTGGACCTAATCGTCTTCCCCACGACGTTGCTGCCCAGATACCCGGCGTAATATTCGATGATTATTCCTACACAGTCGTGAATGAAGCGGTTATCTCTAGCCTTTTGCAGTCTGAATCGTCAAGACTGAAGTGCCTGATCCAAGGGGCTGAGTTAGGTAGTAAGAAGCCCTCTCCATTAATGAGAGAAATGCAGCAGCTGGTAGGGCGACTTTTTGAGGGAAAAGTCCTTGAAGAGCTGTGGATACAGCGATTACCAACTAACATTCGAACACTACTCGACGTCTTTAGTCATCTTAATCTCACAATAGGGGCAAAACTAGTGGACGGTAGTATAGAACGGCACAGTCCACAAATTACTGCCATAACAAACTCGAGTAGCCTCCGGATCACCGCTCCCACCATAGGAACACACTCCAAGACCCAGTGCTGCCAAGCCGGTTGCACCTTCCCAGGTGCCAAACAGGGAAACTAATATCCCGACGCACTCCGACGACTAACGCGGTCGGCAGCCATAAAAGCAGTCGTCTGTTGCATGTTGCAGATTGTTTCCAATAATCTGTTCCTAAATGACACCGGTGCAGTAGTTAGTGTCATTCCAAAAGAAGCAGGTGATGCAATTTTTACATAAACCCAACAATTTTGTGCGGCCAATGGCACTCCTATTGCCACTTACGGCCGTAAGTCCCTTACACTCAAATTAAGCCTATGTCGCACCTTCCGCTGGGTGTTTATGGTAACAGATGTCCTCTATCCCATAATAGGCATCGATTTTCTTGGCCATTTCAACCTCCTGGTTGATGCACGATGCCGGAGAGTTGTCGACCGACAGACCTCTCTTTCCGTAACCGGTTCGTATTCCTCCGTGAATCATATCACGCTCCTATATACCGAACCAAATGCCAAACATCCGTATGTAGAACTCCCTTTAGCTTAACCGGCAATTCTAAGGCTCCCAGACTTTTCGTTGCTTGACACTAGGTCGCCGGACATCTGGTCGAATTGACATTTGGTCGCCAGACATTTGGATGATTGAATTACGCTTTATTCACTTAAGCCTGCCAAATGTCACACTCGGAAAGCAGCAGAAACCCAATCCCAAACCTTTTTTTTATTTTTCTCCAACCTTGGAATACAGTACCTCCAAAATGTCACAGTCTGTTTAATATTCCCACTGTCGCCTAAACCAACCTGTCTCTCAAAAGTAGCACCCGATTGATTAACACAAGGCCGGTATTAAATCCTGTTCTGCCTGCCGCATGTAATTTTTAAGGTGAGTCACTCTGTTTACATACTCAGGTAGTCAAGTGGATCAAGTGCCTATCACTTCAAAAAGGACTAATGCTTGAATTCCAGATTCACCGGTCAATGTCGTGGCAGACCGCCCTACCATTTCAGTTGACTTTAGTTTCAAACCTTCGGCTTTGGGAATTCCGGTGTGACGCCGTTGTGAGGTCACAACGGTCAAAAGAACTTGACTGTGATGCATTCGCATAACAGTACAGCGCGAGCATTTTCGCTTACCGATTCGTGATCAATATATGCCTGGGTTACCAGATGTTAAATATAAATCCCGAGGAGGTTCAAAGGGACGGGCTACGCCTAAACCACTGTTGTGTCTTCCACAACAATCTCTGAAGGTTGTAACCTTCAAATTAACCAACCGGATAACAGACGAACAAGTGCTACTTGGGCACGTACCGGCACAACGACTTCCGTTGAACCACCAAGTATGGTCAGCAATAGTCTTGAAGTCCTGAAGTACTACACGGGTTTGAGGCTTTGAGCCCAATTGTCCCGGTTCTTGAGGAAATCTTTGATCTTCTGTCGGATTCACCGAGCTGAAACGAGAGTAAAAAGAAGCGCGGGGGGGGGGGCGGGGGTGGCAGCGAAAACAAGATACACATAACCTCATGCAGTGTCACACTGTGGACAGTGCCTTAATCTGAGTGAAGGTGCGGCATTCATGAACATATATGCGATAAAAGACAACTATTTTGTTTTTTTTTTGACAAAGGGAATTATTGGGAGAGACCCAGGTAGAGGTCTAGCTTTTTCTTGAAGATAGTTTTGTTCTGCGAGAGAACAATATCTTCCGGAAGTGCGTTCCACATAGCAATTACCCTATAGCTAAAAGAGTTAATCCTTAGTGAAGTGCGTGGCCTCGGTTTGAAAACCTTTCTGCTGTGACCACGGAGAGAAGAGGCTGGACAGACGGAGAAGAAGCAATCGCTTTGACCTGTTTCAAAAAAGGTGGAACATCAAAAACAGATCACCTCTTACGCGTCTTACGTCAAGGGGATAGAGGTTGAGGAGTGAGAGGCGGACGGGATAAGGTAGATGGGATAGACCCCTTACTGCCTTGGTGGAGGCCCGCTGAACTCTTGCTAGGATCTCACGGTCTCGGACAAGACCAGAGTGCACTATCTGACTACCGTACTCCAGCAGAGGTCGGATATGCGTGCCGAAAATTATGGGAAAATCATCCCTAGATAAATGCGGGAAGGACCTTCGCATCATACTTGGGACTCAGAGGACAGACTTGCTCGCATTAGTGCATTAGTCGGAGCTGGACCACCCACTAGCTTGAAAAACAACACAAGCTAAATGTTGACTGACGGAGTTTATCATCTTATCGGACATGCATGTGGCCCGAGGAGCACAGAACTCGGCTGGTTATATAGGTTCTGCTAGGGCGGAGTCGATTGACCATGGAAAGCAATGGGCAACTAGGGCAACCAATCAGTCACAGGGAAGCAACTTGGATGCTACATATATGTTGTGGCGAGATAAGAAATTCAAGTTAGCAGTCAAACATAAAGCTACAATAAGCAGACAAATAGAATGTTTTGGGGTAAATAATAACGATATTGTGATCTGCGCCTCAGTATTGGGGAGGCTGTACGGCCGCCCTTTCTGAAAGTGTGGCACGTGAAATACTGCGACAGATGTTATGCAACGTGAGCGTTCACTGAGGCAGTATGCAATGAGCGAAAAAGTCTATCAACACATACTCCAGAAGGACCACAGTGCTACCCGTCATCCATCTAACTGACCTACTCAAGGCTCACCACGAGGAAATATCTCGCACCACTTGCGATCCAGGGCACCTTTGAAGGATTGGACGGTCTGCAGATCTATCGCTCCACCAGGCAGACCGTTCCAACTGTTCAATACCCTGCTGCTGAAGAAGTGCGATCAAGCCATCAACCTAACTCGGGCTTTTATCAACTTCTTTTCATGTCCCCTTGTTCTGGAGTCTACGGCCAATTGGAATAGACTATCTGGTTTAAGGCTAGAAAAGCCCTTCATTACCTTGAATGTTTCCATGAGATCCCCTCGACTTCTCCTCCTTTCCAACGAAAAGAGATTCAAATCACGGAGTCTCTGCTCGGAAGTCTTACCCCTCTGCCCTTCAGCCATTCGCATGGCCAGACGTTGGACTTTCTCTAGGCAGGCAGCGTAAAAGGGTGACCAAGCCTGCACGCTACCTTCTAAGTGAGGTAGTACTATAGCCATGTAAATAGGTACGAATACCTCCCGCTGCCGGCAAGACGAAGCTGGCTGCAATCTAAAGAGCTCTCCATGAGCCTTTTGTGCAGCAACGTTGGACTGCCCCGACCATTCGAAGTTACTGCTCATGATGACCTCAAGGCCTTTAACCTTACTGAATGCCCCTATGGTGAACAGCCCTTGATCATGAGCGACAGTTAGGCTCTCTTTTGACCTTGACAACAAATTGCATTTCTCAGCGTTTAGAGGTAAGTTCCATTTGTATGCCCAATCCAGGATGATACCTATTTCCCCGCCCAAGTCAGCCCCACCCTCAGATCCAACAATCTTCACATCATCCGCAAAAATAAAGCTGGGCGATTGAAGAGCGGATTCCAGGTCATTAATAAATAACAAGAATAGGACAGGGCCTAGGACGGATCCCTGCGGTACACCACTGGTGACTTTCACTAAACTGGAGCACCTGTCCCACCCTTGGACGTAAAATGTCCTGTGGGGAAGGAAGTCCTCCAGCCACCTTAACACTGGCCCACTGATACCGAACGTCCCCATCTTGCATGGCAAAAGACGATGATTAACGGAGTCGAACGCCTTGCTGAAGTCCAGGTGGCATACCTCGACTTCCTTGTCTTCGTCCAGTCGTCGAGTTACTTCGTCTAAGAGGCACAGGAGATTGGTCAGACAAGATCTTTTTTCAGGAATCCATGCTGGGCCGGACTTAGCATGGAGTGCTCCAGTAATTGCTGGCAGATGTGGGCACGGATGATCTTCTCCAGGACTTCACATAGGATGCTAGTTAGGCTTACCGGCCTGTAGTTCTGCAAAGCCGACTTAGGCTCACTCTTATGTATTGCCACGACTGCCGCGACTTTCCAGTCCTGAGGCAGCTTATTCTGGTTCAACGTGGACCTGCACAGCCTGCATTCCGATGGAGCTTTGATATCTGCCACCGGCTTGATAGTAGCTGGATGAATGCCATCTGGGCCCGCTGACTTGTGGCTGTTTAATTCCTATAGGTAATTACGCACGCTTTCCCCTGAGAGGTTTAGCTCGTTTAACTGGGGAGCAGGATGCACCAGAGCCAGGCCTACTCGTACCCCACTATCCTATCTAGGTACACTACCCAAGTATTCCCCCAGGGCGTTTGCTTTGCCCTGGTCATCAGTGACAATACCATGGTCTCTGGTGCATAGTGGACCTACGGCATTCTTTGTTGAGCCTTTCGACTGCACAAAGCAGCTGAATTTTTCGACTGCTGCCTTACAAACTGCGCCAACTTGAACTCAAATTCCCGCTTGGAAGATCTCGGAAGGCCCACAGTCTCGTTTCTCAGCTTTCTGTAGCGGTTCCAAGCTAGTTGGCTGCCGGAAGCCTTGTACTGGTTCCAGCTGCGGTTTCTACTTCTGATGGTCTTGGCCGTGGCAGCCTTCCACCATATGGGCTTGCCCCCCCACTCCTTCGTTTTAAGGGCGCGAACTTATCCTGTAGGGTAATCAGGGATCCCTTTATGGCTTGCCAGCTCTCCTCGACAGTAGCCCCCTCTATCGTGTCCCAGGTCAAACCCATCGCCCTATCACGAAGCCCACCTTTATCCATACTACCGAAATGTCTGACCAGCCTTGAGGGTACCTTGGATTGTCGCATGCGTAGGAAGATCTTGACACACACATGGTCACTCTCGCCCAGCGGTGCACAATAATGCATTTCAGGCACGTCATTAGGGAAGTGCGTTATTGCTAGATCCAGCAAGGATGGAAAGCATCCAGTCCTATATCTGGTATTTTCCCTAATATGCTGGTGCAACGCATTGGCACGCAGCCATTCTAAATGGGTTTGCTCCTCCGATCCCGGCAAGCAGATCTCAGCCGTCCAGTCGATGTTCGGAAGACTGAAGTCACCACTGTAAAGGCTGGTCGTGGAAAATCCCCTAAAACCTTTGCAGTTCCATGTTTTTCTTAACATCACTCACTTGCCTACACTATTGACGTGTCTTTACGCACTGTTTGTTTTTTGTAGACCGATTGTGGTTTGTTCGCGTCCAGAGCGCTACTTTGTCATATCCTTGCTTTGGATCTGCGTGACGCACGTGCTCCTTGCACGGACGCCGCAATTCGGTTTCTCGTTTGTTGAGTCCTTGTGATCTCATTATTGATGTTTCTACCTTTTTGAACCAGAGGCGATGTCTACACAATGGCCGACCTGGTGATCAAGATGCAGAACTGCTCGGTAGCCCTCCACCATTTAGGTTACAGGGCTGACCTAGATGCAATGTACACCTTGAGAGGCATAGTCCGTCGCTTCTCTCCCGAACTACAGGGTCGGTAGGCGGGAGAAGCGGAACGGATAAGCCGAAGCGGCAGGAAGGCTAGCTTCGAAGGCCTGACCGAATACTTGGACAGGCAAACCAAGATGGCCGACAGCAGATTTGGCCGACTCATCCTGGACAGCAACCGAGCAAACAAGTCTAGTACTAGCCAGGCTCAAACCACTGCTCGGGAACAGCCAAAATATCAGCCTTGGACCAATGCGCACGCCACTTCACTCGAGGCAATAGCTCATCCAAGTTGCAGGTCCTGTGAAGCTAGCCATGGGCTACTAGAATGCCCCAAGTTCGTCAACGCCGCAATAGGCGAGCGATGGGGAATGGCGAGTATGGCAGGAGCATGCCTCATTTGTCTCAACACCACGCAGCTGGCGGCGGCTTGTGGGTCAAGGAACAGATGTGGTCACGAGGGCTGCACGGGTAGACGCCATCGACTGTTACACCAGGCGAGGGAAACTATGCCCGAGGCGAGTACCAAGTCCAGTGTGATCTGTTCAACGTCGCTGTCTGCCAGTAAACCAGCACGTTTTGGGGTAGTTGCCGCGGGAGTGGTGACCCCAACTTGAGTGGTCAAAGTGTTGGTTTTCGTCGGCAGTTGATCTGACACTACCCTAGTGAAAGGGCGGCTTGCCAACAAATACCGGCTGGCTAAAAGTACCACGTAGTTAGCAGTGAGCACGGTGGGAGGAACACGAGTAATGAATGCCAGCCGGTTGAGGTCGCAACTCATCTCCTTAGACACTGACGAGCAAACCGAACCGACGGAGGCATTCACGTTAGCTGATCTCCCCATGCGAGCACCAAGGCCGGTGAAGGCAATTTTAACTAGGTTGACTCGGTGGCCCCACCTGCAGGACGTAACCGCTGTAGACTGGGAGGACGACGAAGTGGATCCCATCACGGGCTGCGACGTGCCAGAGGCGCATTGGGTACCTGACCAGAGAGTGGGCGACCGACAGGCACCTCATGCCGTACACACGGCTCTGGGATGGATGTTGTATGGTCCAGTGGGAGGATGTGGTTCCGTGAATCATTTATCCGCCGAAACGGACCGCATAGAGTACCACCTGCGGCGGCTGTATGAAATGGAGTTTCATGACATTGGAGATGAAAGACCATCGTTTCAAGAGGATCATTTCGCTTTACCACCTGTGCGGCAAGGCACTAGAGGCCCAAAAAAACAGTTCGAGGTTCCCCTCCTATGGCGCACATCTGCTGACCCGTGGAATGATAACAGAAACTGTTCTCCAACGACTACTACGACTGAAAGAACGCTTCATTCGAGACTAGGATCTGTGGGAACGATACGCAGAATTACTGAAGCGAGATGAAGCCCTCGACAACGTTGAAAAGGTGCCTGCCAGCACCGACGGCCGAAAAGGTATCTGGTATCTACCTCACCACCCGGTTATCAACCCCAAGAAACCCGAAAAACTGCTGGTGGTTCTCGACCGTGCTGCCAAGTTCCAGGGCAAGTCATTAAACGAACGCCTACCACAAGGACCTGATTGGACCACACCACTAATCGAAGTTTTGTGCCGTTTCAGAGTGGGTAGAGTGGCGTTGTCCGCCGACATTAGGGAAGTGTTTCACTGGGTGAAAATGCCGGTAGGAGAACGAGATGCTTTGCGTTTCCTGTGGTGGGAAGGGACAACGCAGTGGTGAATTAAAGGATGACCGTCCACCCTTCGGAGCCATATCGTCACCATTTTGTGCGAACTACGCCCTCCGAAAATCAGCGAACAAACATGGAGATTTGGTCCATCGGTCGGTGGTAGATAGCGTCAGCAGGAACTTCTACGTCAACGACTATCTTGGCTCATTCGATGTTGTGGAATCAGCTCTAGAGCAGTTGAGAAGCCTGACAAGGTTGCTAGAATAGGGCGCCTTCCATCCAAGAAAATAGATGTCGAACGCTTCAGAAGTGCTCGAGGTCATTTCGTACCACAAGAAGGCCGAAAATGTTGGAAAATTGGACGGCTGTCCACTCCATACCGAACACACTTTAGACATACAATGGGACGCGGAAGCGGACGACTTTGTTTTCGAGCTAAACGTTCCCGAGCTGCCAGTAACCCGTCGTGGCATACTATCCGCTGTCTCCAGTTTGTTCGACCCGCTCGGTTTCGTCTCACCATGGC
The DNA here is from genome assembly GCA_948099385.1 of Fasciola hepatica. NCBI lineage: Eukaryota > Metazoa > Platyhelminthes > Trematoda > Plagiorchiida > Fasciolidae > Fasciola > Fasciola hepatica. The sequence goes on from CANUEZ040000175.1 coordinate 6,662,357, forward strand.
TGCTACCCGGAAAGATCGTGCCGCAGCGGCTGTGCCGTAAGAAAGTTGATTGGGACCCGTCACTGGACCGAGAGGACCGGCTGGACTGGGAAGAATGTTTGAACACCTTGAAGAAATTAGAGGACATAAGAATCCCACGATGTTTGACTCGGCCTACGACACGGACGGGGGAACTACATGCCTTTTCCGATGCATCCGAAGTCGGTTATGGAGCTGTGGTGTACGGACGATGGTGCGCAGGAGATGGACAATATACTACGAGGATCCTGTTCGCCAAAGCCCGCGTTGCTCTACTGAAGTCGGCCTCAATCCCACGCCTTGAACTCAGCGCAGCCGTGTTAGCAGTCAGGGTGGTGCTAGCTGTGAAGAGATGTTTCGATCTCTGCATTTCGTCGGTGAGCTTCTGGACGGATTCAACGATAGTACTTTATTATATCAACAACGTCCGGAGCCGGTTTAGTACTTTCGTTGCTAACCGGCTCACGATTATCCACGATGAATCAGCCATGAGCCAGTGGAGTCATGTCAGGTCTAGCGATAATCCGGCCGACCTGTGCTCCCGAGGTGCGAACAACTTCAGGCAACTGGACACGTGGACGAGAGGGCCAAACTTCCTGCAATTGCCCAAACAGGACTGGCCCGTGTACGAAATGAAACCCTCTACATAAGTAGAACTGGAGATCAAAGGCGTAGTGATAGCAACCAACGTCGTCGAAGAGACATCCATTTTATCACGACTGGTCAGATTTTCTTCCTGGATGAAGACACTCCGTGCGTTAGTTTAGTTGGCCAGGTTCGAAGGAAATGTACTAGTCATGAAAGGGCTACGGCCCTCAGGTCGGATACGGGTCGGCCCGATAGGTCCCGATGAGCTACAAGCGGCAGAGTACGATATTTTCAGAATGATACAACGCGAGACCTTCGCCCGAGAACTCGAGGGGGCGGAAGAAGTGGGACCGATCAACAAAGACATGCCATCTCCAAGAGGCGAGCTGAAGCGTTTAAACCCCAAACTCAGTAATGGACTGCTGCGGGCGTATGGTAGGTTGACCAACGCCCACCTGAACTTCAACACAAAGTATCCTATGCTGCTGCCTGCGAGACAACCTGTAGTAGAGCTAATGATTCAACACGTCCACGCCGTGGAGGGACATGCCGGAGAAAGCCACGTGATGAGTGTCATCCGAAAGCGTCTTTGGTTGCTGAGAGGACGAGAGACTGTAAAACGCGTAATCCGACGTCGTGTGTAATGTAGGAGACGCAATGCCACGGCAGGCAAACAACAAATGGCCCAGCTACCGGATTGTAGGCTGACTGCGGGCTGGTGGCCGTTCAGTGACACCGGGTTGGACTATTTCGGGCCCTTGTGGATCGAGTGCGAGAAAAGATTAGAAACGCAATATGGATGTATCATGACGTGCATGAAGTCACGTGCGGTACACCTAGAAGTCGCACATTCGATGACGACCGATTCGTTTCTACGGGCCTTGCAAAGATTTATCAACCGAAGAGGCGTACCGGCCGATATATACTCAGGTAATGGGTCGAACGTTGTGGGCGCTCACCGGGAATTGCAGCGTTGGCACAAGAACATAAACAGGGACGAACTGCAGGATCGAACCGTGGCCTACGGCATACGATGGAAATTCAACCCCCCACAGGCCAGCCACCGAGGCGGCATATGGGAACGCACGATCCGGTCCGCCAGACGGATATTGCTGTCAATCATGGAGCAACAGCCGCCCGACGACGAGACGCTGAACACCGTCATGACTGAGGTGGAGCGAATCCTGAACAACCGCCCCCTGGTTCCAGCATTGAACGGCGACCCCACCCACCTGGCGCTCACCCCGAACGGCTTATTGATGTTAAGGTCGAACGAGGGTTTCCAAAGGCCGGTAAACCTTCGTGGGAGCTGCCTCCACGGGTAAAAGCAAGCGAACTATCTGGCCAAGGTCTTCTGGAGGCGATGGCTGCGGGAGTACCTACCGGCTTTGCAGACTCGACAGAAGTGGCTGGCCAAAACAAGACCATTCAAAGTTGGGGACGTGGTTATGATCGCCGACGAACGCGCACATTTTAGCACTTGGTCTTTGGGAGTAGTTACGGAAACCATCAAAAGCACTGACGGAATGATAAGAACAGTGAAGTTGAAGACAGCTAACGGAGTGCTCATTCGTGACATACGCAGTATTAACCTACTCGAGAGCGAAGACGGAGGAGCTGATAACACTGAGGCCTAGTAAACCTTTTTCACACAAGTAATCGAGGTGGATAAAGAAACACCATATATACCACACAATCTCCGTCAAACACGTTAAGGTGCTCGCGGTCCTTTCGTTGACATTACAGAAGGTTCTTTCCGATATGTGGTGATGAATGCGATCCCATTGTATAACCCGATACATACACACATGCAAGACGCACTCTACATCCCGTGAACCCATCAAACATGTGACAGTGTTCGTCGTTTCGCTTTTCGTTGACGTTACCGAATGCCCCTTGCATATGTGGAAGTAGCGGAGCTTAGGTCACACACATGCTACATTTTACTCGTTTTCTTGCCACACGGTCCTTTTTTGACATTGCAGAAAGTCCTCCTTTGATGTGTAGTCATACCCGACGCACACACTGTAACGAACGTTTGAGCAATGCGTAGCCAAATTTGCAACGGATCCCGAAATCAAAAGACGATTATCCGTAATATTCTACGATACTAGATTATTACATGAACAATGACATGAAAAATATAAAAACCTCAATAATACGATCACAAGGACTCAACAACGAGAAACCGAATAGCAGCGTGTGAGCAAACAGCACGTGCGTCACGCAGGTCCTGAACAAGGATGTGTCAAACTAGTGCTCTGGGCGCGAACAAACAACAATTGGACCAGAAAAACAACCAGTTCGTAAAGACAAGTCAATAGTGTAAGCAAGTGAGTGATGTGAAGAAAACACTGAATCGCAAGGGTTTTGGGAGGATTTTCCACGACCGGTCTTTGCACCGCCCACCAAAATCCTCCTGAATCCTTAGCAGAGTCAAAGGTTTGGTTTAAAGGTGCTGATTCTTCATACCTACCTAGGCCCTGATATCAGTGCGTGCGCCTAAGGCTCATCGTCAACGTTCTACTCGCGGTCGCACCTAATCCGTTGGCTACACAGACACGAGGGAAGTCTACATCTTCCACAAGACCAAATGACCGATGGCGGGCGTGAAGGGTCACATAAATGTTGTCCTCTTAAAGGGCCGTCCTGCCCTGGATGTATGTGCTTGAGTGTGCGTGTGAGTGTGTGTGTGCCGGGGTGTACAATGAAATCACAGGTATGACTACACATCAAAGGGGGACTTTCTGCAATGTCAAAAAAGGACCGTGTGGCAAGAAAACGAGTAAAATGTAGCGTGTGTGTGACCTAAGCTCCGCTACTTCCACCTATGCAAGGGGCATTCGGTGACGTCAACAAAAAGCAAAACGACGAACACTGTCACATGTTTGATGGGTTCACGGGATGTAGAGTGCGTCTTGCATGTGTGTATGTATCGGGTTATACAATGGGATCGCATTCATCACCACATATCGGAAAGAACCTTATGTAATGTCAAAAAAAGACCGCGAGCACTGTAACGTGTTTGCCAGAGACCATGTGGTATATATGGTGTTTCTTTATCCACTTCGATGACTGGTGTGAAAAGGTTTACTAGGCCTCAGTGTTATCAGCTCCTCCGTCTTCGCTCTCGAGTAAGTTATTACTGCGTATGTCACGAATGAACACTCCGTTAGCTGTCTTCAACTTCACTGTTCTTATCATTCCGTCAGTGCTTTTGATGGTTTCCGTAACTACTCTCAAAGACCAAGTGCTAAAATGTGCGCGTTCGTCGGCGATCATAACCACGTCCCCAACTTTGAATGGTCTTGTTTTGGCCAGCCACTTCTGTCGAGTCTGCAAAGCCGGTAGGTACTCCCGCAGCCATCGCCTCCAGAAGACCTTGGCCAGATAGTTCGCTTGCTTTTACCCGTGGAGGCAGCTCCCACGAAGGTTTACCGGCCTTTGGAAACCCTCGTTCGACCTTAACATCGATAAGCCGTTCGGGGTGAGCGCCAGGTGGGTGGGGTCGCCGTTCAATGCTGGAACCAGGGGGCGGTTGTTCAGGATTCGCTCCACCTCAGTCATGACGGTGTTCAGCGTCTCGTCGTCGGGCGGCTGTTGCTCCATGATTGACAGCAATATCCGTCTGGCGGACCGGATCGTGCGTTCCCATATGCCGCCTCGGTGGCTGGCCTGTGGGGGGTTGAATTTCCATCGTATGCCGTAGGCCACGGTTCGATCCTGCAGTTCGTCCCTGTTTATGTTCTTGTGCCAACGCTGCAATTCCCGGTGAGCGCCCACAACGTTCGACCCATTACCTGAGTATATATCGGCCGGTACGCCTCTTCGGTTGATAAATCTTTGCAAGGCCCGTAGAAACGAATCGGTCGTCATCGAATGTGCGACTTCTAGGTGTACCGCACGTGACTTCATGCACGTCATGATACATCCATATTGCGTTTCTAATCTTTTCTCGCACTCGATCCACAAGGGCCCGAAATAGTCCAACCCGGTGTCACTGAACGGCCACCAGCCCGCAGTCAGCCTACAATCCGGTAGCTGGGCCATTTGTTGTTTGCCTGCCGTGGCATTGCGTCTCCTACATTACACACGACGTCGGATTACGCGTTTTACAGTCTCTCGTCCTCTCAGCAACCAAAGACGCTTTCGGATGACACTCATCACGTGGCTTTCTCCGGCATGTCCCTCCACGGCGTGGACGTGTTGAATCATTAGCTCTACTACAGGTTGTCTCGCAGGCAGCAGCATAGGATACTTTGTGTTGAAGTTCAGGTGGGCGTTGGTCAACCTACCATACGCCCGCAGCAGTCCATTACTGAGTTTGGGGTTTAAACGCTTCAGCTCGCCTCTTGGAGATGGCATGTCTTTGTTGATCGGTCCCACTTCTTCCGCCCCCTCGAGTTCTCGGGCGAAGGTCTCGCGTTGTATCATTCTGAAAATATCGTACTCTGCCGCTTGTAGCTCATCGGGACCTATCGGGCCGACCCGTATCCGACCTGAGGGCCGTAGCCCTTTCATGACTAGTACATTTCCTTCGAACCTGGCCAACTAAACTAACGCACGGAGTGTCTTCATCCAGGAAGAAAATCTGACCAGTCGTGATAAAATGGATGTCTCTTCGACGACGTTGGTTGCTATCACTACGCCTTTGATCTCCAGTTCTACTTATGTAGAGGGTTTCATTTCGTACACGGGCCAGTCCTGTTTGGGCAATTGCAGGAAGTTTGGCCCTCTCGTCCACGTGTCCAGTTGCCTGAAGTTGTTCGCACCTCGGGAGCACAGGTCGGCCGGATTATCGCTAGACCTGACATGACTCCACTGGCTCATGGCTGATTCATCGTGGATAATCGTGAGCCGGTTAGCAACGAAAGTACTAAACCGGCTCCGGACGTTGTTGATATAATAAAGTACTATCGTTGAATCCGTCCAGAAGCTCACCGACGAAATGCAGAGATCGAAACATCTCTTCACAGCTAGCACCACCCTGACTGCTAACACGGCTGCGCTGAGTTCAAGGCGTGGGATTGAGGCCGACTTCAGTAGAGCAACGCGGGCTTTGGCGAACAGGATCCTCGTAGTATATTGTCCATCTCCTGCGCACCATCGTCCGTACACCACAGCTCCATAACCGACTTCGGATGCATCGGAAAAGGCATGTAGTTCCCCCGTCCGTGTCGTAGGCCGAGTCAAACATCGTGGGATTCTTATGTCCTCTAATTTCTTCAAGGTGTTCAAACATTCTTCCCAGTCCAGCCGGTCCTCTCGGTCCAGTGACGGGTCCCAATCAACTTTCTTACGGCACAGCCGCTGCGGCACGATCTTTCCGGGTAGCAGCCATGGTGAGACGAAACCGAGCGGGTCGAACAAACTGGAGACAGCGGATAGTATGCCACGACGGGTTACTGGCAGCTCGGGAACGTTTAGCTCGAAAACTAAAGCGTCCGTTTCCGCGTCCCATTGTATCCCTGAGTTTCGCTCGATAGGAAGTGGAGAGCCGTCCAAATCTCTTACCCCTTCGGCCTTTTCCTGATACGGGATGACCTTCAGCACTTCTGAAGCGTTCGACATCCAATTAGTTAGATGGAAGCCGCCCTCTTCCAGCAATCTCGTCAGACCCCTGAACTGCTCTAGAGCTGATTCCACATCATCGAATGAGCCAAGATAGTCGTTGACGTAGAAGTTCCTGCTGACGCTATCTACCACCGTCCGAAATACTAGATCGTCATGTTTGTTCGCTGATTCTCGGAGGGCGTAGTTCGCACAAAATGGTGACAATATGGCTCCGAAGGGTGGACGGTCATCCTATAATTCACCACTGCGTTGTCCCGGTCGCTCCCTTCCCACCGCAGGAAAAGCAAAGCATCTCGTTCTCCTACCGGAATCTTCACCTGATGGAACATTTCCCTAATGTCGGCAGACAAAGCCACTTTACCCACTCTGAAACGGCACAAAACATCGATCAGTGGTGTGGTCCAGTCAGGCCCCTGTAGAAGGCGATCGTTTAACGACTTGCCCTGGAACTTGGCCGCACAGTCGAAAACCACCCGCAATTTATTGGCTTTCTTGGGGTTGATAACCGGGTGGTGAGGCAGATACCGGATACCCCTTTTGCTGTCGGTGGTAACAGGCGCCTTTTCAACGTAACCGAGGGCCTCGTTTCGCTTCATCAAATCCGCGTATCGTTCCCACAGATTCTGGTCTCAAATGAAGCGTTCTTTTAGTCGTAGTAATCGTTGGAGAACATAATTTCTGTTGTCAGTCCAAGGGTCGACCGGTGTGCGCCATGGGAGGGGAACCTCGAACTGTTTTTTGGGGCCTCTAGTGCCTTGCCGCACCGTTTGTAGAGGGAAGTGATCCTCTTGAGACAACGTCGGGCTTTCGTCTCCAATGTCATGAAACTCCTTTTCATACAGCCGTTGCAGATGATACTCAATGCGGTCCGTTTCGGCGGATAAGTAGTTCACGGAACCGCGTACCCCTACTGGACCGTTTAACGTCCATCCAGAGCCGAGCGTACGGCATAAAGTGCCTGGCGGTCGCCCATTCTCTGGTCAAGCACCCAATGCGCCTCTGGCACGTCGCAGCCGATGAGGAGATCCACTTCATCATCTTCCCAGTCTACAACGGTTACATCCTGCAGGTGGGGCCACCGAGTCAAGATTGCGTTCACCGACCTTGGTGCTCGCATGGGGAGATCCGCTAACGTGAATGCCTCCGTTGGTTCAATTTCCTCGTTAGTATCTAGAGAGATGAGTTGCAGCCTTAATCTACCGGCAGTCATTACCTGTGTTCCGCCCACCGTGCTCACTGCTAATGACGTCGCACCTTTAGCCAGTTGGTGTTTGTCGGCAAACCGCTCTTTCATTAAAGTGGTGTCGGATCCACTATAAACGAAGGCCAACGCCTTGACTATCCCAGTCGGAGTCACTACTCCCACGGCCACTGCGCCTAAACGTACCGGTTTACTGGCAGATTGCGAAGTTGAACAAATCACGCTGGGCATGGTACTCGCCTCGGATATGGTTACTCTCGCTTGATGCAGCAGCCGACGGTGTCTGCCCGTGCAGCCCTCGTAACCACATCGATTCCTTGTCCTACAGGCTGCTGCCCGGTGCGTGGTGTTGAAACAGATAAAACATGCTCCTGCCGTCCTCGCCATTCCCCACCGTTCGTCTATTGTGGCGTTGCCGAACTTGGGGCATTCTGGTAGGCCATGGCTAGAACCACATGACCTGCAATTTGGTTGCGCCGTAGCATCTCGTGAAATGACGTGTGTATTGGTCCAAGGCTGGTACTTTGGATGTTCCCCTACAGGGGTTTGGACTTGGCTAGTACTGGGCTTGTTTGCTCGGTTGCTGTCCCGGATGAGTCGGCCGAATCTGCTGCCAGCTATCTTCGTTCGCCTGTCCAAGTATTCGGTCATTCTTCGAAGTTGGCTTCTCTGTCGCTTCGGCTTATCCGTTCTGCTCCTTCCGCCCACCGACCCTGTAGTTCGGCAGAGAGGTGACGGACTATGCCTTCCAAAGTGTGCATGGCGTCTAGGTCAGGCCTGTAACCTAAATGGTCGAGGGCTATTGAGCAGTTCTGCATCTTAATCACCAGGTCGGCCATAGTGTAGACGTCGCCCTTGGTTCTCTTTGCCTCTGCCATCACGCCCTATATTAGGTTACGGGCTACTTTGAAAGGTTGGCCAAACAAGTCCCTTAGAATCTTCCTTGCCCTTGTGTAGCCTTGTTCTGGGTCGAGCATGGTGCACCCGTCGATAGCTTCTCGCGCTCGGCCTCGGCAGTAGTGAATAAGGTAGAGAAGCCTTTGCCCAGGGTCGGTTACCTTATTTTCAACGAACGTCTCGAACTGCTTGACAAACTTGCAATATTGCTCAGCTCGCCCGTCGAAAACCGTTAGCTCCACTCTAGGCAGATCGATCGATGGTGGTTTGTAGTCGGCGACCGGCGTGGGGTTCCCTACCTTATTGCACCCTAATCTATCGGAAGTGTCGAAGTCACTGGTCTCATGCTCTCGCTGTTTCTGTGTACACTTCTTCTCTGCTTCCTGCGCCTGTAGTCTAGCCGATAGTAACTGTTGCTCTAGTTCTAGTATTCTCAGCTTATATAAATCGACATCCTTACGATCAATATTGTTCTCAATAACACATGAACTAGCATTGACAGGACTAGGCGATCTGGATTTAACTAAAGAATCATATGTACCCAAAACCTCCCCAGAGACTTGCCGTATTACTTCCTGTCCAGATTCGACTGCTTTTGATCCTTTTCTTGGCATTTTGCGTGATTTTTCCTCGTTCCAAATTGATCTATTGAGTATTGTAACACACGTTTGAGCAATGCGTAGCCAAATTCACAACGGATCCCGAAATCAAAAGACGATTATCCGTAATATTCTACGATACTAGATTATTACATGAACAATGACATGAAAAATATACAAACCTCAATAATACGATCACAAGGACTCAACAACGAGAAACCGAATAGCAGCGTGTGAGCAAACAGCACGTGCGTCACGCAGGTCCTGAACAAGGATGTGTCAAACTAGTGCTCTGGGCGCGAACAAACAACAATTGGACCAGAAAAACAACCAGTTCGTAAAGACAAGTCAATAGTGTAGGCAAATGAGTGATGTTAGGAAAAAAACTGAATCACGAGGGAAAAAGGGGGATTTTCCACGACCGGCTGTTACACACACACCTACATTGTACTCGTCATACCACCTGGTCTCCGTCAACCACGTTACAGTGCTCACAGTCTTTCGTTGACATTACAGAAGGTTTTTTTCGATATGCGATGATAAATGCAATTCCAGTGTACATCCAGACACATACACACATACCCGATGCATACTACACCCCGTAACCCCTACCAAACAAGTGACAGTGTTCGCGGTTTGTTTTTTGTTGACGTTACTGAATGTCTTTTGCACATGTAGAAGTAGCGGCGATTACATCGTACACACACACCCTCACGAAAGCACATACAGCCAGTGCATGACGGCCCTTCCAGGGAGAGCATCCACGTTTCCCCTTCACGCCAGCCACCTGTCAGTTTTTCTCGTGGAAGACGTGGAATGGCCTCGCGTCTGTGAGGCCAACGGAATAGGTGCGGCCGTGAGTAGAACTTTGACGGCACACATTAGGTGCGCACACTGACAGCAGGGCCTAGGTAGGTAGGAGGAATCAGTACCTTTATACCAAACCTTTGACTCTGCTAAGGATTTGGAAGGATTTTGGTGGGCGGTGTAACGACTGGTCGTGGAAAATCCCCTAAAACCTTTGCAGTTCCATGTTTTTCTTAACATCACTCACTTGCCTACACTATTGACGTGTCTTTACGCACTGTTTGTTTTTTGTAGACCGATTGTGGTTTGTTCGCGTCCAGAGCGCTACTTTGTCATATCCTTGCTTTGGATCTGCGTGACGCACGTGCTCCTTGCACGGACGCCGCAATTCGGTTTCTCGTTTGTTGAGTCCTTGTGATCACATTATTGAGGTTTGTACCTTTTCGCTATCATTGTTCATTCAATAATCTAGTATCGTAGAGTATTACGGATAATCGCTTTTCGATTTCGAGATCCGTTGTGAATTTGGCTACACATTGCTCAAACCTGTGTTACACCCACTATGAAGGTCTTTTGCGCATCATTAACTACCTCAGTCAAAGTCAGCAGTGATCAAACCTCCTCTTCGTGGTTAGCGCTTGGTTCCCTGTAGACACAGACAACGTTGACCTTTCTGCCTGGAAGTATGATAGTAACGGCGCATAACTGGATGCTTGAGAGCGCATCTTGGTCTGAGACTCAAGGTGGTTTGTACCTGACCTAACGAGGATGGCTACTCCTATACCAGGGCGATCATGTTCTCTATCCAGCCTGTAGACAGCAAAACCTTTACTTCACATGGTTTCTAAACCTAGTGGTGACTGGCGCCCCTGCAGCAACTAAAGGGCCATCATCCGAGCTGCGATCGCAGACAGGCGCCCCATTCCACATACTAAAGTACTAACCTGTTGTATTTTCAGCTGAATCGACCTAGGCAAAGCCTACCACAAAATCCTGGTAGCTGAGGCTGGCACCCCTTAAACCACCGTCACAACTCCACTCGGATTATCCGAGTTTTTGCTCATACCCTTTGGACTCAATATTGCAGTCCTTTCACAGGTCTATGCATGAAGCAACACGCGGCTTGACAAATGTCTACTTGTAGTTAGACGGTATTTTGGTTACAAGTTCCTCAGAGCAAGGGTGTATTGCACACCCGCGCGATTGTTTCGAGCGCCTTAATCAGCACTTTGAAACCATTAACCCTACCAAGTGAGAACAAGTAGGCCCACTATCACACTCCCGGGTCACGACATTTTAGCCTTGGGCATACGATCTCTGCCGGACAGGGTGGCGGCAATTTGCGACTATCCTGAACCTTACTCCTACAGGCAGTGGCGCCAATTTTCCGGCTGGATTAGTTTTTATTGCCGGTCTGTCCTCCTCCGCTTGGAAATAATGCAGCCCGTCACAAACCTTTTATGCGGAGGCAGAAGGAAATTCATATTTGCTGACAAGGCACAGGCAGTATTTACTTCGATCAAGGAAACCATCGCATTCCTGGGACATGCCGAATCTCCCGTCCCTCCGGCATTAGAGACGGACACTTCGGACACGGCCTTTGGAGCAGTGTTGTAACAATTCGTCAGTAACCAACGGCAACCAGTGGCTTGTTTATTTAAACTTCAACTTACGGAACCCACGTGAGTTGTCTTCTCCATTACCACCTGGGTCCCATTACTGGGATTACGCAGAAAGTTTGTTCCACTAAAAGCAAGCGCTGAAGCCCATCCCACCAAGAGAACAAACCCTCAGCTGCTAAATGCCCACCGCTCCAGCAACAGCCAGCAATGTGTTTATTCGAGTTGACGCAGTGTGATCACCACTTCAACAGGTTTACTCTGGCCTTTTCCGCGTCTTCAAGCGAAAAAAGAAATACGTAGTGATTTCGAAGGCAGGGAAGAGACCATTAGTATAGACCGCCTCAAACCAGCCTTGGTCGTGATAGAACCTACCCAGGACGTCCCGTCCAATGCTCCCTCCTGCCCACAGACCTCGGTTAGTTGCCCTGAGTCTTCCCCCGGTACGCCCACTAAAGGCTCTCCGTTACAGGTTGCGACAACAAACTCCGCGGAAGATACAGCTGCATCCATCAACAGGAGATGTCGAAGCTGCCGTGAGTTGCTACAGCCAATCAGGTCCTCAGAATTTACAAGCTGTGTATGTTTGAGCCTACTCTTCACCTCCCACTTGTATACAGTTTAGTAACGCATGGCTGCGGGACCACGTAGTTGCTCAGCAGATCTTAGATTCAAGACAGTATGATGACGGCGGTAGTTCCCCGAATTTTATTGAGCTTGGCCCCCCAATAGATTCCAGTGCTGCTCCACTTTTTTCAACGATCGGGCTAGACTCCGGAACAAAAGCCGCAAGTTTAGCAGTGACCGACGAATACTTGTCGTGCCCGCTCATACGAGGCTCTATGTTCGCCGGCTTTTCACCTGCCACACGCAAAGCGATGGTACAGTGCATTCAACAGAGAGCGCCTTGAACTGCGATCCGCGTAATTTATCCAGCCTTTTGTGTGTCAACGTCCACTTAAGCACAAACTAAACAGATCCAACTGTCACACTCACATAGGAGGGCTGTGCCCCGGAGGCCTACATATTCCGAACACCAGAATCACGTGGAAGAAACTTTGGACTTTAGGAGGAACTTGTAGACTAGTCCGCGGAATGGCTAGAAGCCACTAAGGAAAACGGTCTGAGAGGTCATCCGATGACGCCGATTGAACAGCCATCAGTGAGTCTGCCGCTATTACACCGCCTCCCGTGGAGGATAGCAAATTTGTGGAAAGCCTTTGCAGGGACCGTTTTCTGAACACCATTCTGTATTTATTTCCTCTACGACCTTTTCTGACTCTTGGTTTTGACCCCACCGTTTTGCTCGATCACGTAATTTTAAGCGAAATGAATTTTCCGAGGCTTCCATTGAATTCTTTTTTAAATCGTCTTCATTTTCGGTCTCCTGCCGACTGTCCATGCAAGCGGTTTGTTTTTTCTTCACCGAAGCCTTGCTTTGCATTCGTGCATCTCTTGTATCTGCACTGTTTGGGTGCCACGATATATGGAGTACACCACCGCATCTGTCCAACGACTCGAATCTTTTCTATTTGTTCGATAGAGGGGATTTTGTTGGTAGTTCGCTGTGAGACCGGATAGAAGACTTGTCAAATTCCGCACTTAGGAGTCTTCAACAGATGCTGTGGAACAAAATAATGGTCACACTTTCAAGCAGCAGAGGCAGTGGCAGGACAGACACTTCTGAATTCACGCCCCCTAGAGTTCAGGTGACGAGGCCCGTAAGGAATACTGTCCTACTGCTTCCAGTTTGGAAGACTGAGGACGGCGTCGACAACGACCAGTCGGTGTTGCGCAAATCAGTCCGTGTCATTTCAGGTCAAATCAGATCAGTTCAGTTTGTGCAGAGCAGATAATCACCAGGGCCAAATGAGCCTCCAGAATTCCTTCGACGGTTTGCACTCTAGGTAGGCGTCCGCCATTGAGCAATTTATTTCTTCGAATCAGCGCTAAAAATAAAAGGGAAAAGTGAAACCTCATCGGACGTCACCTGCAAGGGTCATTATGCACCGTGAGCTTTTAGCAGATCAATCCGTAGCAAAAGGAAATGTTCAATAATTAGGCAACCTACACCCGTCTGTCCAGTAACATGCCCAAATTCACTGTCAGAAATGATCTCATACCACCTACGGTTTAAGGCCCCTTTGAATGCCTGGACGGTCCCCAGTTCTGTTATCTCTTCCGGCAGCCAGTTCCAGTGGTTAGCTACCCTATTGCTAAAGAAGCATTTGGTTATCTTAAATGTATATGAGATAATCTTGTAGTCTTTCCTTTTTCATAGGGAGAGGTCTGAGGTCCTGGAGTCGCTGCTTGGACCTCCTTTCCACCCCCAAATCCCCCTCTTTCCTACTCCTCAAACACAAAATCAGTCGTCTCTGGCGATTCTGAAACAACTCCTGAGCATATTCTCAAGTGGTTTTACAGCAATTGCCCGAGTGTGTTGAATAAGATCCCGTAGCTTCGGCAGCTTGCAGTGGATGAGAGGCCTCAGATCATAGACCTCACAGAAACCTGGCCCACCCCTGACATACTTGATGCTGCAATATCCATTCCGGGATACTTCGCAGTAAGGCAGGACTCCAGTAGAGGTCGTGCCGGCAGGGTTATCATATACTACGATGATTCGACCCCTCTTCCCACTATACTGACAACCCCTACCTTTTCATGTAGTGATTGTTTGTGGGATGTGTTTAACCTTTCCAGGATGGACACCCCACTGCTTGGCGTGGTCTGTCGCCCTCCAGCATGCAATTCATCTGATAGCCTAGGTCTCAGAGACTTATTAGGCTCCCTGAAAAGCTACATAGACTTCCCTCATTTGTTGGTCACTGGCGACTTCATCTCACCCAGTACCGACGGGCACAGAGCTGATGACTCTGATATCACCTTCGGTAAACTTCCCCTAGATCTCTTACTGAAGAACTCATGAGTGCAGAACGCAAGAGACCCGACCAGATATCGCACAGGTCACGCCCCGTCCCTACTTAACCTGGTCGTCACCAATGATCGGATCCAGGTAGAGGTGGCGCACTACTTGCAGCCCCTAGGCAAAAGCGATCACATTCTCATTGGATTCGATTATATCGTGGAATGGCCTCCTCTTTCCTCAGAAACCAAAATTTTGAGGTCCTTCACGAGGACCCATTTTGACTAAGTCTGTGCATTTATTCGCTCCCATCTAAATTCAACTAACTCAGGTAGCTCTGCGGATAAGGTGGCAGAGAATCGCAGAGAGTTAGTCTCCTTAGCTGATAGGCAATTTGTCCCCAGAACTAGTCGTCCCCAGACCACTGAGCGAACACTCCCTCGCCCCATTAGGCGCATTCTAGACGAATGCGCACGCCTCTTTGCTAGATATAAAGCCACAGGCCATGTCCGTGATGCAGAAGACTTCAAAACCATACGGAACCTATGCAAAGAAAAGATTAGGTCCTATCAGAATGCAGTCCAACGATATGTACTTGATCGAGCACGGACAAATAAGGCATTTTTCTTTCAGTACATGCGCCGTCTAAGAGGCACAGCTCCGACACCACTAGCTCTCAAAGATAGTGCCAGATCTCCAACCACTTCCCGTAGCCAAGTAGCCCAGGCCTTCAGCTCCTACTTCAGTTCAATTTTTAGCTCCATACTCATAACACCCCCCCCCCTACCATACACCCGATATCTCTGGTCACTACCCTCAACCGCGTCACTATTCCCATTGGTGCAGTCGCACAAGGTTTCTGACGGCTCAACCAATATTGCTCCATGGGTCCTTATCTAATCCATCCCCGTATTCTCAGGGAAGCTGCGGACAAATTAGCTGCTCTCTATGCCCCCCTTTTCCAGCGATGCGCTGACGATGGAGTTTTCCCCAGTAGCTGAAAAAGCAGTTATCCCACCCGTCTATGAGAAGAGTAGTAGACATGTTGCTTCTAGTCACAGACCCATAAGTCTCATTAGAATCACCAGAAAAAGTTTTGAGGGAATTCTAGAGAGTGAGATTCTTTCCCATCTGCATAGAAATAGGATCCTCTCCCCGTCCCAACATGGGTTTCTCCCTGGCAGATCATGCATCAACAATATGCCTACTGTCATGGATAGTCTAACGAAAGCTTATGGCGATGGCCAGCTCTCACACGCTGAATTCATCGATTTTGCTAAGGCCTTTGATAAGGTTTCCACGCCCCCTTCTTTATAAGGTGCAAACATACGAGATTACGGGCTCCATGTTGGCCATCCTACGCAGCTTCCTTACCGACCGCGCCTTTGTGGTTAAAGTCGGGAATGTTTTGTTCCAACCCGCCCCAGTAACAACTGGGGTCCCCCAAGGGTCGGTCTTAGGTCGTCTTCCTTTCTTGATCTACATAAACAACCTTCCGAAGGCCTTCATTGCGAACCTTGCCAAGTAAGCAGACCATGTAACCTTGTGGAGTTCAAGCGTCGGAGACCTGCAATTTGCATTTGATGAAGAGAAACGCTGGTCCGAGGATTGGAACCTCCCAGTTAATGATGACAAATGCGTGGGCATGTCTTTCGGCAGAGAAACTAGCCCAGGGTTGACCGAGACGAGGTGCCCGGTTCCTGGCTAGATTGTAACTTGTCCTTCTCTCATCATCACCAATTTGCGGACAAGTCTGCCCTCTGAGTCCCAAGTATGATTCGAAGGTCCTTCCCGCATTTATCTAGGGATGATTTTCCCATAATTTTCGGCACGCATATCCGACCTCTGCTGGAGTGCGGTAGTCAGATAGTGCACTCTGGTCTTGTCCGAGACCGTGAGATCCTAGCAAGAGTTCAGCGGGCCTCCACCAAGGCAGTAAGGGGTCTATCCCATCTACCTTATCCCGTCCGCCTCTCACTCCTCAACCTCTATCCCCTTGACGTAAGACGCGTAAGAGGTGATCTGTTTTTGATGTTCCATCTTTTTTGAAACAGGTCAAAGCGATTGCTTCTTCTCCGTCTGTCCAGCCTCTTCTCTCCGTGGTCACAGCAGAAAGGTTTTCAAACCGAGGCCACGCACTTCACTAAGGATTAACTCTTTTAGCTATAGGGTAATTACTATGTGGAACGCACTTCCGGAAGAAATTGTTCTCTCTTTCAGAGCAGAGCTATCTTCAAGAAAAAGCCAGACCTCTACCTGGGTCTCTCCCAATAATTCCTCGTCAAAAAAGCGAAAAAGATGTCTTTTATTGCATATATGTTCATGAATAACCCATCCCACTCCGCTTGAGGCACTGTCCACAGTGAGACACTGCACGATGTTGTGTTTTTTTTGTTTTCGCTGCCACCCCCGCCTTCCGGCTTCTTTTTACTCTCGCTTCAGCTCGGTGAATCCGACAAAAGACCAAAGATTTCCCCGAGAACCGGGACAATTGGGCTCAAAGTTTCAAACCCATGTAGTACTTCAAGACTTCAAGACTGCATCGTAAAGAACGAACACGGAAAATCCCTTCAAATGTTCTACGTGCCTTGTGAATTCGACTATATTTGATATTGCTTTGAAAAGCTGGTCCATACATCATACTTCTGCGCTTCTGTTTACTCGTGTGAGACACTTGATTCTGGCCTTAAACCGTTTCTGACCGTCGTGCTTGATCCACAGGGCTCTGAACCTTTGGGTTTCCCTGTGAAGTACATTTGGCCGCGTACTTGAGATCTGTATATATTTATACATTCTGCAAATTTCATTTTAGTTCCGCAGAAACTATGAATCAATGTTGTTTCAGTTTTGAGATTCATTTGAATTGGCTAAGTGTTGCTCGATTTGCGAGAATTGACATGCGTACCTTTCGCCCCTCTGTCCCACAGTCGTGAGCGTTGCAAGAAGTTGTACTTTCTGCGAACAGGTGGCATAATTTTGTAGAAGGATCACCGTGCCTGAACGCAGTTTTCTAACAAAGGTCTAACTATGGACATGTACACTGGCACGAAAACCCCTGGCTGTCTGCATGAAGAGCTAATCCCCTCCTGGGGAGCTCACCGCGTGCCTTTTTGTAGCTGCTGCTCAATGATCCGACCACCTAGGAGTAGAAGTCATCGAAATTCCAAGGTTTTTAACTTTGTTTACCGCCTCTATAGTGAATGGGCTTTGGTTGTGCGCATCCTTGAGGCTCGTCACTCCTCGTGACAACAAGTGGCTCTTCCCTGCGTTGAAAGGTAAGTCTCAATTCTGTGCACAGTTAAGAACGGCAAGTACGTCTCTGCTCGTCTTCTCTTTCCTCTGAGCTCCCATTAACTTCACATCATCTGCGGAGAAGAAGCCTGGCGACAGTAGGACCGAGGCTAAGTCACCAGTAAGCAGAAGAAACAGAAGTGGACCTAGTGCGGAACCCTGTGAAACTTCATTGATGGCGTTTGCTGAATGGGAGTTCCTTACACCAACTCTAAAGCAAAAAGCTGTACCGGTAAGAAAGTCCCTTGAACATTCCCGAATCTTCCCACTTATAACAGATGATCTCAACTTGATTAGTAGAAGCCGATGATCTACCGAGTCGAATGCCTTGCCACGGTCAAGGTACCACATTTCCACCTGTTTAACTTCATCCATCCTACGAGTGGTTTCATCTAGGAAGATCAAGAGGTTGGTCAAGCATGATCTATTATTTGGAGATCCATGTTGAGCCGGGTAATGCACAGAATTCTGCAGAAGTTGCTCGCAGACGTGCGCCAGGTTGATCTTCCCCAACACTTCTCATGGAATGCAGGTCAGGCTAACGGGTCTGTAGTTTCCCGCTTCAGAGCGGGGTCCCCCTTTACGTACAGCTATCAATGCTGCTTTCTTCCAGTCCTATGGCAACCATGGGCCAGAGTGGCCTTATATAAATGCTATACTGAAAGGGATAGGATATCAGCCAACGGCTTTTTGGTAGCGGGCCGAGTATCATCTGGCCCGGCGGATTTATGGGTATCCAACCCCTCGAAGTGTTTGCGTGCGATTTCCTCCGTGAGACTTAAGTCTTCTATGTCCTTTGGAGTAGTGGCCTCCTCGAAACCTACCTGCACGCCGTTATCTATTCTGTTCACACTACTAAAATACCCACCCAGACCATGTGCGGTAACGAACGTTCGAGCAATGCGTAGCAAAACTCGCAACGGATTTCGAAATCAAAAGACGGTTATCCGCGATACTCTACAATACTAGATTATTGCATGAACAATGACATCAAAAAGACACAAGTCTCAATAATGCGATCACAAGGACTCAACAAAGAGAAACCGAATTGCAGGGTGTGAGCAAGCAGCACGTGCGTCACGCAGGTCCTGAACAAGGATGTGTCAAACTAGTGCTCTGGGCGCGAACAAACAACAATCGGACCAGAAAAACAACCAGTTCGTAAAGACAAGTCAGTAGTGTAAGCGAATAAGTGATGTTAGGAAAAAAACTGAATCACGAGGGAAAAAAGGGGGATTTTCCACGACCGGTTGCTATGTGCGCTTTGCTTCGGTTGTCTGCCGCCACTCCATGATCAGGGTCATCAGTGGTCCTGCAGCATCTCTCAAATAACCTTCAGACTGCAATCTGCTATAGTGCTCCGTTGGATGCTTTTTAATACTCCGGGCCAACGTTATTTCATACATGCGCTAGGAAAGCCGCAAAAGGTCCACCGTCTCATCTTTGTGCTTCGCGCTTCTAATCAAAGCCTGGCGACTACAGGAAGCCTTGAAGAGAGCCCAGCTACGGTTGCCCATTGCAGCCCTCTACTACACCTGCTTGTCTTCCCCCTCTTACGCTTCAAGGGAGAAAACCCGTTCTGTAGGGTGAGTAGAGATCCTTTATTCACTTGCCAGCTTTCTTCCAAGCCACCATCGTCCGCTATGTCCCATATTACATCGACCGCTCCATTTTGAAGCCCAAGAATGTCTATATTTTCGAAGCCTCTGAGCAACCTCGGGGCTACTTTGGGTTGACGCATGCAAAGAGTGGTTTTAAAGCTCACGTGGTTGCTCTTGCCCAATGGAGAGTGAACCTGGGGGTTCAGCTACACCGTTCCCGTGATTCGTTATCACGGCGTGCAACCAGTCCCATACCTGATATTTTCCCTCAAGGATCGGAATAGACGCTCCATATGCAGCCGTTGTAGATATCCCTCCTCTTGGGTTCCCGGGGCACACGCCTCGACTACGCAGTCTGTGGGTGGTAGGTTGAAGTCTCCAACTGTGAGAGTCTTGTCCGCTTCCTTAACTGGCATGGTAAGTACGTGGGGAAGGTGAGAATCCTCATCTCGGTTGGTTCCCGGAGCCCTATATGCACAGACCTCATTCATTTTTCAGTTTGGGAGTGTGAGCTTTGACCGTGCACAGCTGTATACTTCGAGTACAAACCACGGCCTGTGATTCCGGAGGGTTTGGGCCAACCCTGATGAGAACGGCCACCCCTCCTCATACACAGTCACGCTCCGTCCGGCCGATGGACAGCAAACCCGTTTGTATTATTAGCGGCACGTGGGCACCTTTAGAAAGCCACTTTTCCATAACGGCAACGATGGATGCGCTTTGCTCCTCCGCGGCTCTGAAGAGCTACGTCCACTTGTTTCTGGTACTACACGCAATGGTGTATGGCTCCGCCGCATTCGACTTGAAGCCTACGGGTTTTTTATTGTTTAGTGTTGGCTGGGCTTCTAGTGCAACCACCGGGGTGGTGGAAAGTTTTTGCAGTGGTGCCAACCACTGGGGTGCATAGAGTCCGCCGGTCATCCAAGACTAGTGAGCACTCCCGATTCTTACCGATGGGGGCCATCTTGATACCCAGGTTAACAAAGGTGGTGCCGTCCTCCACTGGACAGCATTAACATTTTTTGTCTTCTAGTATATCTTTGGTCTCCACTGACCATGACGGCTTCGATAGCTTACTCATAGCTGTCGGCGAAGTAACCCGACAGGTGGATAAAGCATTCTTCTGTCTCCGAGAGTCTTTCTTTAGCGCCCCGACCGGTTTAGCCGCTTTTCTATCTATGGGACCACCACCTAGAGTTACTCTATTCTCTTCGGGTGTGACCTGATATCTGCCCTTAGTGACTTGGGCTATCAGAGCCGCCTTGGCTAGTAACATATCTCTGCAGCTCTCTCCCACTCTTTCGGCCGGCAAACGTCGTGCTACGTTAGACCTCATTTTTGTTAGTGGAGACTTCTACGTTCCCACTCTGTGAGCTCTCTTGAGAGACACTGGACCTGGTGCAGCTGCAGGTAGAAGTATGTCATACACCCGTCTGCTGCCTATATCCCTTCTTGCCTCCGACTCCCGGAAAATGGTTCCTTCTGATTTAGTATCAGTAGCCTACGACGGCGCCTGCTCCAGCCACTGGATACGCTTCTGCTGGGCCGTCAGTTGGATTTCAAAACCACGATATCAGGATTAATTTGCGTTCACGATGTTGTCCATCGCCTTTGTCGCATTGTTCTTTTTCTTACCTTGTTTCTCCATAGGTTTCTGCGTTAAGCACTCACTCGTAGTAGTTTACAGCGCAGGAGTGGACGCGGCTGGTACGAGGTTACCACCCGCCTGGAAGTTTATCACCTCGAGGACCTTTCCCTCAGGCTTTCCAGAGGCTTTCGAATGTGACCTTTCTAACAAACTGCTTGGCGGCTACTTGCGCTCAGCGCCCCAGCAATCTTCAGGAAGAAGTCGAGCCTGATCCTGTTCACATTACCAAAGATGGTCTAGCGTTGCAGCCTCCTTGAATAGACGACACATACATTCGACCCAGCTGTTCTCACAGTACAGCGGATACACATTATTACCAAACCCAGAACAGTCTTGATAAGCCCACCTACTGCATACATCGCACTCCATACCTTCGTTCACCCGCTTCCCACTTCCAGCGGCCAGATAGAGATGCATCTCACGCGTCATGATACGCACACAATACTAGCAAGACAATAACCAAAGAAAAACTGTGCTCGTTACGAAAACGCTTAAGGCTTGTAAAAACACTCTGATATACCTCGGTATGTGTAACACAGAAAACTCCAAAATGTTTTAGGGGAGAATAGAACAAAAAGATTCTCCGGATGAAAAGTGTTCTTTGGGGTTACGGTGGTGTGAAATATTCTTTGGTACTCCGCCGCACACTTTAAAAACGTGTGTCAGCGCAGAGCCTATCAAAAATGCAACCGACTCGGTAATTACAGTTCATTTCAATCCAGTTGGGTTTGCATAGGACTTGGTGTGGCTAGAGCCAATTCTGTGTACAGATATTTGTGTTGTCGGCGCATTCCAGTGGCTCATAATATTGCTCGATTTCCTTTATCTGAAAGGCAGAAATTTTGTGCGGTAGCAGCCCTGGCAGAGAAAGGCGGAAACGATGAGTAAATTGCGCCTGGCCCGAAAAACTGCCTAACGTAATGCGGGGTTTACTGCTACCAAACACAAATCTACTGCTTTCGCAAAATCCTTCACTGTTGTGGTATTTACGACCTCCTCCGAGAGGTTATTCCGGTAGAGTACCACCCCATTCGAGAATTAACTCACCCTTATTTGAAGCCCTCAGATCATGTCATAACGTATCACAGGATATGGAGGCTTGAGACAAACTTTCATCCAGTTCCTTGCTTCCTATGGCTTGGAGATCTTCACGTGCTGCAACAGAAAAGCGAGAGCTTGGCTTTAGTTCCAGTGGTCATCACAATGCAGCAGGTTCCTAGTTGTCTGACCATTTATTTCCCCTTCCCTAAAACTAGAGAAACACGGCAAAAGTACACGCTAACTAGGAATCAACCGAGCTGTGAGACATGGTAACATTACAAACAGCCTTCGTCGAAGGCGAGGCTTTCGCGCTCATTTCCCATGTTGGATGATACTGAAAACTTTCTACCCTTCTACTGCTTCGAGGAGCACGGTTGGTGGTGGGGAAGTGAATTTGGAAGAACAGGCAAAAAGAAAAGAAGAACAGAGAAAGACCGACAATAATGAAGAACAAAATGACAACACGTGGAAATAGCGGAATACGAGGGAGAGAAATTCGAGGGCTTGGAAGTTGGTTAGAGGTAGCAGTGAGGCTGAAGATGTACTAACTTAAGATGTAAGATATAAAACACTTCCCCGTACTAGAACTCCACCTGCGACTCGACACAAACCAATCCCTGCTACATACTCAGTTTGATTCCAAAACAAGCTGAGGACCAGTTGTGCATCGGGTGATGGATTGTATGTTGGTGGGGAGGCAGATACCTGCGCCCCTTGCCCGGGAGCCCACTTCACTGTTTCTTCTTTCCTGGCCTTTGCTTACTGGGCTTCTAGGCCTCCTCAATGTCCACGGGGACTCTTTTAAAAGCATAAATATTTTGGCCGTCTAGAGTCGTCCCTCACTTTTTTGTCGCCTTCGCCGTCGGAGCTCTGTGGCTCCCTTTATCACATCACATTCTGGCCGCAATTAATTAGGTTGGGGGCCAATCGGAGAGCTCTACACATCAGCCTGTTTTTTGGGTTTTGTGGGAAAATTCCGCCAGGCTGAGAACCACTGCTCCATTATAATGACATTTTTGGGGAGGGTAATGAGGGTAGTGTTTAATTGCCTTGTATTTCGATTAATACCAGTCCCTACCCAAGGGGTAGTGCGTACATGTCGCAACGACTGAGCTGTGAGCGACCATAAGTCTTTTAGTTCTTGGTGGCATCGTGCAAAAGTGCAAAACACAGGTGCGACGATAGATATGCTCCATTTTGCTCGTCTAGCCTATAAAGTTTGGTTCCATTTTATCCTTGTAATTTAGCCAGAGAAGTTGTATTTCTCCGTCATCCAAAGGAGAGCGTCACTGCTCGGTCCATATCTTCTGTCTTCTGGTGAAAGCATTTTTGCTGTAGCTTCAAGCATTATGTGTCC
This sequence comes from Fasciola hepatica, assembly GCA_948099385.1. Lineage (NCBI taxonomy): Eukaryota > Metazoa > Platyhelminthes > Trematoda > Plagiorchiida > Fasciolidae > Fasciola > Fasciola hepatica. Next base: position 6,685,464 of record CANUEZ040000175.1, read on the forward strand.
TGTTACTCAGGGTGTCATGAGGTAGTCTTCTATTCAACACTAGGTCCCAAAACAAGCTGTCCCAGTGGACATCAGACTTTTCCCTAAAATTGGCGACCGTTTGGACTCCCATCACCGAAGGCGGAAGTTTATTCCATCGATTTGCTCGTTGCTCTGACTACAGTATTCCAACGACGTTTCACAAGCTTCAGATCGTGTCCTTTGAGCCTATCATCTAAGTTTCTTAGGAGCAGCTGAAGTACCCCCGAGTCCGAGGGGCCCCTCATAATCTTGAGCTCTCCAATGAAATCCTCCATTACTCTTTCCCTTTCAAAAGGGAACGGCTTCAGTTCTCTAAGCGTCCCTTCGTAGGGCCTGTTTCGGAGTTCAGTAAACATTCGTGTGAACCTCCTTTGCACACGTCCGAGAAGTTGCCCACCCCAAATAAGATTCGGGTGCCAAGCTCGAACGGCTTACCCCAGAAGCGACCGTTCGTGGGTTGTGTAGAAAGGTGGAAGTACCCACGGCTTCCGCGAGGCCAGGGTTTTCAATAATTGTGAGAGAGCTTTTTAACTCTCCTTGACACTTCCAAATGTTGCCTCTGGGTTTTAGAATCAACAGTCATAAACACTCCCAGACCTCTGACAGTATCTGTCCCTTCCAAGGCCACCTTGGTATCTCCGTCCCTAAGTTCTCTCAGCTGATTTGATTGCTACCTCGGCGAGTCTCTTACACTTAATGGTGTTAAGTGGGAGCTCCCACTCTGCGCACCACCCGTACACCTTGCCCAGATCGCCCTGGAAGGAGCTGTCCCTAGGATCTATTACTATCTTGGCGTCGTCGGCAAATAAAGTGTGGGCAATCCAGCTCGTGAGCTGAGCCGCTTATATACAACAGAAACAGCTGTGGTCCGGGCATCGACCCCAATGGGCCTCCCCAGAGGACCTTACCCGTACTGAACTTGTGACTCCCCACCTCCACGTAGAATCTCCATCCTCTGAGAAAATCATCTATTTATTCACCCAACGATGGGTTGATTCCAGACTTGAAGCTAGTGCACCAGCAACCTGCGATTTACTGAGTAGAAGGCTCTCCTGAAGTCGAATAAACAGACATCAACCTTTTCGCCATCGTCAAGTCTCCACGTAAATTCACCCAGGAAGCACACGAGATTCATCGTGCGCGAGCTATCCTTCATAAAGCCATGTTGGCATATAATTAGCAGTCCAGCCACGGGTAAGAAGACAACCTTTTGGTTTCATAGAATCCACAAAAGTCAGCCTTGCTGACCCATAGTTGGAAGCTTCCCCGCTACTCTCACCTTTGTGGGCTGGAATCACTTGCGCCAGTTTCCAGCTACTTGGTAGCCGAGAGTCCCTCAGAGGCTGGTTGAATGGTTGAGAAAGAGGTTCGGCCAGCTGGTTGGACAGTGGCTTCAACAGGGTTGGATATATTTCCTCTGGGTCTGCTATCTTGCGTGGTTCTAGTCCTGCCAGTTTTCGCCTAAATCCATCTTCCTCAGTTTGAAAGAGGAGCATTTCCTTCCCTCCGAATAGAGAGAGACTAGGCGTGTTTCTACCACCAACGTTGCTGTGCAATTTCTCAAAGTAGTGGAGAAATACCTTGGCCTTGCCTTAATTAGATTCAGTGTTTTGGCTCCTCCGGTCCAGTACGTTACCAACGGCACTCCGTAGGGTTGACTTTTACTGGACATAGTTAAAATACCCTTTTGGGTTGCTGTCCCACCCCCCGCCCCGAGCCAGCATCTATTCGTACCAGCTTTTGCCCCCCCCATTTGGGTTCCTAAAGCCCTTTCACAAGCTGCATACATTCCACTGGATTCCAATGGCTCCCTATCTTCCTAAACCCGCACCAGGCTCTGTGTTTTCTAGCCTGTGCTGTCTACGATCCGGCTCTTAACGAAGGCCTTTAGCTTAATCCTCCTTGACGGTGCAAAAGCATCCAGAAATGTCTTCGGGTTTCCCATGATATGAACCCATGTCTCTTCCACGCTGTCGTGAGTGATCCACCAAATCATTTCAGCCGCCGCATCCACCAGCTCCGGGGTTTTTAGCCCGCCGAGTTTATGGCGGTATCCGCCCGGTGGTGCACTTTCACGTTCCGCCAGTTTGATGTTTATCAGCCGGTGATTGCCTTTCCCTAGTAATGTTGTGATGACCACCGGACCAAACTGTCCATCCTACTTGGTCATTATTAAACCAAGTATCGCGAAGATCCGGTTTAACCTCCAACCCTCTTCCCGCTGCTCGTGCTGGAAGAGCACTTCTCCCCGTAGCACTTGCAGAGTGCTTTCTCCGTAATCCAAGGCTATACCCCCTTGTGCCTCTATCTGAGGTCGGAGAGAGAAGGTCCTCTTGATTTAAACCCGACAGCCCCCCCATTGCCTTGAAGGTTTCTATCAAGTCCCTCGAATTCAGTCTTCTCTTCAAGAACTGATCCAGAGCATGGAGGCGCTCTGTGTAGCTAAACCCCCCTTGCCTAGTCACTATTGTAGTGGATATCCCTTGCACTTTCTCTAGACAGTCCTTATCTTTCTGGTGGTGCGATGCCCAGGCTTGCACGCAGTGCTCCACTTGCGGCTCAACAATGGAAACGTATATCGGAATGAGGATCTCCGGCCGTCTACACGACACAGTGAATCTAACTCGAAAGAGTTCTTTTCTGGGCTTATTGGCTGCTGTAACCTTTGTTCGGATCGTGAGTAAATCATAACCCAACTAACGAATCCCGAGGCCAGAACAAGGTAGATTCTCTGATTCTACGGTGATAAATGAAGAAATTACGCGCATATGAAGTTGTGTGCAAACCTCAACTGTGTGGCCACAACGTTCAACAACGAAGGCCAGAGTTCGGCAGAGATCACCGTCCGATACGGCTGTCATGGCAGTCCGAGCTCAAATCAAACTCAAGCAACGGTACATGAAAGAATAGAAAAAAAGTTCAAGTTTGGTGGTTGATGCACGCTGTGCTTGTTCGAGGGTCAACAAGATAAAGAGCATAGTCTCGATAATGCATGTACGTGACAACGGCTGGAGAGGATCTCCATACATGAACTTATGCTATCAAATCCTCCCGTGAAATGGTCATCATCCAAGAGTAGTTAGGCGTACTGATTCACCGTAACCCAACTAGACCCTAAAATCAATGCATACGTCGATCGACGTGAGCTTCGTCTATCGCCGGCTAGTGTCGGACATTCTTGCAGATTTTCTTGAGGTTGTGCTCAGTATCTTAGGGTTTCATCCGGAGATGATACTTCATTGTGTATTAGTGAAGAAAAGAGCTTCGGTTTGATCTGGATGCGTAGATGGTTTAAGGAATGTTAAGGACAAAAGGCTTCTCGACTAGAAGCGAAGCGCACGGCCAACCGAGGACGGAGGATTCTCGACAAAGAATCGAGATGGCTACAAGGTGCTTGTAAAGTTTGAGAGTTCAACGCGTGACGTAATCACCGTGAAAGTGCGTATGGCGAAAAACGATATTAGTTTGAACACAGGTTGGACAATAATACAGAGCGGAAGTTCCAGAAATAGGGATATCTCTGCAAGCGGTCACCAAGTGCATGTTCCAGAATGCCCCTTACTCCACAAAATATTTCGAGTCATGCCCTTAACTAGGGTTTCGACAAGGTAACTCCATTTTAAATCGTCAGCACCGTTTCAACTTAGGCACGAATGCACTTCAGTGACTGTGAAAGAGGTTGGGACCCACAGGGGAATGCATGAGGGATAAATAAATAAATTCAGCTTCAGTTGTCATCAGTAGGCTTGCTTTGAGCTTTATCTGTCTCGAAGGCGTTGTCCTCGCCGCTATCCCCTTCAGGCAAACATGTCTTACGCATATCTCGCAATACTTGTCTTTTGTTCGTTTTCACCACCACCGTGCGCGGGAGGCCATCGATTTCTGGCAGGCAGTCCTTGATTGCTACTATTGGCCATTCGTTTTTATGTAGGTGGCTCTCAGCGAGGCTGACGACATCGCTATGTCTGAACGATCTCTCTTTGGAGATCGAATTTTGCCGAGGCTGCGGGGTCGGTGAGTGCTCCCTCGCCCGACGTTTCCGGGAAACCTGTGCCAGGGGTTTCGCTTGTTTCCATCCTGTGATGTACATTCCACGTAAAGCTTTCGGCGTCATTGCTCCTAGTTTTGACCGCGATAATAACAGATCGTTGGGAGCGAGATCTGGTTCGCCTTCTGGGTCTGGGACAATCGGCACCAAGGGTCTATTGTTCAATATTCTTTCTACTTCATTTAGCTGGGTAATCAGTATCTCTCCATCGAAGGTTTGCTGTGAGATTAGGGCTGTGAGTATTTTTCTGGTTGATCGTATCAGCCTTTCCCAGAACCACTGCAATGACTGGAGTGGGTTGAAGTGCCGTTGTATTCCCTTTGCTACGGTCTTGTTCCTTATTTGGGTGTGGTCCAGGAGGTCCCGCTATCTCTCTAGCCCCTTATGAGCTCCAAAAAAGTTTCAGCCATTGTCTGAGTATACGTTTTTGGGGAAGCCCTGCCGAGCGACAAACCTTTAGAAGGCTATTAGGAGTGAATCGGTGGTTATATTATGCATCACTTTATGTGGACTGCCGTGGTTTGTAAACGTTATAAGGGAAACGTATCTCTCTTGCTTGCTCCTATGCTGTCGTACGGGTAACGAACCAGAATAACCGACGCCAATTTCCGTGGATGAGAACCATCCCAGTTGAACCCGTACAACTGGAAGGAGGGCCATCTTTTGTTGGCCCTCTACAGCATCCTAGCTACGAAAAGTGATGCAGCTACCGATGACTCGCCTGACTGCCGCTGGCTCCTTGGTCGCCCAGAATAGCCAGCGTATATTATTCCGCAGGTGATTTAGACCCAGCATGCTCTGTATTTGAGGTACATGACCTTTCAAGCATCCCGTGAAATGGTGGTTACCAAGACCTATTATGGGATGTTCTGTTTCGTACCCCAGGTTTAAATCCGTCAACCGCTCCCCTCTTCTCAGTAGTCCGTTAGACACTGTGGGGCTTATTTTTCGGACTCTACTGCGTAATAGCCTGCTTCTCTTGGTGTAATCTTCTATCCCTGAGAGAATAAGGGAATCGAACGGGAAGAAGTGTAGTTGTAGTAGGCGTGAGACGTCAAGTATAACACTCTTCATAGCAATGCGTATCCAAATAATCCGTAAACTCTACGACAGTGGGCTATTGAATAGAAAGTAACATGAAACATATACGAAGCTCATTCATGCAATCACACGGACTTAGAAAACGAGAACCAGGTTGTGGCGAGCGAGAGGCAAGCATTTGAGCCACACGGGTTCAAAATAGGATATGACAGAGTGGAGCTTTGGACGCGAACAAAAAAAGGTTGGTTCATAAGAACCTAAAGTGTGTAAAAGCACTCAAATAGTGATCTGGTGATACCAAGAAAACACGAAATTGTGGTGCTTTTTGACGATTTTACACAAGCTGCCGTTACACAGGCCACCAAAATCCTCCTGAATCCTAAGAGCGTCAATGGTTTGGAATAAGGGTACTGATTCTCTCCATTTATTTAGATCCTGCTCTCAGCGAATGTAACTGGTACTTCTAACGTCAGCTTTCTACTCACGATCGAACTTGATTCTGTGGCCAGGCCGACGCGATGTTACTCTGCATCGTGCCCGAGGACTGCGGCTCGACTGCTAGCGTGAAGAAGAGATGCGTGGGTTTCGAAACTGTTGCGTTGTCTTCGAGAAAGCCGTCGTGAATTAGCCGCTTTTGAATGTGGGAATGTGTGTGCTTGCACGCGTATGTGCTGGTGGGTGTCGTGGGTGAGGTTGCACGTGGGTATACGGGTGTAAAGTCCAACCACCGAAACGTTTGGGCGACGCGTAGCAACCAATTTCGACACAATTCAAAACAAAGCCGATTCCAAATAGCTACGGTACTATATACAACAAATTATTCAATTTTACAGTAACCAAACTTCAATAGTTTTCCTTCTGGGCTCTTTCGCTCCAAATTGGACAACAAATCAATAACTGCAGCTGGGCTACAGCAAAAGGTTGGATACAGAAGATGGGATTACCAAATACAGTCACAACGAAATTCAAGCTGAGCGACTCTCGCTCGAGGTAACGGTAGGAGTCCCGTTTGTGAAAATGATTTGGAGAAACAAAAACAAACAATCGGAATTCCACCAAAGATAGTTCATACGAATGATAAATGACGTTTGTAACATGGATGCCAATGCATGGAACGGGGTTTCCTGAACTCCTTTGCAATCGTTGTTCCAAGCTTTAATGTTTTTTGGCCACATTTATTATCTTTCCGCCACAACCATATTTCTCTCACTTGACTCCGCAATTCTTCTGTGGATCTTTCCCTTAAGCAGTGCCCCAACTAGCAACTTCTGGATCAGTCCCTTTTTGCAACGGCCTGCAGGCAAGTAGCCCTCCCAGTCCCATTCTTCCAACTCACGCGCGCACCTATTTCGCGAACCTTATGCTCTATCGCAGGTTTACCTGCCTGGGTACTTCTATTCTTTCCTTCTCGGTCTTCCTCCTGTTTTACCTGCAGTAAAACGGTCTGATTGGTCATCTTTTGCCCGGTTTCTTTTGGTCATCACCCTCATCTGCCTCGTATGTTGCTCGCCACAGGTATCTTTAGTGTGCCTTTCAGGCTGCGCTGCTTTTCCGCGTTCCACCTAAAGTAAAGTTATCGTTGAGTCATTGTTTTCAAGTACAGTTTCAAACCATACGATCGGCCATTACCTGATCCGTCTGATCTTCCACGTCCGTATTTCTCGCTTTTACAACTTCCGCATCTTTGCACCTTAGTTCATCTTAAATCCAAGCTACCCGTCTCCACTGACCTTTTACACTTCTTTAACCACCATGTACTCCAATTCGCTCTGCCTTCTCCAGCCCCTTTAATAGCCATCTTCTTGCTGCGTATTGTACGTCCATCTATTAACGTTTCACACACCTTCAACCGTCATTAAGTGTCACACCTGTAATAATCAGATTGTTAGTTTCACCCTTTACTATTTTCCTTGATCCTTACCTTCACATCCATTTGTTTATCAACTTTTGCTCACAGCCATCGCTTCTGTGCTTCAAAAGTTGTTTCTGTTTCTCTGTTGCTCCCCCATGTTCCCTTGCCATGAACAAATCCTTCATGACTTATCCAATTCAATTCTGTACCATTTGATCTAACCCTGACTGTCCCTTCCGAGCACTGCTACTTCCGTGTTCTATCACTTCAGTGCTCCCTGTTCTCCCCCTCTTACAAGTAAATATATACACAAGTGTTCGTGCATATATATGCTCAGATATTTCCTCTGCATCCTCCAGTTCTTCGTCGGCCAGTTCTTTTGCCCCCTCCTCGCTGCTCCCCATGATATCCGTCCATTTTACCTATATCTGTTCCTCACCCATACAGTATCTCGATCCTTCCAAACCACCGTTGCCATCTGGCCCAATCCTTTACGCTTGCGTCGCTCCCTCTCTGTTTTCAAGTTGACACCGTCCTTTTCATTGCAATGTTTGCATACTTTATGACTATCTGATCCCTAGCCGTAACTCAATTTTCTTCTCCTTTCCTCAATTTTTGTCTTCTTTTTCTTCATCGTTTCTGGTTACCATGGTTTCTGGTGCAGATTTTCGGTCCTCCCCATGTAAAACTCCAAGGATCCTATCCCCTCCACTTGGCCCAGCTGGCCCCTCCATTAGACCTTGACCTTCAAACTTACCGGGAGCATACTCGAATCCATCACTGGGTTCCTCTCAACTCCATCCATTATTCTCCGGGGTGCACATATTTATCTCCCTCTCCTCTCCCTTCTGGGTCTACCCGACCTACGTTCTTCGTGCATATTTCCCAATTTTTCACGGGTATTGTCTGTCCATTTTGTCGCCTTTGAAAAATTTGATCATGCATCTGGCAAGCTTCGAGGGTCCCCTAAATAAACTGTCATCATTATCCTAATGGGTAGAGTCGGAGATAATAAATCACAGAGAGCTTCTTTCGGGCCTGTCAGCGGCAATCCTGATTGGTTAGGACTCACTCGCTTGTGCGACTACGAGGCCCTACCCGACTGTACCACGTTTGACAGCTGCTGAATAACTGCGATACTACCAAAGGAATTTGAGACTCTAGATTCGCCGTGGCCATTGTTCCTCCCTTTCAAACCAAACTTAACCCGATTTTTGTGGGGTGCATAAAGACTGGCATAAGACCGTTGTCGTAATAACACATAAAACAGGACCCAGGCAGAGGGCAGGGAATTATAGACCGGTCAGCCTGACATCAGTGTTTTGTAGATGCTTGGAACGTAAAATCATAAGGCAGCTGTTCTAACGTCTGGTTAATACCGACCTACTGACACTTGCACAACATGGGTTTGTTAAAAGAGATCGTGTTTAACGGACCTACTAATGTAAGTAGAGAGGACCATAGGATGAGTAGATGAAGGTGCGACAGTGGAGGTTTGTCATTTGGATTTCAGTAGGGCTTCCGGCACTGTGAGATATCGCCTGCTGGACTAATAATTGCAATCCTTTGGGAAAATCGAGAAAGCAGATGATCGGGTAACGCGCACTCCAGGGAATCGTAGCTCCTGTGTCAGAGTGGTTGATTACCTGTGGAGGCTGGAGAAGGTTACCAGTGGTTTGCCACACGGTTCAACCCCGGGACCTTTGCACTTCCCCTGTGCATACATGACCTGGTGGAAGGATTGAGCAACCCATGTTTTATCTTTGCAAAGGATGTGAAGATAGAGCGCATCTATTTAGCGCGGGATATAAGTGCTGTGCTCAGGTGGGCAGAACGATGAGATTTACCCGTGGATTTCGCTGAACGCAAAATCCTGACCACCAACATAGGCGAAACGAGCAGTATTCCGTTTCGGAGAGCGTCGGAGGTAAAAAACCTAGATGTGATGGTCACACAGAACTTTCAGCCTTCAGCGCAGCGCCGGAGTGCTGTTAATATCGCAAGAGGGGTATTATCTAGGGCGAGCAATACTATCACATGCAAAACCACAAGCAGTCGTCCGTTTTTACGAGGTTTTGGTGTGACCTCGTCTGGAGCATTGTGTGCGGGCACGAACTCCCTACTATCGCAAGGATAAGGAGTGCTTGGAGGGGATGCAGCGACTTGCGACTAGTATGAACACCGGTCAGAGGGGGAAGTCTTACACTCAGCTCCTAGAGGATCCTAATCTCTTCTCTTTAGAGCGACTTAGAGGCCAAGTTGACCTAACAGAAGCGTTTAGGACGGTAAAGGGTCTGTTGAGTATAAACATGGGAGAATTGCTCGCTTTTGCTCCTGAGTGAGGCACCAGGGGACACTGTTTTAGGCTACGAGGGTACATTCGAGGCTTGACATACGGACTAATTTCTCACAAATAGGATTGTAGGATAGACTTTCGGGGGATCTTGTTGGATGCAACGGTATACCACCTTTAAAGAAGGCCCCAAGTCCACGCTGGAACACAGCATTCCTAGAGTTAGCTGTGTGAATAATGCGTGAGGTAATTGGCTTCTGGCATTTTTGTCAATGTACTCATGTCTGTGAAGGTGATACTGCCTGGCAAATTCTGCCTTCCAGACAAGGCTTTCAGCGCCAAGTGTTGTGAGCCAAGGCAGCTAGCCAACAACACAACGACCTGGAATCACGATTATTCTGGGCCACTTTCACCCTCTTCTTACTGAGCTGAACAGAGCTGGTATTCTTCCGGAAAACCTATGTCTGTAAAAATGATACTGCCTCCCAACTTCCGGCTTTCAGATCAAATATTCGGAGCGCAGCTTTGGGGTCACGGAGAACCCTTCGGCGATCGAACTACCAACGTTGACCACTTTCATCCTCCCCAAGCGCGTGAGGATCTCTGTGGCCTAGTTAGCAAGAAAATGGATTCAAACTTGGCTGAGGTCTCCATACGCTGTGAGCTGAGGGGGTGAGGAGGGCAAATCCATGTGCTTGAAGGCGGCTGTTGCTGTATAAATCATAGCTGGGTCCTTTACAAAGCTTACGGCGGTCGACTAGTCTGGACCCGTCATACAAAGTCTGGAAAGGACACTACAAACCCCCTGCGAACTTCCAAGCGAGAGTTTCAGCTCAGGTTAGCCAAATGCTTTAGAGAGCAACCGAAGAAATTCTTCGGCTTAGTGCAATCAAAAAGCTCACTAAATGAGACCATAAATCCACTGTTTACTAGGTACCACGGTATTGCCAATGATGAGCAGGACAGAGCAGACGCCTTGGAAGAGAGCTTTGGTAGTGTGTCTAGGATATTTAGTGGGGCACGGGTCGAGTTGGCTCCGGTGTAGCCACCTCCAAGGTGAACGAGCCACACCTTTCATATGCAAGCACCTAAAGGAATTAAACAGCCACAAGTCTGCGTGTCCATGTGACACCCACCCGGCTATCATCAGGCCTTTAGTGCATCATACAGCTCCATCGGTATGCGAGCTGTACAGGGTCACATCGAACCAGAGTAAGCTCTTCCGGGGATGGGAAGCTGCGGCCGTCGGGGCGATATTTAAGAGTGGACCTTAGTCGGCCACGGATAGCTAAGGGACGGTAAACCCAACTAGAGCCCTATATAGAGAGCTTGAGGAGACCGCCCTCGCTCACAACTATCAGCCCTTTCTGGAGCTTTTCATGATAAACGTGGCCCAGCACGGGTTTCTAAAAATGGATCTTTGATCAATCTCCTGTGCTTCTTAGATGAAGTGACTCGACTTTCAAGCGTTCGACTCCGCTAATCATCGTTTTTTGACGTGCGAAATGAACATCTTTGGCGTGGGTGGGCCAGTATATATGTGGCTAGAGAACTTTCTCTCCTACAGAAAGTTTTACGTCAAAGTGGGGGACAGCTGCTCCAGTTTGATGAACGTCACCAGTGGTGTACCTCAGGGATCCTTCCAAGGCCCGGTGTCATTCTTATTGTTTTTAAGGACCTAGCATTCGTGCTTCAGTCGCCCAGTTTCATTTTTGCGGATGACTTGAAAATGGCTGCATCTGAGAGTATGGTCGACTCACGCAGGGGTAATGGAACCTTCCCGGACTGGACGTACAAGTGGAACTTACCACTGAAAGCCGGAAAAAGCCATTCTATGCCGAGGGCACTGAGAAACCTAAAAGTCACCCATGACCTAGGGCCCCCCAAAGTAGAAGCATCCAGTAGGATTAAAGACCTCGTGGTCATCATGAGCACTGACCCTAAATTGTCGGACCAGTGTGTAGCTGCTCCTCAGAGACACGAAATCCAGAACCAATAAATCATTTCTTCGGGCCGGTGGTTTGTGACTGCACATAAGCTTCAGGTGCCCCCAGGCGATTAGTTACCAATAGCATTTGCGACCTCGACGCGACAAAGATAACTGGGTTACCTGGTTTTAGAGGCAGCTCAGAATTAAGTGCAAATAACCCATCAGCACTGTTAGACCACAGGCAGTTTCCTTGCGGAATGCCGAACTTGCTTGTTTGGCTATCACCATTCTTGCTGTCGCATACGTCGCGGATCAATCAGAACTGATAGATTACTCCAAGTACATTCACAACTTTGGATAAATTTTCCCTAGTAAAGGGGCTAACTGTTTCGGAGTGACGCTTGTTTAAGTGAATCTAAGGATTTTCGGGTTAGGGCTCATGGCCACAACTCTTTCCGCTCGCTTGAAAATCGCGGCGCATCACCGGCTCGCTGGTCCGATTCAGCTAACTGGTCTCTTCGGATCTGTCAGTTCAGCTGGACTGTCAATACACCTCCCCGAATTCTACCGGTCTTTTTTCTTATCGACTGAATCCGTGGGGTCCACCGCCGTAATGGGAAGACTCAGGAAATCGCTTGAGTGCAAAGCTGCTGCACAAAAGGCTGTTGGTGAGCTCTTTAGATTGCAATCAGTAGAGCCTTGGCGGGACACGGAAATATTCCTACCTATTTACGTGGTTATATTGCAACGAGGATGACAACACACGGCAGGATACTTGTATTCCCAGGGTCACACAAGTCAAGTCATGGAACACATACATTCGTTTATATAGGCCCTTTCCCAGACTGCGCGGCACCAAGATTGCTATTGCAGCTGCTTGAGCTTTTCGGCTGCCTTCTGTCCAGTTGCCCTTGGTCGATGGCTTGCTTCTCTTGGGCGTCATTTCCATTTGGTTGTTCCGACTGTCTCAGCTGACGGTATGGTCGGCTTCCATTTGCCTGTGCTATCCTGCTGGTTGCTGGAGATCTTGCTGCTTCTTCTCTAGTGATCTATATGCCTGCCTTTGCTTGCTTCGGGAAGCCTTAGACATGTTCACCGCCTGTTCTTCTGTCTGTGTCCCCCGTTTGGTTCATCAGTTTGCCTTGATGTTCACACAGTTCCCTCTCCCCAGCATTCCCCGTTACAATATGACAATCTCACTAAGAATGTAGCATGCAGCAATGGGCACACTTCTATAAAAGAGACGCCACCCTCTTAGAGAAAGTTCAGCTTCTCGAGACTCGAATGGTTGCAGGGGAGAGGGCTAAAACCTGTACACAGGGACTCTGTAACTTGAACCGTTTCTTACTGGAAATCAGGAGAGGTCGAGGGCTTTTCATGTGAACTTTTGAGGTAAAGGAGGATTTTTCTGGGCTGAGACCAAGTGGCTTCAGATTTAGAACAAGGGGACATGAGAGAAAGCTGACGGAATTTCGATTAGTTTTAACGGCTGGATCGGACTTCTCCAGCAATAGGGTAGTGAACAGTTGGAACAGTCCGCCTTGTGGAGTGGCAGATCTGCAGGCCATCCAGTCCTCCAAGGGAGCCCCTGATAGTAAATGGTAGAAGGTATTTCCTCGTAGCGAGAGTTGGGCATGTTTACTAGATGAACTACGGGCGGCACTGTGGTCCTTCGGAGGTGTTATCATTAAACTTTCTTTGGTAAAGTACTTTCTCGGTGAACGGTCACGATGCAAAATGTCTCTTGCAGTTGATGTGCGATGAGGTTTTACGCTTCTTTCATTTTTAACAGGGATTCGATGAAATACGCTGTGCAGTGGTGGGTGCATAACTGGGGTGCGTACCGTCGAAGGAATTCTGGAAGCTTGATTGGCCGTGGCCATCACCAGTGCTATGCAAAGTTGACTGAGCAGAAATGATCGCTTTGAGCGGCGAAGACAAGGCCGACATGCTCCTGGCATTCCCCAAGAGCATACATCGACCAGAAAATAATTTAGAGGAAAGAATGGCGGAACCACAGGCGCGTCCAATTCCGGATCTTAAAATAGGAGAAGGAGGGGTGCACACGGAGCCGCAAACCTTGAATGGAAGTAAAGCCGCAGGATCAGAATGGATTCATTCAGCCATCGTTCAACCGCTGGCCGGGGTCTTGGAGGCTCCAATTACGAGGCTGTATGAAACGTCGCTCATAGAGGGAATTGTGCCTGGAGACTTGAGAGGGGCAACAGTGGTAGTTATCTACAGGACCGGACCCCGGGCAAAAGGCTAAACATTATTGGCCGGTTAGCTTAACTCCAGTACTGTGTAAGTGCCTGGAGCAAGTAGTCAGGAAACAGATCTCTAGATATTTGGCTCCACATGACCCCACATCAAAAGCTTGGCATGGGTTCTTGGCAAAACCATCGTGTCTGACGAATCCCGTGCTGTTCTTGACGAGGCAACCATGCGCCTGGACTAAGGAAGGTCGACGGCTGTCTGTTACTTGGACTTCAGCAAAGAGTTTTATTCTGTTAATCACAGGTTTCTGGACGTCAGGCAACAGCCTGTGGGAGTTTTTGGAAAATCAGGGCAAAGGTTTGGTAGGGTTTTAACGGGGCGAACATTTTTAATGTTAAAGTTGGCCGTCATGTCTCCGAATCGGAAGGTGTAACTTGCGGGGTGCTACAAGGCTCTTTGCTCGGCCCTCTGCTCTCCCTCAACCTCATCAACGACCTAGAACGTGAGCTTACAAATCCCACCCTCAAGTTTGCCGGTGACGTCAAGATAGCTGGAGTGGACATAGAGTTACCTGTGTTCGCAGTGCAAAACTGGTCTTGCAAATGGGACTTCCTCCCAAAACTCATCAGGCTCCAAAGCTTGGTCACAAAGAAAGGGGCGAGCGGGAATGGCGTGGGATGGTTACAAACGGTCTCTAGAGTCAGAAGCTTGGGCTTTATAAAAGATAACAGCTTCATTCCGTCAAAGCTGCGCACAACGGCCGCTGTAAAGCTAGTGTGTTGGAATCCTACACAGTCGTTGTCACGTACATGCATTATCGAGACTATGCTCTTTATCTTGTTGACCCTCGAACAAGCACAGCATGCATCAACCACCAAACTTGAACTTTTTTTCTATTCTTTCATGTACCGTTGCTTGAGTTTGATTTGAGCTCGGACTGCCATGACAGCCGTATCGGACGGTGATCTCTGCCGAACTCTGGCCTTCGTTGTTGAACGTTGTGGCCACACAGTTGAGGTTTGCACACAACTTCATATGCGCGTAATTTCTTCATTTATCACCGTAGAATCAGAGAATCTACCTTGTTCTGGCCTTGGGATTCTTTAGTTGGGTTATGCTTTACTCACGATCTGAAAAACCGTTGCAGCTTTCAACCTGAGGTCTTCATGAGAAAATCAATCAAAAATGCCAAGGAGAGTAAAAGAGCAAGCCCGTTTTGGGCAAGAAGTAACCCGCCAAATCCCTGAGCTGTATTGCTAGGTCTACTAGTCCTGTCAGTGCAACTTCATGTATTTCAACCAAAGATATAAAATCTTAACTTAGGGTGAGGCTCATAGACTAGAGCATTAGAGCTAGAAAACCAGCTGAGACGAACTAGGGAAGAAGCTGAGTCGGCCAGGAAAGGACAACTTCGAGGACGGGAGCATGAGGTAGTCTTAGGAACCACGGAACATGCAGCCATTCAGTCTAACAGTTCCATAGAACGATTGAGACCGACTTGTGCCAGCGGAACGCACTCAATTGGCTTACCAAAAGTGGAACTGTCTCCATTCAATAGAAGGGCAGAACAGTACTGCAAATTCATCAAGCAGTAACAGAACTCTTAGAAGGGGGAGTACCCGATCCCGGACAGAGATTCCCGTATACGCTCCATTACTGCCGTGGAAGAACCAGGGGAGCGGCCTTCAGGGGCTCGATGCTGGATCCCAAAGAGGGTTACACCCGAGCACGTGAAATCCTGAAAGAACTGTTTGGGCGACCATTTGAGGTCGCTGTGAACTCGGTTGGCGGAGTGCTATCAGAAGCAAGACGTTGCAAAGGCGGGTCAGGTTCTCTAATCGGTCTGGTGATGAAAATGCGAAATTGCAGCATCGCTCTGAACCAGATAGATTATCAATCGGACCTGAATACATTCCTCGCGCTGGAGACCATAGTGCTTAGTTTATCCACGAAACTACAGAGTAGACGGACTGAGGGAGCTGAGGCAATCAGCAGATTTAGGCGAGAAACTACGGTTGAAGACCTGACGCAGTTTATAGACAGTCATGCCCGAATCGCAAACAGTCATTCCGGTCGACTTGCGCGTGAGACAAGCAAGCTGCCTAGGAATGCGTCGACACGAAGCTGGACCGGGGATCCAAGTAGAGGCCAGACATGGACAAACGTGAGCATTATCCCTCGAAGGCAAAAATTTGCTGGTAATTGGGGTTTGTGGAGAGCTACTTCGCCTAGCTGAACGTCCTCGCTTCAGTAACGTAGACGTTGACGAATGACGGGAGATGGCTGGGAGACTAGGCGCGAGCTTTTGTTTGTCTCAGCGTTTCACATCGAGCAGTGTATGCCGAATGAAAACAAGTTGTAGTCAGGATGGATGCCACGGGAAACACCATTACCTACCGCACAAACCCAAGATAATAGGTGCCGAAGAAATGCTGAAGCCAAGTGGTCTACTGGAAGTCTCACCCCATTACTAATTCAACTTGCTTGGGAGTAATAGCAGTCGACATAGAGACTACGGTTGGGGTAATATGAGCACCGGCCTTCGTAGATAGTGACTCCGTTATCACTCTGGTGAGGAAGGAACCTCCAGAGATGTGGGATCAGAGGGAATCGGCCCTCATTAGCCGTGAGCACAATAAGTGGCGGCCAGATCATCCGATCAAGGAAGCTGCATCTACGACTCGTTTCCTTGGCCAAAAGCAACGGAGCAGAAAGCCTAGAAGCATTCACCATAGAATATCTGCGATGGAAGCACCTCAGTCAGTACAATCGATTCTAAATCGACAGTCACATCTTGACGGGGCCACAGTCAGGGAGAGGCAGAATGACGAAATATATCTGTTGGTCAGTTGTGAAGTACCGGAAGCACACCAAGTCCTGGGTCACATAAAAGGGAAGCCGCAAAGCACTATATGCAACACGTACAATATTTGGTTGTACATTATTTCCATCTTTCCTATCTCCCCCTCCGTTAATTTATCCGAGCGCATCGCATATACTCCCATCTACCAGCGAATACCCCATATCTAGCCAAAGTGCCTATTTTTTCCATACGTACTGTGGGCACAACATGGCCCCATAACTTAGATATGCCTCGTATGAACCGCTCTAATCAGACGTATAGTAGTATAATACCTAATACCCTGTCATTTATTATTCTACATGCAGACCCAAGTCCTCCCTTTGCGAATGACAACTTAAGCGGGCCTGCATTCTGCTCTGATGATTCTTTTCAGGTTAAATTCATCGGTCAACGAACGGTAGGTACTAATATCAATGATGACGTCAGAAGCACCGGATCAATCACATTGATATCGGTCAGTGCACGCTCGATTGGGAACAAAATCCAATACATACGATCAGCTGCACTAAAAAACGACTATAACTTTATTTTAGTGACGGAATCTTGGTTATCGGACCCCTATCTAGTGGAGGGCATTGAGGTACTCGGCTAAAAATCCTTCAGCAAAGGCAGAACACATCAACGTGATGGAGGCTGTCTAGTGTATGTAAAGGAAACTCTCAGGGCGACAGGCTTTCAGCATCCTATCCTAGACGGCATTGTCGACTCTGTATGGCTTACCGTTGAAGTCGAACATCAAGAACTGATACTAGGTAGCGTATACTCTCCGCCCGAATCTGGTTCCGACGGCTTCCTGCAAATTATCGAGGCACTCAACTCAATGAGTGATCTTAGAGTAGGCCCAAAATTGATAGCTGGTGAGTATAATGCACCAGAAATATGCTGGACATCACTCACAGCACCACGCAATTTATTAACGTTTTTGAAAGCAATTCACCCAGGAGGATGGAAGCAGCACGTCACGTCCCCAACCAGACGCTACCACACTCTTGACTTAATCTTGTCACTAGGATTAACCCAGGTTATAGCAAAGGTTCAGAATAACCTACTCGGGAGTGGTCACGCAACTGTCCACTGCTGCTCCAAAGTGCCCATAAAGCATAAACAGCCGACAGCCCCGCATAAACCATATCATAGGGCTAACTGGAATATACTACTTTCTCTGATTCGCAGCCGAAATTGGGACACCTTTTTAAGTGCAGATCCCCAGCTGGTGGCAGATCAACTTTATTCTATCTTTGAACGATGCCTCAACCGAAAAACCCCTTCACAAGGGTCGTCCATCCGCCCTAAACACAATAAACTGTCTCGTCTCAACTTCGAGTTAAGTAGACTCCAACGCGTTTATCTTAAAACAAGGGACTTCTCACTGTTTAAACAGTTAAATCGTTTGGCTGAAATGATAAAAATGTGCTCTGAGAGTGAAATGATACAACAGGAACTCGAGGCCTTATGTGATTCCAAGAAAGTCGAGATTTTTGCAAAATTGATGAAGTCAAGGAACCCCAAAATAACTTCATCTATCTCTTCTATCTTTTTCAATAACACGTGCTTCGACCAACCGCTGGACATAGCAGAATCGCATAACACGTCTTTTGCTTCTTCCTTAATTAGTGACACTACCATTCTTCTGCAATCCACCAGTACCACCACGTGAGCCACTTTCTTCTGTAACGTTCCTGCTCTCCGAAATCGAGCCTTTAACTTCAAATATCAAAATGTCCTTCCACGCCGGATGGGACTCGTTATCATCGGCCATCCTTTAACTGTGTGGCCCAGATATCCCAATTCTTTTGTCGAATTTATTCACTTTGTCTACGCTCTTTAGTTGATATCTTATACAGTGGAAAACGTCGGTTATTATTCCAATTCATAAGAGAGGAACACGGGGGGACCCGGCCAACTACAGGCCTGTGAATCATACCCCAGTATTATCGAGGATTATGGATAGATCAATAAAAGTTAAACTAACAGATCACCTACTTAAAAACCACCTTATAAGTGAAGGTCAGCACGGTTTCCTAAAACATCGATCCTGCTGAACCTGTATGACTGACTTTCTGAACCTTATTACCATAGCTGCCAATGATGGCAAGGCAGTGATCTCAGTCTTTTTACACATGTCTAAGGCCTTCGACCGGGTGTCTCACATCCGTTTGTTGTCAAAGACTAAGACATTCGGCATTGTTGACCCACCATAGGCCTGGCTAGAATCGTACTTGTCCTCGCGCAGTCAGGTAGTAAACGTTGATGGCACAATTTCCACACCCATCCCTGTAACCAGCGGTGTGATCCAAGGTAGTGTACTGTACATGTACATAAATGACATATTTACCGTGGTTCGCCATGGAACTCCGTTTTTATTTGCTGATGATGTAAAGTTGTTGTACACCTCCGACCATAATTCATTGGGTAATACTATAGCAAAGTATTGGAGGACCTACGGATGCTCATTTCGTGGTGTACCGATTGGGTAAAGAAATCCTCGGCAGATAAAAGCTGCATTCTTACATATAAGTGTCATGTCCCTCCCGAAACGTTTAGTATAGGTGGTCATCTAATCCCCAACAAATTATCAGTAAGCGATCTGGGCATATACTACTCCTGTTCGTTCAACTTCTCGGAGCAAACAGACACTCAAATTGCTAGGCCCCACAGGTTGATAGGATTTGTCCACAAAACATTCCGTTTGCGTGGAAGTAAGCTCATTGTCAATACAACACACCTTAGACCATTGCTAGAGTATAAATCAATAGTTGGCTCCAAAATGCGCCAGACTGATAGGATCGCCATCGAAAATGTTCAGCGCACCTTTACTAAACAAATAGTTGGATATTCGTCTAGTCTCCACTATAAACAGCGCTGTGACCTGCTACACCTCGAACCTTTTTGGCTCCGACCGATAAAGAACAATTTGTCTTTTTTACACTCACTAATAAAATATAGATCCTGCAAAGCCTCCCCTGTGGTACGAGACCCAATAAGTTCAGGGCATTCGTTACGACATAGCAGTCATTCGGTCACTGTGCCGTCCTCCAGAACCAGTCTACGGTCCAATTTCTTTATTGTTAAATACTCACAAATGTCGAATAAATTTCCACCGAATGTCCGTGCAATAAGCCACTTGCCGAGATTTAAAGAGGAATTAAACAAATGGCTTGAAGTCCTGACACTCGCATCAAACAATAATCCATACACTTTGGAGGAGCGAGCGTACGAAGTTGGTTTGGGTTACTGACACGCGGGTCTGAGTCGGGGGCCACGAGACCTACGTACCACACAAGTCGCCGTATATACCACTCAAGTTTTATTGATCTTTCTTGTACAACCTTGTGTTTTGCAAAGTCGAACCATTCACCAAGTAGTTCCAATTTCTAGATACTAGAGGTTTCTCTTTACCACTGACCGTTGATTCTCAGCACCCCAGACTGCCTTTTTCTGTTTTTACCTTTCCAGACAACCACTGATGGTGCCTTCCCTTCGATGGCTCGGCATAATATATGGCCCACATTTCCCGCTGAAAATTCGATACCTGCCTGTCATTTTGCCACTATCACATTGGTCCTGCTCTCCGAGACCCTCGCAACTTGGTCGCAAGCTCCTGGGCTATTCGATTCCTACAGCTACGTGACAACGCCAATATCACTCAGGCGGAGCTCATCGGTGAGGGGCGCGGTCAGGCCTACCGCTTCGGCCAGCACACATCGGGCGTGCAGGACGTCTGCAACGAGGTGCGGGCGCAGTTAGGATGGCGGATCGCGTCTCCTGTCACAGAAAATGGTTTCTTGTTGGGTGTCCAGCGCAAGTTCAACTCCCACTCATCAGCACCGGTTGCGGCAAAAATAACATTTATTCACCCGAAATTCTGCCAATATGTAACTGTCTCCCCCAGTCATTGCCTATTTTTCATCGTTCTTGTCTCCTTCTTCGCCATCTCAACTTACCGCTTCTTACGCCCGGAAAAATCTACCTTCCCTAGAACATAGCTATCGCGGGGTTAAAAGACCTTTTCCGTACTCCGCTTACCGTTCATGATCCTTTCTCCCGATGACTCGTGCCAAACCGTCCGCTTGTCCCATTCACAAACTTAACCAATCCCCGAGATAAAACTTGCTCTTATTTTATCACGGTTATCGATATATTTGCAAAACGTCACATTCAGTGTTGCCATACACTTCCGTCCCACAAAGTCTAAACAGTATATTTCACGGAGGAATATTTGTCTCCAGAGCATCCCAACAGTCATCGAAATTTGATAGTTCGCTCTCTCTATCAGTCCTTCTGTTCGCCCACACGGCTGTAGCATCACAATATCCTCACCTTGCAAAGACTCATGCCCTTCCCATATATTGACATCTGAGAGACATCTGTATCGCAGCTTTTTGATCTTTCGCCATCACAGGATCAATCTCTTACAGAGAATACCAGCAGATAGTATTTCACCTGTCAACTACTTCACCGTCCAACTCCGCAACTGTATTCATCGGTTGTTTAATGCCTTTTCATATCCGGTATTCTATCTTGGTAAATCCCCTCAGACAACTTTGATTCTTGCATCTCTCTGCCCTTCATGTCCAGCCCTTAGACAACGATAATCAAGCGTAAACACTTACCTGTCATTTAAATACTTATCTGTACAAACCGTGTATCTGCGACTATCATGGCTATGCATCACAAATTCATTTGTCGCCCAGTTCCAATTTCCGTTTTGGTGCATCACATTCCACCTTTACGAAAGTAAACAATGTGCGCAACGATTTGACGGACTCAGCCGTATTTGGTCGCTGAACGTTACAACGGAAACCTGTGAAAGATTCTTATTGTTCTTTGTCTGAAGATTCATTCCTTTTATCTTCTGATTTAAGTCCAAAGCCATGCCATACTCCGCGGGGCGCTATAGCCGGTTCATGTCTCCCTTGGAAACTTCTTTCTCATCAAGGTGAACAAAACTTTCGTCAATTCTGTTGATTCTGTCGTAGCATAGCCCCTCTTTTTGTACTATTTCAGGAAGAGTCTACTACCTCCGACCAGCTCCACCCTGACTTGGCCGGGTTGACCACCTGACCATGAGTTCAAATTTGCTGGGCGCCGCTTTAAAGAGTAACTTAAATACTTTCTCCCGTACAATATCGAGTGCATATACCTGAACCGTCCTCCTCGAATTCGAACTTTACGTCCAATTGTAACTTTTGATCTTGCTTTGCAGCATGCCTCAGGGTTATCCGAAATGAACTATTGTTATTATTATCATTATATGGTAGTGCCAAGGGAGGATACGACGAGCAGATCAAAACCAAATACACCTCGGTGGAGACGACGAACAAGAAATAGGCGTTCCATCAGTCGTATAACTCCGAATTTACTGACATGGCAATTGGCAGAAATGCCTCATCGCGAGAAGATAGCCCGGCTCAAAAAATGGTAGTTGAGAACGCCAAGCACGTGATCGATGGTTTTGTGGTTCCGGTGCCGTGGAAGCCCAGCTCAAAACAGACGTTGAACAGTTGAGAAACGGCTCTGAAAATATGAAGCCTCTTCATAAATAGGCCAATTCAAGAACCACAATGAAAGGTAGAATATTTGCGGGCCACTCAACAACATAGACTGGGGTTATAGAGAAGGAACAGGTATAGCTGTAACCAATGCAGAGTTTAGGTGGTCCCTACACCCTCACCCAGTTGTGAACCCAAGGAACCGGCGGAAGTTCAGGGTGCTGCGAAATATCGGGATGTATTATTCGACGACTATATAGTACACGGCCTAGACTGGACGACACCACTAGCCGAGGTTTTGCGCCGTTTTCGGCCAGGAATGGTGGCCGTCTTTGCGGACATGCGTGAAAAGCTTCTACAAGTGTAGATGCCCGTTGAATAAACGGACGCCTTCCGTCTTCTCTAGTGGCCTGAAAATGACGCAAGTTGTACGCCGGACGAGCACAGGCTGAAGATTCATCGCTTCGGAAACGTGTCACTGCTTTTCTGCTCTAACTTCGCCCTCCGGGAAACTCTCAACCTTTTTGGCGGCGTCACCAACCCGTTAGGGAGAGCAGTGGGTAGTTTCCACGTTGAAGATTTTCTATGTTATTTGATAACCGAAAGGCTGCTATTCCTAGTATGGCCAAGTTGACCGCCACTTCAAAGGCAGGAGGTTTCATCGTCAAAAATTGGATTTCAGGCTGCCTTGAGCTTCTCAATTTCATTTCAAAGTCCAAGAAAATTAAGTGCGCGAGAGGACTTTTGGGCTGCACTTGAAGATCAGTGGAAGCCCGAAGGCGACGAGTTCACATTACCTCTGGACCCAGCCAAATAACCAGCCTCACGGAGACGAATCTTATCATTGGACTCAGGCCTCTATGGTCCTTTAGGTTTCTTTACACCATGGTTGCTACCGGCAAAGTGCTTTCCGCAGAGGATGCACCAAAGAAGGGCCAGCTGAGATGAACCTCTCCAGGAGGATGACAAGCGATAGCGTGAGTGTCTACACGGTCTAGATCATCTTGTCGAGATCAAACTACCAAAACGCTGTACATGGATCAGGTGTACACGCGATGCCCAACTCTACAGTACTGCATTATATAAACAAAACCAACTCTGTTTTTGGCAACTTCGTGGCCAACGGACTCACTGTGATTCATGAGTTGAGTAAGACTGACCAGTGGCACCATGCGCAATCCTCTAGTAGCCCGGCTGACTTCTGCTCGTGGGGCCTGCGAACACTAGAAAGACTGCGGATGTGGGCAACGGGACCGGACTTCCTAACCGCGCTTAAGGAGATGTGGCAAACACCAAAAGAGTCCAGGTCTGAAAATGGCGATATTGAAACAGAAGGAATAATGCTGTCTACAAAATCCACAGAAGGAGTGAGTCTGGTAGAAAAACTGTGCCATTTAACCGGCTGGATGAAAACGTTAAGAGCCGTGGTCTGGTGAAAGAGAAACAAAAAGCTGGTAATGAACTTGAACGGAACACGGCCAAGGAAAAGGGTAAATGTGGGAAAGATACTACCAGAGGAGTAGAAACAAGCCGAACCCGATGTAACGACCAGTTGTATGAAATCCCCCCAAAACACCACAAGTTCATGCTTCCCCGGCAAACCATTTAAAACCCCAGAATGCCCAACTATTGTGTGCAACCTACGGGACTATTCTACGAAAAGTGATTGCTGCTTTCGGTATCTGCACCGTGACTTCGGAAAAGAGATGCTATATTTTTAACCGTTCCTCGTTCTTGGTTGAAATTGGTACAAAGGCTCTCGCGTGTGGTAGCATTTACGACATACTTGAGTACTCAAACACACTCACAGTCAATCACACACAAGTACATGAAACACGTTCCTGCTCCATAACATCTAACAAAGATTCCACAGTACTCACCGTTCCTCGTTTATCATCGAAAATATATATGACGTTTCTCCCATGCAGTGGCAGTTGTCACATACCTATCGTAAGGGGGTTCAGGAAACCCCGTCCCATGCATTAGCATCCATGTTACAAACGTCATTTATCATTCGTACGAACTATCTTTGGTGGAATTCCGATTGTTTGTTTTTGTTTCTCCAAATCATTTTCACAAACGGGACTCCTACCGTTACCTCGAGCGAGAGTCGCTCAGCTTGAATTTCGTTGTGACTGTATTTGGCAATCCCATCTTCTGTATCCAACCTTTTGCTGTAGCCCAGCTGCAGTTGTTGATTTGTTGTCCAATTTGGAGCGAAAGAGCCCAGAAGGAAAACTATTGAAGTTTGGTTACTGTAAAATTGAATAATTTGTTGTATATAGTACCGTAGCTATTTGGAATCGGCTTTGTTTTGAATTGTGTCGAAATTGGTTGCTACGCGTCGCTCGAACGTTCCGGTGGCTGGAATATACATGGGTGTTTTTAATCCTGAATCCTCTGATTTTGTTGAGCAGCTGCAGATGTGAGACTCTATCGAAGGCTTTTGTCATATCAAGATAGATGATGACGAGTGCTCTGTTTTTGTCGGCAGCTGTTGTTGCCAAACTCAGAAAGTCAAACTGGCAAGTTTAACACGACCGTGATCTGAAAATCCGTGCTTTTTCGGGCTGATGAGTTATGTGCAGAAAGATAGTCGGTCAGGTAATGCTTCACAACTTTTCTAGCAGCCTCGAGATCGTTGGCGTATGGTTAATTGGGTGGTACTTGGCAACGTCACGCAATGCACCTTTCTTATTCCTGGGGACAATATTGGATTTCTTCCATTTTCTGGGGAAGGTTCTGGTTGGAAGGGATAGATTGTACAAGTTTAGTAGTAGGAGGGGAATATTCAGGCCGCCAAGGGCGAATGGCCTACGGACTAGGCAACAAGAGCTACGACGGTTGCCATCAAGCGGCAAAAGTCAGTTGGATGGGTAAAGGAAGGTTTGAAATGAAGCGGTACCGATGGTCTTTAGGCAATAAGGCCACAACCAACATGGTACTAGCTGATGGAGCTAAAGTTTAAACAACCGGCAAGCAGGAAAGTAAAAAAGTGGCAGAAGCAAATCGGCCCTAAGTGAGCAGACGAAAAACGGGCTGCTCCGCGACATCAAACATTGTACAAATAGGCTCGGGCTAAGAGTTCATTAGTTGCCTGTCTAGAGCCACCAACCTACACATTTAAACTCAGCCACCTCCAGGTCGTTACAGGCTCTTTAGACTGCGATGAGTATGGTCACCGAGGGAGCCAGAAATATTCTCACTAGATGAAGTGCCTATATTAAGGCCACCTTTCCACGGCAGGTACACCGCCTGCTTGGAGAAGTTTCAACTTCTTGCAGCTCAAACAGGTATAAAATATAAGGGTAAAAAGTAAGGACGGGGACTGGAATCTCGACCGTCTGTTGTCGGAAGTGAGGAGCTTCCAGGAGATTTCATAGGAAAGCTGAAGTTAACAAACGATTTTTCTGGTCTTAGGCCGGATATCCCATTCCAAATGGCTCTAGGTTCCCGCGCAAAGGGACACGTGAAACTGACGAGTCCGAGCTAGGTTGTTAGTCTGACAGCACTTTTCTGTCGAAAGTATGGTGAACAGATGGAACTGTTTGCCCGGTGAAATGATAAACCTGCTGACCGTCCAGTTCTTCGGAGAGGTCTCAAGTAGCAAATGGAACCAGATTACTGTGGCGATTATACATGAGCGTGTTCTCTATGTTGATGGAGGATAGCGCGAAGGCCCATTTGAGGGGTACCGTAACCGACGTTTCTGTTTGTCGCTTAAAGATTCAGAGAAACACCACGGTAGATAATGTCTGTGGTGGTTGGTATAAGGCAAGGCTTTATATTTCATTTTTACATTTGACGGGAATTCGACGAAATACGCTGCGCCGTACTGAGTACCTGACTTGTAGACCTACCTGTAGTATTCGTGATTAACTAAACTGATAGGAATTATTGAATTTGCCCCCACCTAGGACTACTCTGACGAAAGTAGCAGAAATACCAAGGCTGCAAAATGGCTCGTTAGCTGTATTGCAGGACGGATTTGTACAGATATGGTAAATCGGACAACATACTTCGTATACTCCTGAGATGATCAAACACAGGAAGCTTTTGTTGGACTTGTCCGCGGCGATCCTGACTGGTTAGGGCTCTTTCGCGTGTATGGCTACGAAGCTGTACTTGACTGTATCACGCGTGACTGCTGCTGAATCGCCGTAACCTCCTTCCCTGCAAGGGCTTCTCGTCAGCTTGGCTAGCCCGTCGTGCTGATCTTCGAACTGGAGTTGATGGCAGTGACTCGGCCACTGCGGCAGTCTTTTCAGGAGGAGAAATAGATTTATCGCAGTCACGGACACGGCCGCCGTCATGGTCCCCGGTCGTCTCAGCAGAGCCGTTAGTTACATCGCCGGTTGTCACTTAGAAATGGATTTGGCCGATGTGGCGCCGATGCACTGACGCATCTTTTAGGTCCGTGATCTTGGCCACAGACTGACCAAGATGTCTGGTGATATTCCACCAGTTGTTCGAAGCTCGTTGCCACGGAATTGTGTTAAATCACTGGAATAAAGGCACATCAACGATGACCGTAGTATGGTGAACAGATGGAACTGTTTGCCCGGTGAAATGATAAACCTGCTGACCGTCCAGTTCTTCGGAGAGGTCTCAAGTAGCAAATGGAACCAGATTACTGTGGCGATTATACATGAGCGTGTTCTCTATGTTGATGGAGGATAGCGCGAAGGCCCATTTGAGGGCTCGCACATCGTTGCGGACTGTTGCAAACCCAATGTGCGCCGGCCAAAGCGGGAGATCTGACAGCGCCCCGCAATGTTGTGGT
The DNA here is from genome assembly GCA_948099385.1 of Fasciola hepatica. NCBI lineage: Eukaryota > Metazoa > Platyhelminthes > Trematoda > Plagiorchiida > Fasciolidae > Fasciola > Fasciola hepatica. The sequence goes on from CANUEZ040000175.1 coordinate 6,712,004, forward strand.
TGGCGTGAGTGCCCGTTGGTGGCTGTAAAGAGGGCTGAGCAACCACGACAAGAGTTTATGATCCAGGATCAATTAGTCAGGTTGTTAGAACTTGGAAAACAGGGCCAACGGGAACAGCGAGTGGTAGATGGCCATACAGTAATATTACTTGGGTGCACCAGTTGGGGGGATAATCGGTATAGCGTCCGAGGTGGTTGACCGGCATTGAGGGTCAATGGGAAGGTAAATATGATGGAGAAGTGCAGTCAGGGCATGGCCCAGCTGAGGACCAATGGTTACCGGGAGAAAAAACAAAAGTGTACCACGTGCCCATCGACGCAGCGGATCCCCAAGACGAATTGACGCCATGAAAAGTAAGACTCAAAAAGTAAACGCTCAAGAAGAAGCTAATAGTTTCAATGAAGAGATTATTATTTGACCTAGTTTAGTCACTCAGTAGGGGAAAAGACTAAACTCTGCGTGAAGTTACGGAAGAAGCTTAGATGGGGTATAGGGTGGGGGCAGAATGGGTGACGTCATTACCGTATGTTGAGTTCAGTTACTGCGCCAAGCCGTGAGAGAGATGAAACTGAATGTTTCAGCCCGAGATCGCTGAAGGAGTGATGAAAGCATATGCGGTGGGACGTGATGTGGAAAAGGGGTAACGTATGTATCTGAGAGGACTTATTTCAAAGCGAAATTGGCAGGATTTGATAAGTCGGTATGGAAGAACGGTTGGTGGGCTCAGTCATGTTTTTAAAGGGTCGGTGGCGAAGTATTAAGAAAAACGGTCATACATAAGATCTATAATTTTAAAACAGTCAGCACTTTGAAGCCAAAAAATCAAATAATCTTGGAAGACAAGGTAGATCGAGAAAATAGAGTAATGGCTTAATAGTCGAGGCCTTTCCCATAAGCTTGGTTTGCGGCAATGTGAACGTTGAATAAGCGCAAAACAGTTGGGACAGAAAAGAATTCACATATGGCATTCACGAATGTAAACTTTGACTGGGGAGGTTTGATGTTCAAAGGGAGTTTATTTCAAATTCTGGAGTACGTGGCGAGAGAGAATTAAGGGCGTAGAACAGTCCTTTCGGAGGGTGTGGTAGTAGTATACTGTCTGTTACGGAGTGAATATCCAGTATCCGGGGAGAATCGTAACTGGTTGGGGGGATAAGACTACTTGGTCAATAGTTTGTACACAAATACCAGGTTGCGCTTGATGCGACGAAGTCGTTATGGTTCGATTTCGAGATATATACATGGTTCTCTATACTTTAAGTTTGACGACCAACCAATAAGCTGCTTCGTGGATCTTCTCTGAATACATTCAATAACAATCCCACCGAAGATTAAGAGACAATATTCGAGAAGGGGCCTGGCATGTACTTTGTACGTGTGAAGAATGCTCTCTCTGAGCTGAAAAGATCTGACCAGAAGGCCAGGACTCTTCTTAGCCCTGGTCGTTTGGAAGACAACATGCTCGGAGAATTTAAATGAGCAAGAACAACTTAAGCCAAGATCTCTTAATAAGGGCTGGCTGTAGATGGGTGAGCCCCTGACACATAAGGAACCTGAAGAAACCTGGCATTTGTAGGTGAGAAAAATGCACTTACCGGCGAGGAGTATCATCACCCATGTTAAGCACTATTTACCAAAAGCGGCTAAGTCAGCGGAGATTTTAGGGATAGTAGTGCTGAAGTTACCAGGCCAAAAAGCGTAGACTATCTTATTTTCGTCCGTTAACAAGAACGGCGCGCCATTAAGTATTGTCGGGAACATATCATGTATGTATAGGAGGAAAAGAAGGGAGCCTAAATCACTGCCCCGACTAACACCACTAGTGACGGGCCTAGGGCTGGAGGTGCGCCCGTTAATCAAGACAACCTGTGAACGATGAGATAAATAAAGTGAGAACCAAGAAGGTAGTGGATTGATTATGCCAGATGATCGTTGCTTTGAAAAAAGGTGGGGGTGAGGAACACGATCAAACGCCGTAAATAAGTCTTGATAAAAACAACAAAAGATTTCCCACTCTCAGCAGGGTAAGTGACGAGATTCAGAAAATAACACTGACAAGTCATGCAGGACCGTGAACGGAGGAATCCATTTTGGCTGAGACTCAATAAGTATGTAATAATATGATCTTGAACCATTTTTCCATTATTCTGCATAAAATTTGGGGTACTGTCTACAAGGTGATCTAATCTGATCTACCATGTTTATAGTTGCCCGCCATGCAATACGACCTACGTGCCTTCTCTCAGTCTTGGTCTATCTGATCCTTCCGTTTGCGTAGTTCTGGGTGGGGGCGAATTCTATACGTCCTGTCAGTTCAGTTCATTATGGTTGTTACCATTGACTTCGGGTCATGGAGCTGCCCAGTACTGAACGGCTGAGCCTGCATGATAGTAGATCTGAAGTTGAAGACTGGACTGAACTTTCTTAGTTGGTGTGTAGCATACGGAAAGATGTGGACAGGGAGAACCAAACTACGTTCTTCTTAAAGGCTGGCGGGTGATCATTGTACTCTTTGATGCAAAACGCTGCATATCTCATAGCTCTTGGTGAAGCTCCGTTTGACGAGTTAAAGACTCTCCCGAAAGGCCACGGGGTTCTGATCATTTTACAGGTGACCGTACGTGCCAAATTTTACTCATTAGTTCATGATCCCAAAGCCAAGCTCTGCAAATTCATCCTAACACTTCAGACCCGGCTGAAAAGTGTTTTCTCGACAAGCATTTGGAGACCCAGTTACATGACTGCCTCATTGCCGGCATAAATCTACCGATACTGCCAAAGAAGCTGTTTCTGAAGCCCGATTTTACTTTCTTTGAGGTCTAGTCAATGTGGGAACGGTTCGACGACGTGGCTGATGCCACGGCTGCATATTCTGTAGCTCACCACCAACACTTTCGTTTCCGTAACCAGCTTTCACAAATCAGGCTCGTCAGCCGAAGCCTGCTGAATGAATGATTCCTGAACGCAAACCAGTACAACCAAATCGTTGCTTCTCGTGCGGCGATTTTCACCTTCGTTCCACCTGCCGCTTTTGCAATGCGGCACGCCATTCTTGTGGAAAGCCTGTTCATTTTGGCAAACGGTGCCGTCAACCCAAGAGTCACTTGACGGAAACAACCCCCCCCCCCCCGAAGATCCTAAAACTTATGACAACCCGGTATACACTCCGAAGATTCCAAGTGAATCAAATAAATTCCCGTACAGATCAGTCCAGTTCCAATGCGGCTTGGGGTATCAGTTCCTTGTGAATACCGGGAGCCGTGAGTCCATTTTTCTGAAATCAGTGTTCGGCCTAGTTCAGCCCAGAGTATCCATGTACCTCTCTGCCGTGCGCACCTACGGTGCCGCTGGACATCGACTTTCACTGCGGCGCCAAACTACTTTATTGGGCCGGTTAGAGAGTGACTATACCCCTGTGCGATTCGTGATTTCCCCAGGCTGCCCATCGGTTCTGGGATTGAAGGCCTTGCCTGCCTCGGAGCCATCGATAATTCCGAAAACGTTTTCCAAAAATACGGTGAATCAGACAGTTCTTCAGCAGTTGATCAAACAATTTCTCAACAATAAGGGCGGCAAGGAGGTCGAGCCCGCCAATATGGAAGCGAATGGTGATCCTGTATTCCCAAAACGCCGTGTTGCCGTACGGCCAGAGAAAGGGCTTTCCGGGGGCACTTACCAAGATGGAGCAAGGCAGTGTCGTTGCGCATGTGACTTCATCCACTTGGGTGACACCGATTTTGGTGGCACTGAAGAGTGGCGGGCAGACTCCCCGATTGATCTCGAACCGACGGTTACGGAAGTGTGCGGCAGCTACCGTTGAACCTAAGGACCTCATGGAATGCATGCCCGGTAGCAGGTGTTTCCCAAAAGATCCATTTGGCTGATGCTTGCTTCCAAATTCCTCTGCGCGCGAAGTTCAAACCTCCATCAACCGATAACACTGTGCGAGGCATGTTCCAATACAATTTCTTGCCGTTTGGTCCGCCCGTGTCATCCGGGATACTCGAAGCTGCAACGGACAAGGTGGTCCATGATACCCAGAACGTGATTTCGTATCAAGATAATTCGCTTATTTTCGGATCCATGAAAGAAGAACATGAACGCAAACTGCAAAATCTGCTGGAGAGTTACGTGGAGGGAACTGTACCGATCAAGCCCCTAAGTGCAACTTCGGTGTCACCGAATTCGATCCCCTTGGTTTCACTCTCAGTGCAAACGGATACCAATGCGATCTGGAATGTTTCAAACCTCTGATTGGCTCACTTAACATCGATTCTTGGATGCTTGCACCAACACCCCGGGTTCATAACAAACCTAGCAATAAAATCGCAATCGTTGTTTCTGGCTCATTCGTCCGATGAGTGGCAGTAAAACGAACAATTTGAAAAGTTACTGCGTGTTCCTATTCAAAATATCGTCCACTGACCGATACTAGCTCCATCTGCATCGTCTAAGCATACCAGACCGATCATTGACGCGTCCGGAGTCGGGGTAAGTACGGTTCCGGAAGAACGTGGACGTCCCAGCACCTGCATCTCCCGTCTATTCAGTGTTGCAGAGCAGGGTTAATTCCTGAGGCAGAAGGAAGGTTTGGCCGTTTTATGGGTGGTACGCCGAATACACAAGTACCTATTTGGACCGAAAATAACGATTGTGACCAACCGCCAAGCTTTCCAGTCCCTTTATAACCCAGATAAACCCGTCGCCAAATCCACCGTTGCAGTGGTCCAGCAATGGAGTATTGTTTTGGTAGCTTACAACTATGACATCATGCATCTACCCAACAGGACTACTTCTCGGGCTTGTTTTCTGCCTCGACTCCCGCGATTCGCAGCAGAGTATCGGTGCCAGTACACTTCGGCGGCTGCCCATGCATCGAAGAGAGCAGTGAGCGAGCAGGCAAGGCGATACTACTCATCTGTGGTTTCGGCGATCAGAAAGGGGTGGTAGTTCGAGAGGAGGCCGAGGTTTCCTCAGTTCCTTGTACTGCGAGAAGAATTCAGTAACCACCCGACGGCATCCTTCGTCGAGGTGACCGGCTTGTCGTTCGACCTACAATGCGAATTTGGTTTTGGATGAACTGCGAAAAGGCCACTTGGGCTTGAGAAAAATGAAGCCAGAGGCTTGAAAATGGGTTGGTAGCCGGAACTGGACATTTGCACTGCGGCAAAAACTTTGATGAGTGTCTGCACAAAGTTCATTCGGGGCCAAACAACTGAAACCCATGGCTTGAAAGCCACATTCCATGGCGGAGTTCATGCTGACTTCTGTGGCCCATTAATGAGCCGGTATCTTGCTCTAGCGCTGATCGACTCCCACTCTAAAGGCCAGAAGTGTTTTTGACAAGTTCACCAACCGCCTCGTTCGTAATCCGGGAGTTACTTAAATGCTTCAGCCGGGGCTGAATCACACAGGTATTAGTAACCGATAATGGAAAAGATTTCTGTGCGGCGGGGCTGAAAAACCGACCTGGTAGAATCGGATATCTGCTTCCGCGTAAGGCCTCACGCCCCCAGTACTCCAACGGCGCGGCCGAAAACTTGGTGCGTTCTGTAAAAAGTGCCACAACGTCTGCCAACCCAAGAACGTTGCCGGACTTGGAAGCCTCCCTCTACCATTTCTTGTTGCACTACAGAAAAGCAAAGCACTAAACCATGAAGGAGAGTCCTGCCTTTCTCCTCAAGCCCAAAAGACTACGGTCATCGTTGATGTGCCTTTATTCCAGTGATTTAACACAATTCCGTGGCAACGAGCTTCGAACAACTGGTGGAATATCACCAGACATCTTGGTCAGTCTGTGGCCAAGATCACGGACCTAAAAGATGCGTCAGTGCATCGGCGCCACATCGGCCAAATCCATTTCTAAGTGACAACCGGCGATGTAACTAACGGCTCTGCTGAGACGACCGGGGACCATGACGGCGGCCGTGTCCGTGACTGCGATAAATCTATTTCTCCTCCTGAAAAGACTGCCGCAGTGGCCGAGTCACTGCCATCAACTCCAGTTCGAAGATCAGCACGACGGGCTAGCCAAGCTGACGAGAAGCCCTTGCAGGGAAGGAGGTTACGGCGATTCAGCAGCAGTCACGCGTGATACAGTCAAGTACAGCTTCGTAGCCATACACGCGAAAGAGCCCTAACCAGTCAGGATCGCCGCGGACAAGTCCAACAAAAGCTTCCTGTGTTTGATCATCTCAGGAGTATACGAAGTATGTTGTCCGATTTACCATATCTGTACAAATCCGTCCTGCAATACAGCTAACGAGCCATTTTGCAGCCTTGGTATTTCTGCTACTTTCGTCAGAGTAGTCCTAGGTGGGGGCAAATTCAATAATTCCTATCAGTTTAGTTAATCACGAATACTACAGGTAGGTCTACAAGTCAGGTACTCAGTACGGCGCAGCGTATTTCGTCGAATTCCCGTCAAATGTAAAAATGAAATATAAAGCCTTGCCTTATACCAACCACCACAGACATTATCTACCGTGGTGTTTCTCTGAATCTTTAAGCGACAAACAGAAACGTCGGTTACGGTACCCCTCAAATGGGCCTTCGCGCTATCCTCCATCAACATAGAGAACACGCTCATGTATAATCGCCACAGTAATCTGGTTCCATTTGCTACTTGAGACCTCTCCGAAGAACTGGACGGTCAGCAGGTTTATCATTTCACCGGGCAAACAGTTCCATCTGTTCACCATACTTTCGACAGAAAAGTGCTGTCAGACTAACAACCTAGCTCGGACTCGTCAGTTTCACGTGTCCCTTTGCGCGGGAACCTAGAGCCATTTGGAATGGGATATCCGGCCTAAGACCAGAAAAATCGTTTGTTAACTTCAGCTTTCCTATGAAATCTCCTGGAAGCTCCTCACTTCCGACAACAGACGGTCGAGATTCCAGTCCCCGTCCTTACTTTTTACCCTTATATTTTATACCTGTTTGAGCTGCAAGAAGTTGAAACTTCTCCAAGCAGGCGGTGTACCTGCCGTGGAAAGGTGGCCTTAATATAGGCACTTCATCTAGTGAGAATATTTCTGGCTCCCTCGGTGACCATACTCATCGCAGTCTAAAGAGCCTGTAACGACCTGGAGGTGGCTGAGTTTAAATGTGTAGGTTGGTGGCTCTAGACAGGCAACTAATGAACTCTTAGCCCGAGCCTATTTGTACAATGTTTGATGTCGCGGAGCAGCCCGTTTTTCGTCTGCTCACTTAGGGCCGATTTGCTTCTGCCACTTTTTTACTTTCCTGCTTGCCGGTTGTTTAAACTTTAGCTCCATCAGCTAGTACCATGTTGGTTGTGGCCTTATTGCCTAAAGACCATCGGTACCGCTTCATTTCAAACCTTCCTTTACCCATCCAACTGACTTTTGCCGCTTGATGGCAACCGTCGTAGCTCTTGTTGCCTAGTCCGTAGGCCATTCGCCCTTGGCGGCCTGAATATTCCCCTCCTACTACTAAACTTGTACAATCTATCCCTTCCAACCAGAACCTTCCCCAGAAAATGGAAGAAATCCAATATTGTCCCCAGGAATAAGAAAGGTGCATTGCGTGACGTTGCCAAGTACCACCCAATTAACCATACGCCAACGATCTCGAGGCTGCTAGAAAAGTTGTGAAGCATTACCTGACCGACTATCTTTCTGCACATAACTCATCAGCCCGAAAAAGCACGGATTTTCAGATCACGGTCGTGTTAAACTTGCCAGTTTGACTTTCTGAGTTTGGCAACAACAGCTGCCGACAAAAACAGAGCACTCGTCATCATCTATCTTGATATGACAAAAGCCTTCGATAGAGTCCCACATCTGCAGCTGCTCAACAAAATCAGAGGATTCAGGATTAAAAACACCCATGTATATTCCAGCCACCGGAACGTTCGAGCGACGCGTAGCAACCAATTTCGACACAATTCAAAACAAAGCCGATTCCAAATAGCTACGGTACTATATACAACAAATTATTCAATTTTACAGTAACCAAACTTCAATAGTTTTCCTTCTGGGCTCTTTCGCTCCAAATTGGACAACAAATCAACAACTGCAGCTGGGCTACAGCAAAAGTTTAGATACAGAAGATGGAATTACCAAATACAGTCACAACGAACTTCAAGCTGAGCGACTCTCGCTCGAGGTAACGGTAGGAGTCCCGTTTGTGAAAATGATTTGGAGAAACAAAAACAAACAATCGGAATTCCACCAAAGATAGTTCGTACGAATGATAAATGTCATTTGTAATATGGATGCTAATGCATGGAACGGGGTTTCCTGAACTCCTTTACACCGGTCCCAAAATCCCACCCCGATTTTTCCCGTGCACCGCTAGGTATGGTCGGCCTCATGCATCGGCTCGCCCTACGGCTTCTCTGTACACAAAACTGATCACCGTCAATAGCAGCGCTCAGTCGGACAAGTGGATCAAGTTTGTAACTGTGTGATGTAGTAAGTGCCACTTTGGCTCAAAACCCAACTTTAATTGTACATCGGGCACTAACTGGGCGTGGCCCTTGAGCACATAACCATCTATTATTGTAGAGTGTTTGTCATGTAATTCAGGGTCACTCGCAAACCTTTTCCTCAAGCTGTTCAATCTCTCTTTGACCACAATATAATTATTTGGAAGTCTCACTTCAGGATTTTTCCACAAGAGAGCAACTTCATAGTGTCCGTTTACCCAGGTTGTGGCATTGGAAACCATATCAACGGCCTGCTTGTCTCCTAATGAAAAAGAGTTTTCCGTTGCACACCCATCGCAGAAATCGGCGTTGTATAGTCGGTCGATCTGTTTTGCTAAGGGATCGATTCACTTCTCAATGTGGTTTGCTGTCCTCACAAAGCGTGGTTCCTGGTTTATCGGACCAAGGACAATTCATCGTAAAATCGTCCGCAAAACATAGGGTTGTTTCCTTCGGCGCATCTTTGTTCTAATGCCCAATGTGCTTCTGGGGCCTTCGGCACCTATCAGGAGTCGCACTCTCGAATCTTCCAGATTCTGTCTTTGGATGCAATGCAGGTGAGGCCATAATAAAATGTCCGCATCTGTGCGGTACTTGACTGCTTGGAGTAGCAGCCTATCAACACAAAGGCTCTATCTACATTCACGAAATCATTCTCTGACAATGAGTTCAGTCGCAGCTCCGCCGTTCCCGAATTCCAAGTGGTAGTCCTATTTACGGTCGAAATTGAAAGTGAGGTCGGGGATGCCTTCAGGCCCACCAGCTCCATAATGTCTTTTTGTATTAGAGTCACATCTGACCCGCTGTCCAGCAGAGCGTAGGTCTCCACAGAGCCCCCCGGTCCGTCTACTCTCACTGGTAGTACACCTAAACTGACCCGACATTCTGGCCTAAGAGTAGCCACACAATTATTGGTCCCCTGCCCAGGCTTTTTTGCACTGTCCTCACCCAGCTTATCCAGCTGCAGCCCTTGTGTTGTATCTTGCGTGACTCGATCAGTACATTGCTTCTGTGCAACATGCAATGGAGGGTGATGCCGTCTTGGATAACCTGATGTTGAACATGGTTTGGAAACAGAACAGTTGCTAGACAGATGTCCACACTTGAGACACGAAAAACAAGCCTTGATTTCTTTGATCAATGCCCAACGATCGGGTATATCACGAGACATGAATCGCTGACATTCCTCAAGTGCGTGTATTCCACTACATACCGAACACCTATTAGCTGCGACCAGCGAAGTATTACCCTGATTTGGCATGAACGGTGTCGCTTCTGCATGCTGGTTTTGTGCATAACTCCTCCAACTGGATGACCGCGAATACCCCTGAGCCTTGCAATTGGCATCCAGTTTGCCGAAACTACTTCGAGCAATCCGTGCCTTGCGAGAAACTAGGTGCTGCAAGTCTTGGAACCTCGGTTCGTCTCCTCTTCCCAAAACATCATCAGCCCACAAATCCTGGAGATGCGTTGGTAGCACTCGAGTGATGCGTTCCATAGTCTGCAATGAGTTGAGGTCTGACATGCAATTCATCTGCGTGAGGGCAACTTCATCGTTCAGCATTTTTAACGACAATTTGGTCAGGGCATCCGAATCCTCCATCAGAGGCTTCAGACCTTGCAGTAAGCCGTCAATCAGTGAACGAGCCACTACACAATATTGTCCATACAGATCCTTTAAGATTTCTCTAGCCCTATTGTATGCCAGTGCTGGAGGCAACATAACACATTCGGAAATTGCATCCCTTGCTTGTCCCTTGCAGTAATGCGTCAAATAAAGTAAGCCCTGGCCATCGTCTTGAACTCTGCCTTCGACGTAATATTCGAACTGTTTGACAAACCCCCAGTCCGGTGAAGAGAAGCCCGCAAACGACTCCAGTTCCACCCTGGGTAAGTCCAAACGAAAATCCACTGCAGGTTCCGCCACTGGAATCAAGCTTGTCGTTCATGGTGCATCGTTCTGCACGTGGCAATCACCTAGGTTACGAGTAAGATGTTCACTGACCATTGCTCCACCCTTGACTTCACCTCTGTTGACTAGATTTCCTTCTTCCTCAGCGAGTGCCAAAGTCAGTTTCGCCATTTCCGTCTCATTCCTTACCTGGAGCAGCTTACGTTGCTTATCTAACTCTAATCGTTCTGCAACCTGCTTCTCCTTCATCTCAGCTAACAACAGATCGGCTCTAGCTCTATGGGAAACCGAACTAACCCTAGAACAACCCGATATACTAGAGCCTGAGCAAGAAATATGACCAACACCTACGGGCAGAGGGTTTTGGTTCACTTGCAGGGTATTGTCCTTTGATTCGGAACGATTTGCCGATTTGCTGAGCAATTTCATGCCTCAGCAATTGCCAAGGATGTTGAATACTGTGAAGTACTGCCACCGGAACGTTCAAGCGACGCGTAGCAACCAATTTCGACACAATTCAAAACAAAGCCGATTCCAAATAGCTACGGTACTATATACAACAAATTATTCAATTTTACAGTAACCAAACTTCAATAGTTTTCCTTCTGGGCTCTTTCGCTCCAAATTGGACAACAAATCAATAACTGCAGCTGGGCTACAGCAAAAGTTTAGATACAGAAGATGGAATTACCAAATACAGTCACAACGAAATTCAAGCTGAGCGACTCTCGCTCGAGGTAACGGTAGGAGTCCCGTTTGTGAAAAAGATTTGGAGAAACAAAAACAAACAATCGGAATTCCACCAAAGATAGTTCGTACGAATGATAAATGTCATTTCTAATATGGATGCTAATGCATGGAACGGGGTTTCCTGAACTCCCATACACCCCACTCAGTTGGTTTAAATGCTACCTACAAGACCGTCACCAAGTTACCTGCATCAACGGTCAGATGTCGGACCCACACCCGGTGAACTGCGGGTTTACCCAATGTGGTGTTCTAGGACCCCTGCTCTTTTTGCTGTACGTAAATGACATTTGCAGTGTCCTCACTTATGGCGAAATTTTCTTCCTTGCCGACGATATGAGGATAATCTACAAACTCGAACGAAGAAACCTATTCTAGCACTGAATAACACCACGGTCGACGTACAGTCCTTATCATCCTGGTGTGATCGCTGGGAAATGGAATTTTCAGTGAACGAAGGCAGTTTTCTCATTCCAAACTGCAATATTCCTCATGATACGCTTAAGATTGGCGGTGTCTCACTCCCACATTCCCCAACAATAAGAGACCTCGGACAGCAATACTCCTACACTTCATATTTCTCTGAACACACTTCTCACATGACTGTACAGGCAAACGAGTCCCTTGGCTCGTTGCAGAGAAATTTTCTTCCCACGAACAGTAAGTTAGAGATATACAAGACTTATATTCGCCCAACCCTGAAGTACTGTGCACTTTTGTTCTCAAGTATGCACAAACACGACATTATCGACATTGAGAATGTTTAGCGTCGATTCGCAAAAAAACTACTTGTAACTTCTACGAACCTGAGCTATAAACAGCAGTGTGCACTCCTGCGGCTTGACCCTCTGTGGCTTGGGCGAACAAAACTCAACCTCGCACTTTGTTTGATTTTCTCCACAAACAGACCGTATCCTCTAGCCAAGTTCAGTTCAGTATAAACTCAACACATCATCTGCGAAATAGGAAACACCGTATATTGACCCCTACTCCTCGGAAATCCTTAAGGCGAAGCTTCTTCCTCCTTAAATATACAACTTTGTGGAATAAACCCCCAGCTGACATCCGTTCCCTAGTTTCCCTAATTACAGTTAAGTCTAGACTACACGTAGCGCTTGACATCCAAAAAGTGATCGCTCTTATAAATCCCTATATAACTATTGATATAGCTTACGAGGGAAGCGTTGGATACTAACCAGAACCCCCAATAACCTCTAGGATATGCCACACCATACACCATCGCTGCCATCACCTTAGGGTCAACCTTCCAGGTTACAACGCCTAAACACAGTAACTCTCATGACTGAGGCCAGTGCCTCAGAAGTCGTATTTGATAATAATAAATATCACTGGTTGCATGAAAGGTAGTCTTTAAACATTACCAGTGCTAATTTCCACTTAGTTCTTTGCCTCTGTCTCCAACCCAAGACGCAGCACCTGTCAAACTCCCCAACCTCCATCCAACAGTCACCTCACATCGAGTCATTAGATAATCACAGCCCAACTCCCCTCCCTATCACATAATTCTAGCGTCCTCCATGATTGGCCTACAAAACATTTTATACTTAGTCAACAAAATTACAAACCACTCGTGGATCGCCTCGATGCATCACGTTGCTAGTGCTACAAGTAGTGCCCCATCGTTGTGCAAACTGATGTTCTGTTGAACATAAACCCCATCGAATAATTGCAGGCTGTGGTTGACTCTACCTCCTCCTGCATTTTCCGTCCCATGTAAACGGCCTTGGGGTTTTGACTTCACGGAAAAGGCGAGGGTTAGCGAGGCACATCTGTAAACATTCTTGGCCGTGATGGTCTCTTTGCACAAAGCTGACCCCAATGAGACATGGACACGAACAGTAGGAGATTGGTATAAAAAAATGAGAAAAAGTACATCACTGTTTTGTCTTCCAGGCACACCAACTGTAACGAACGTTTGAGCAATGCGTAGCAAAATCCACAACGGATTTCGAAATCAAAAGACGATTATCCGCGATATTCTACGTCACTAGATTATTGCACGAACAACGGCATCAAAAAGACACAAACCTCAATAATGCGATCACAAGGACTCAAAAACGAGAAACCGAATAGAAGCGTGTGAGCAAACAGCACGTGCGTCACGCAGATCCTGAACAAGGATGTGCCAAAGTAGCACTGTGGGCACGAACAAACAACAATTGGTCAGTATAAACAACCAGTTCGTAAAGACAAGTCAATAGTGTAGGCAAATGCGTGATGTTAGGAAAAACACTGAATCGCGAGGGGAAAAGGGGGATTTTCCACGACTGGCTGTTACACCAGCCTTGTCACATGCGACCCTTGTCTTCGGGTTGCAATGTTGCTATGGATTGACTGGTGCGGCTGACCTATTCCCAACGCGGCTTGTTACATGCGATCCATGTTTCGGCCGGGGCGTGGGAGCAGTGGTCACCCACCAAAGGCAGCTCCACCTTCTCTGACAGCCAGATACCTGACTGTGATATAACCATAAAGAATAATAACGTCTAAAAAAGTGTGGATCATTCTTTGGGCGCCACGTGCTGGATGCCAGTGTTCGTGTATCGTGCTACCTTACTTCCTGAGGCAGGCCCTTATGCCGCCTATCATGAGCACCGAAGGTAGACTTCTAGAGCTCACTTTCCTGACGGAAATTCGGACTTGTCTTATTCCTACCTCTCACTGTTCCTCAAACCATTCCTCATATCGGTGTTGTCCTGCTTTGCAATATAATAACGACGAAAAAAAAATCACGATAGTCATGCAATCACATCTACGTCAGATTTCTTCGCTCACTTTCGAGTATGATCCCCGTGTGATAGCACCATCGAGTAAGAGGGTAGATGAACCCACGTTAACGTTTCTCGGCGCGTGAAAAATTTCCTTTAATGCATTATCATCGACTCCCCAACAGTTTCCTCTACTTTAAGGCTCCTCAGAACCCATCCAGTATGGGATAACCACTATACCGGAAGAGAGGATAACAGTGTAGTGCTACGCTAACAGTGTGCCAGTCTCATTCACTCATTGTCTTTTATTTCACACCTATCTTATCGTCCCGGTGCCAAACTGCGTTCTGCGTAAGCAGACGGTATTGAGGGATACCATTTCTAACTATTCTAAACCGTGAAGCCTTAGGTCTTTTTATTAGTGCTCGAGTGCTGCCGTGCCAACGCGCAAACCATAAATCCTTTGGAATGGATACACAGTTGCCTGACCAGTGTACGCCTGTATCGGTATGGCGCAAATCCACTGCGAGCGTATTTTACCCATAACGTGGAGTAGGTGCCACGGACTGCTCAAATGAAACGAAATCCATGCCCCATTCACATGAACCTAACCAGTTCATTATTATTTTATTCATATATTGTCAAAACCCACAGCTGTAACCGTGTCTAGACTGCAATCTCTCTTTAATTCAGGTTCGTTGTCTCCATCTATCTCAATCGCCGGACTGGATAACCAAGGACGCCACTTCGATTCGTATCGAAATAGACCCAAGTTGAACCTACCATAGCAGCTGGGACCGAAATCAAGCCACCCGACATGAAACACCCTCATCTGCTTATCAGGTCGTCCAGCGTATTCTAACGCTAAGCCTGTCCTGCCGATATCATCATCGCAGCCAACACAGTTCACACTCGTCCTGCTAACATACCGGTCAGTACCAAATATCACTTTAACCCGTCGTATTTCGCCACACCCGGCTGCTGGACCATTAGATACTTTACCCTGCCAGACGAAACATACCCATACGATGTTGTACACTGACAGAAATGACGCTGAATAACACAGGAGCCAAATGCGTCAGCATATATATATATATATATATATATATATATATATATTTGTCAGTGTAACAGCATAATAAAGATCAAATCCATGCGGAGATTTCCCACTTTAGTGTCCGTTACCACAGTTTATCTTTTCCTCGAACCTTAGCTAGCTGGAAGATGATTCTTCACTTCTCGAGGACCCTCCGGTCCAGCTTTCTAATTTCTGAATGGTACTGGTTACTGATCCCGAAATTAAACTCAACCTTTTTTGGACTGTCTTTCCTCCCACATTGAACAGTGTTCTCAAATTCACTTTCACAAAATAGGTCTCATGTCGCCCTGTTTCAAAACTCATTTCGTTTACTGAACCCCAGTGAATCCGCCATTCAGAGTTTGCATCGTCTTCATGGATCGCTATTCTCTTCGCATGCATCGGTTTTATTGAATATACATTTTACAATTTTCTAGTCTTTCTTTTTTTTCTTGCTCAAAAAGTACTCTGTTCGCAGAACCCTAATAAGCCTCCGTTTTCCTTGGCTTGCATCATTCTGGTTCATAATGCGTCCTTGGCACTGTATTAACGATTTTCTCGACATCCTCAAGCTGCACCACCGCCCAGCTCAAATTCGAAACTGGTTAGAAATCGCCGCGCAAATCAATGTTAGTGTGATCCATTCAAACTATTGCTGACTATGTTTTTCCATCGCCGATACTCTTGACTTTCATTCTTGGAATCTGTGAGTATTTCATCTTACTGAGTAAAGTGTTAGACCATGATCGTGCGCCTGAGCGTGGGTCTCGACCATGGCCGAGAAATATTCCACTAATGATAAATACCAAGCAAGGCTTTTCATTGAGCGGAATATCTTATGCTTGTGTTCGCTTGTTTTTCCCGGAAGTAGCAAGCCGCCAAGTAAGGGGTGTAGGACCCTTATTCTTGGATTTCGACGCCATGTTCTTGTGACTGACTTTCCAAGAAAAGCAGATGGAGTATGCATCCGTGTACCAACCGCGGCAACCTCAGGATTTAGGTTCGAATTTTTACTTCAGTTACCCAGAGGTGTTCACGCCTAAGTGTGGAAACCGTAGGCGGTAAAATGTATGTCCAATCGAAAAAAACGATGATTCCCCGAAATTCTGTTATTGAACAAAACGCTGAAAAATATAAAAAGGTTGCAAGATGAATAAACAATTTTTAGAATGCACCTGTTCATAGGTAGAAGTTCGAGAACAAGGGGTGCGGTGGATCACTTACTGATTCCGCAACATGCACATTATGACACCAGAAAACATTTTCGGAGACAAACAGTTGTTCCCGATGATTCATTCCCAAGCCCTTACAAGTCATATAGAAGATGCTTGTGCTGAAGTGGTCAAGGGTCATTCGTATTGGACATAGGTTGTGGGGCGGGGGGGGGGGGGGGTTGGGGTTAGATCGACTTGCTGATCCGCACGACTGGGGCGTGACAGTCACATGATTCGGAGCTGAGTGACTGAGGGTGGGTTGGTCCACCTGCGGTCAGGGTAATTAGAGGGCTGGGACGAACTTCTGTGTACACAGAGCAGGTGCGAAGAGGCGGATGCTTATCGTCTCTGCGATGGCCAGTGTGTGTACGCACATGTGTTTGTGGGGATGAGGGGCACTCGATAGATGACTTCAAATGCTGAATCTGTGCTTATTTGATGGCCCGAGTCCACCAGATGCTCGAGAATGGCACTTCCTTTGCTTCCTGCCCCTGCATGTTGTAGCCACCTTGGAAAGCGTTCCTCAATTGTTTGGGATAGTTGCCTTGCCGTTCGGCCATTTTAGGTTGCATTGCACGTGCACCTGAACAAATAGATTACCATTAAGGTGGCCAGCATTGGTAACAGTTCCTTACCAGAACTTCGGATAACCGGAGAGCTTAAAAAACACGGAAAACACCAGCTGGGCTGAATGTTCCACTCACCACACGGTAGCTGCATAATAGGGGAGCATAATTATGGAAAGTGCCATTCTTGGGCATCTGGTGGACTCGGGCCATCAAATAAGCACAGATTCAGCATTTGAAGTCATCTATCGAGTGCCCCTCATCCCCACAAACACATATGCGTACACACACTGGTCATCGCAGAGGCGATAAGCATCCGCCTCTTCGCACCTGCTCTGTGTACACAGAAGTTCGTCCCAGCCCTCTAATTACCCTGACCGCAAGTGGACCAACCCACCCTCAGTCACTCAGCTCCGAATCATGTGACTGTCACGCCCCAGTCGTGCGGATCAGCAAGTCGATCTAACCCCAACCTCCCCCCCCCCCCGCCCCACAACCTATGTCCAATACGAATGACCCTTGACCACTTCAGCACAAGCATCTTCTATATGACTTGTAAGGGCTTGGGAATGAATCATCGGGAACAATTGTTTGTCTCTGAAACATTGTTCTGGATCACCTACCGGACGTGATCAGGTAGCAAATCGGATAGCTTTTTATACATATGGTCATTCAAGATGATTCTTTAGAGACCGGGATTTTCATTTTCCTGAAAATACACCTGCAACGTTTGGCGGCGGTAGTTTACGGCCCAGCCGTACGATGGCCTGATTACTAATCACCTCAAACTGTCGATCTACCATGCTTAAGGGGGCGCTTAAAATTTCACCAAACTAGTTCTAAACGAACGAAGAAGCAGAGAAACTGAACAACCCGATCCCACCTCAAGGCCTCCCTGACTCATGTCGGCGGGAGAAGACTCACTTCCGCGAAGTTCCGTTCAGCTGGCTAGGACGGATTGACTTCAACTTTAAATCGACCTAGAACCCCACGAGGGGCTTTGGGGCCGCGCACTCTTGCTCGGCCCCTTTGTAACCGAGACAGAATTTCCTTTGTTAGTGGAATGCTGAACACATATCCCACTGAGTTAGGTGCACCGCCACTGGCACAAGCACCTCTTCTCCTATTCTACTCCATCGTTTGGGCTTCGCCTACATACGAAACCCTCCGAACAAGCGGAAAGAAACCCATAACCGTATGTTGGCCACGGATTTGTAATGTCTACGTAGGCCGTCACCTTGGATTACCTTGGACCCTGTTCATGGCATTGGAAAATCCAGGTACATTTTTCACATCGAAAAGTCGAGCCCCGAGAGCCGGAACCGGAGAGGCGACTCTTCGCATACCGGGCAGATGCCCCACCAGCTGAGCTATCGTGGTCCGGACAGTCCGGCGTGAATAGCTCCAGTGAATATTCGATGAGGCGCGAACCACTATTTAAATAATACACAGTATCTGTCCTGGTTTCAATCATCGGGCTATCCCGGTCGGTCACTTTCCAATGGGCTGAACAGCACACGGATGAACGTTATCTATCGGACATTGAAGTATATCCAGAGAATGTATTGTAGGCACGAGGAGCCTAAATCGCATGTACTGGTGGTACTGGATTTTCCATTGCAGGAGCTTCAGACCCCTCGTGGCAACGATATATTCTTTGAACCCTGTTAATTCCCAAAGCCTGGTGCTTTTGCTTCGCGGAGACGATTCCCCCTTCAGCCGGCAACTTATCGGTTCTTGATACGTCTAGCATGCGCTCGATATTTACGCTCGATTATCTCCTCCGTTTCTAGATCCATCCTGATTTTCTTGTTGTGATATTTTGGAGGTCCCGACCACGATGAAGTTCCACGAGGCTCTTAATAACACCAAACGGCTATGGTTGTGCTGATGCCTGTGAGCAACTGTCGGTTTTAGGGGAAACACTAAGGATAAATTCCTCTTGCCTGTATCGGACTACCTGGATTGTGCATGAATATGTGCACAATATACCGTAACACTTTGTCCACGTGGTACACTGAATTACTGTCAACAATATCTAAGACGACACTAGCAAACCAAGATGGGTGGAGGAGCATGGTGTAATACAAGGCCAAAAGGGTATGTACACTGAGAATTAAAATGAAACGAAAGGTGTGACACAAACTCACAGCTGTTCGCTGTTCTCGTGGTCAGGAAGTGAGCGCCAAAGAGCAAATATCCGCCAATGTCTTCAGTTCAGTTTGGTGTGACGGCCGTTCGTTGAACAGAACAGGATGGTATTCAGCGAAGTGCCAAGTGACGCCGGGAAAGCTTCTAAAGTGTTTTGTTTCTCACAGTTAGGTCCGACCGATATAATTCAAAGAAACTCAAAATCAGAGGATGAGAACGTTCCGGAATGGGAGGTTTATTGACAGCCTTTTTTTATATTGCTCGGTGGTGATGTTCAAAAGGGCGTGCGTGTGTTCCACATTAAAACGTCGATACAACAAAGGAGTGTTGCACCAAGGGATGTTGAGAATCATGGAGAAAGTCGGAAGTGTACGGGTGCCTACGACAACCAACTAGTTCGCCGCAAAACCGGGAACTCTGTCCCAGATGATCGTGGCTTATTCACTATAGCCGTGGTCTTGCGCCTTCTTTCGCTTTTCCAAATAGGACTGGCTTCCCATGGTGACGAGTTACATGGCCTCACATAGACGCCTATTCTGGAGTCCCTGCTAATTTGACTCAAAGCTGCATGAACTGTTTCCCATACCTAACGTTGCCATACTTCAGCATTGGTTCTTTCTCCGCTCAATAGCAGTACCATTTTATCAAGCTCGTTGATTGGCCCGCCAAGTCGCCTTAGTACGACTGTTGCTCACCCTAGGCCCTGATTCATTTGACATGTCAATCGATCAAACGGCCGGGTCAAATCCCTTATCACTAAGCTCCTGTTCCGCCCCAATTCTATTTCAGTGTGGGCCTGGGTTTCTTTGACGACATTTCCCAGAAATGCCACTTGTACCCTCAGTTGTTTCACTTTTTCAGACTGGCTTCCTACCAGGCCTGTCAACTGAATTATCGCTCTTTCTGCTTTAACTCAGAAGGTACCAATTGTCAACGTTTTTCCAGCTTTTCAAGTTCTGAATGATGATTAGCAGACGATGAGACAATTTCCGGTACCTGAATGAAGGCGCTTCTCGCGTTATCCGCTTCTTGTCCCACGACACCGTTGCCCTGTACAAGGTAGTGCGTGGCATGGCTTCACTGTTTAGTTCTTCTCGCCGGGACTCGCAGAAAAACTGTCAAGGCAATTTTCTTCTACTCACTGTGGATCACATATATACCTAGACCAAGTTGTCGCGTCTCCAGTACGTAAGCGGAACACTATTCGACAATTTGTCTCGTGGTCGTGGAAGCTGATAGGAAAGGATATTGCAGAATATACTCTCCTGAACATCAGCAGAATAATGCCGGTTGTCGCGCAGCAAATCCGCAATAACGTGGATCTTCGTGGGCAACACCCAATTTCTTTTGGAGTTCTAAACTTCGAACGGCTGTGCAATTATGCTTTTTATTGGTCGGACGAGATTTTTATCCACTTACTTGTTATGTTCTCAAGAATTGTCAGCTTGAAACTGTGGAGAAAATCAGTATTGGTCCTCTAGACCTGGAAGGGCAGATCAGAAAGGCAGCGACGGTGGATTAGATGTAATCAAGATTGTCTGACTGAAAGCACACAGGTGCATATGAACTGGCACAACTTCTCAACTTTTATATTTTGTTGTTATTTGCCTGCCAACTGATTCGGCTGTTCTTCAACGTACTTCCGTTCTTTTACTTGGAATGAAGCTGACCGAATTGTCGTTATCTCCAGATGAAGTATTCGCGGAACTGATATAGTCGTTCTCACGATTCCTCCTGTTTGCTAACTGCGCTTGCTAACATTATGCAGGCAGTAGTTTTCTCAGACAGACTTTCGGTCATCGTTTCCTGCTGTTCAGCTGGCGCTAAGTGTACTGCTACCTAGTGGTTCTTCAACGATAAAAACCTCTGGCTCTTATTCAGGTTTCCCCTTTTTCTTTGAGGACAAACTTTCTTTCAGTCGGTTTCTTTTTTCTTACTGCATTTGAGCCTTTTTCTCTCCCGGCTTTTTGTCACGCTTCAGTTAATTGTGAGGTGCAGGTTTGATTGCTAGAAGATACGACCGGCAGAGTGAAAGAAGGAAGATTGCAGGGACTTGATTTTCTACACTCAGTAGCCCCTCGTAGCCGGTCAGCCAGTGTAGCCGTTTTCCGGCTTTGAACATGGAACATCCCTACTCTTCCGCCTGCAGTAGCTGTGTGCTACTATGGGTCATGGTTTTTTCTTTCTTGCTTGAACAGATTTGCCTGAACTGTTCTAGCTATCCCTGGTAATTCCTTTTTAACTTTCTATCCAGCTAATATGGCTACTTTCCCTTAAATACTGACAAGTATTTTGCTGGGCCTCTCTTAGTCCCAATACTAAGGTGCAGTGCAGTGCGAGTGACAGCTAGATCAGCTCTAGGTCTCGATGGCAGTCTGCCACATCCTTCATTTTCCTTGCACCCTGCGGTTGTTTGTTCCTCAGGCGCTTCAACTTTATGAAGGATCATTTCTAACGGTAGATACCCAAAAGGGCAGCACTGGAAGGGAGTTCACGTTAGACTTGCTTGGTGCCCCTGTTGTATGCAAGGATCAGCCGTCCTCTGTATGAGGCTATTCGTGGTCGACGTAAAGAAAAACCCAAGAGAAGGCCTCATCAGCTCGGAGCTTAGCACGATTATCATCAGAAACCCACATCTACACCAGTCAAGCAGTAAATGGCAGACGTCAGTCCGCTGGTCACACTAATTTCTGGTTTCATCCCATGACCAAGTTGTTGGTCCTTAATTCTGGTTGACCAGTAGTCCCATGGGAAAAGGCTGAATTCCTACGGAAAACGAACAAGAAAACGATGAGAAGGTTCTGATCATTTTTCTAATCGAAAATTCTCTCTGAGTCACTTTAACCATCGGCTTCTAAAAGAACCAGCCAACATGGTTTCATTGGTGTCCCCCGCCGGTTTGTTCCACTCGTTAACAGACCCTACAGCAAACTATCTCCTCCCAACCCTTGTTTTTACGTGATCGTTCCGAACTGAAGCCTGTGTCCATGAGGCCTGTCATTCTACGGGGGTCCTAGATGACTACGCAGGCCCGGCTGACTTTTGTGTCCCCTTCACTGTTTAAACGGCCTCTTTTTTGTTCCCCAGCAATCTTCTTCCAAAGAAAAATAGGTCTACGTTTTCGGACGTTTGCCTGTAGCCTAATCCCTGGCCACCTATAAACCACTCAGAAAATCACGGCTTTGCCTGCTCGAGGACTTCAGGCCTGGACACGCTGTCCCGGTTGGAGTTTACCTACAACCCTGCGCACTAGTAGTAAGACCCCTGGTCTCTCTGGACGTGCCGAGCGCTTCATTTGGTGAAGTGCGCCTGGGGCATTCATCTCGGCATTCACACACCGGGTTTCTGTTAAAAGCCAGCCTCATCTACCCCAACCGAGTCCTTAACCAGCACTGTTTGAGGAGGCTCCGTCTGGTAGCATGATGGACCTGTACAGGGTCGGTGCAGCGATTTTCTCTCGTGATCGAGGCTTTGACACTTGTTCACATTGAGGGAATCCCATTCCACCAACCAGGAGCGCACTCCATTCAGACGTCTCGGTACGTCATCTGCGATCTTTTCAAGCAGTTTTACATCGTCGGCAAGTTTTTGGTTGTCTCTTCACAGTACATGTGCTAGGTCATTATACAACAGGCAAACCGCAAAGTACCCTAGACCGATCCTTCCTTTGCACGGCTATGCGACTTGCTCACTTCGGACAAAACTCTTTTTTCCCTCGTAATACTGATGTCCGATGGGTTCTCTGATGATCCCTCTTGCTACCAACGGGCTTAACCGAATGTTTTTCAGGCTACCCGCCAACGACCTGTGCTTAACAGGGCCGGGTACTTTCTGAGGATCCAAATGGTAAAACTTAAATCTTCACTTTCTCTGGCGTCTTTATTATGTCATCCAAGTTGTGTGTCGGGTTAGTCGGGCAGGTATTTCGGCCACTGAATTCGTGCCTTCATGGAAATACCAACCGATGACTTTGAAGATGTTCTTTTATGCGTTTCCAGTTGAAAATTTCCATTACTTCTTTTAATAGCGACGTCATACTACTGGCCAGTGGTTAGTCTGCGCCCATATTTTGCTTTCTTTTTGGATTGGAGTGGCAATGGACTTTCCCCAGTACTTTGAAACCTCACCTCCTTACATTGATGAGTTGAATAAAAACCCTAGCGATTCAACTAGCAGGTGAGCTAATTGTTTTACTACCGCTGGACAAATTCCCTCAGGGCTTGCTGCTTTACGCGATGAGAGGAGCCCCTGGTTAGCGGAGAAGTGGCTGCCATAGACGTCACTGTCTACTACCTCAGGAATTTGCGTGTTCTTTCTAATGGGCTTTCCTTACGCCTCCTGGTTGGTCCGTACACCCCCTTGAAGAACTGCAGCGGATTGTCGGCTTTTTGCTTCTTGCACTTTCTTCTCCGACTTTTATCCCCAAACTACCCGACTTCTGCTCACAGAATGGCCCCTGTCGGCCCGGGATGCCATCACTTGCATGAACATTTCTTCTACATTAGATGCCACTGTTACCCAATTCCTTGAAAGTCCCAATTTCAGTACTACCATTTAGGGGGTTTTCTCAGAACCTTGGTACAGCTTGTATCTAAACGACAAGCTGCTGTGATCATTGCGCGATTTCAGGTAATTTACAAGTCTTTCTTCAACCTAAAACTGCATGGTGCGGCGGATGCCACTTTGCAGGTATCCAAACCCCGTTGCCAATCCGACTTCTGTTGCGTACCCTTTTTCTATGGCCTCTTCTACCTGCTGCGCACGACTAACGCGCATTTATTCATCATGAGGTGGCCGACTCCCTAAGTGTTGCAGCCTAGCAGCAGCGGATGCACAATTACTAAATCCTCTCTTTGCACCTTCGCACCATGGTAGGGAAACAATGAAGTGACCATCTACTAACTGTTTGCCGATTCCACCACTGAAAAAGACTCTTCGTCCTCTACCGACAGACTCTTTTCCAAAGACCGCACGTCCACGAAACACGCAAAATATACTCTCATCAGTTGTTCTAGTGGCCCAAAAACGCATGCTGAAGTGTAATCAACACAAATTGCCCCTCAAACTGAGTTGCTCGAAGATTCGAAACTCACCCAAACAGCAAACGAATAAGAGGAGTGTGCGTAATCCCGGACGCCCAATCTCTG
Source organism: Fasciola hepatica (assembly GCA_948099385.1). Lineage (NCBI taxonomy): Eukaryota > Metazoa > Platyhelminthes > Trematoda > Plagiorchiida > Fasciolidae > Fasciola > Fasciola hepatica. Next base: position 6,736,000 of record CANUEZ040000175.1, read on the forward strand.
CTCCAGAACAACTCTGGCTTCAGGTATATCACATCCGGCCAACCATAATACTCTGTCGCCCCCTTCAATCAGAAAAGCTTCAAGGTATGGCCGCCGCTTTATTCTCCTGGGCCCCCTACTAACGGGCCTGGCTACAGGTATTTCTCTGGTTACTACAGCTTGTTGCGCGCTCGAAGACTCCTCTTTGTACGCCGAAAACACATGAAGGGCGTCGCTAATCAAGCTACTTACAGTGATCTCTCTAACAGATTTTTCTGCTACCGGGCCACCTCACTGTTTTAGGCCTAACTGGGGTAAGTTCGCTCTTATTAGGGTCAGGTCAGATCTATTGCCCAGCGCAGCGTACCAAATCCCAACCTGACGTTTGGTTTTCCGCTTAACTGGAATCAAACCCAGAGATGCAAGGCCAACTAAGGACCTAGTCGAGCTGCAGAAACCCTTACTGGCACTGGGAGTGGGGGTTCTACACTTGACACTACCAAAAGCAGCAGATGATGGTGGCAGACTTAGCAAACATTGACGCCGCTCCTAGTTTCCACATTACCGTCACCCGTTCAACTACTTCTTTTCCGGCCCACAAAATTCATGTTTGTGCCCTTCGTTCTATCTGGTTGACGCTCCGACCTAAAGCACGTCATGCCACATTGCCATATTGTGCTTCTTCGCATATATCATACACTGAGTTGTCCGAAGGTCGTTATCCTGCTTCAATGGGTTAGAACTTCAGTTTTGCCCAGGATAGCGGGCGCTTATAGGTGATACCTGATAAGGTCGATAGGTCCTCTTATTCTGATGCATCAACGGCCCACAGCGGCTGCTCCCCTTTCTAGCTGTGGACGACAAGACTTCTATCCTCCTCGTGAGCTCAGTTTGTTCGCCGCGCCGGACCATTCTGTAATTAGTCTTAGCTCATTCGTACTGCCAAACCTACAGCAAAAGCCCCAATATTTCTCTCCAGCGTTGCTAACGCACCTAACCCTGCCGGGCAACCCATCAACTCAAGCCCCATCCTGCGGCTTCTCAAATGAATGGCTACGATCGAAAGGGCAATATCATGATTGGTCTTCATCTCTTCTAGCTTTCCACCTAATGAATTCCGATTCAACCCGCGAAGCTGCCTAGAATGGTTCCTTATTCTATCATGCCTTCTCTCGCATCATGTCTTAAGGGACGGTATAAAGTCTCTAACTACTGTCGCCCTACCCTTGCTGTAAATCAGCAAGCGCAATAGGCTTTGCCCGTCGTCCTCATTTTGGAAACTTAATAGGCATGAAACCGTCAAAAGAATTATCGATGCATTGAAGGCTGCCCGTCAAAAACCAAATTATCGACCCTAAGAAGTTTTATGCCGGAGGAGAACTTCAGAACCTCGCATTTGTTCTCCGCCTCGTGTCCTCTTCTAATTCTATTCGAGTTTAAGGCGGGCCGTTGCTTTCTCTTGATTTCGAGTTCCAATTTTTTTTTATCATTGCAGTCTAAAACTCAGTCCTTGCATTCTACAGGTTCTGATGAATTCACGGATAGTTAATTCTTCAAGTCCTCTGTAAGCTCCGCCATTTTGAACCTGTGACGAGTTGCTCAATGCAATGGCTGGATTTTCTTGTAACATCTTTTTTCGTTGATACTTTTTCTCCCTCAGTTGGCTCTTCTTTGGCTCTGTCAGACGAATAATGACTTCGGTTTTATAATATTGAAGTCTAGCCCCGTAGTCCATACACTCTTTTCATAGTTTATCTATGTGAAGTTCTCTATGTTCTTAATCTTGTTCATACATGAACCGATAATCGCCAACATCGTTGCCGCTCAAGAACCATATGAAAACTGAATTTCTTCAGGGTCAAACCCTGGATGCTCATGCACAATTTTTTTCAGCCAAGTAGCTGTTGCGGTATACCTTGGTTCTCATGGGCTCAAGTTGTTTTCCCTAGCTCCAATGAAATGTGAGCTCGTGCTTTCTATGCGGCAGCCTCAGAGTGCGCCCTTCAAATATATAATTGCACAAGTTGTAAAACGTCTATATCTCATACATCAGGAATATACTCCACCCCACCTTTGACTCCAGCCGCTGATGACCAGAGCAAAACATACCAATTATCCGGCGCCCACACACAAAAGGAAGCAGTCACTCAGATGGCCATAGTATCCAACACAGTCCTCTGAGGGCCCTTTGGGATCTCATCTCAACCTAGAAGTCACCTCACCAACAATATATTTAGTCCGCTGCGTGTGCAGGTTCATGACGAGCTATGGCTTTATTACCATTTCTCTAAAATTGAAAACCCCGACAATGGGTACAAAAATAAGTTGCCCTACAACGTAATGCTGGCCATCTAGCAGATGCCCGCAGCCCAATGCCGAATTATTATCAAATTGTGGCCATGGCCTAGAGGAAACTCATCAATTCCTCCATCGTCCCAAAGGTGCAAAGCAAAATGTGTCCACCCACCTCCAGTTGTATCAGGCCTTGTCACGAACAAAGCACTCCGCCACATCATGAGTTTAGCTGCCTTCACCCGTTCATATACTACTGGAACTGTGGCCTATCTCCGTTGACACACTCCTTCCAATCTTCTTCCGTCAGCACTTGACTTCATAGTCCTGTCCGCGGAGTAAGGCACGTGCCACCGGCAGCTGAAATGAAGCCCTATCCTGGCCGTACTCATATGGAAACACACCTAGCTCATCATATATAGCCTTCATTAGCATCATAACCCACAACCGGAACCGCCTGCAGATTGTCGATCTCTCCGCTTATTCTAGGCATTGAGTACTCAGATGAAATCGAAATCGTTGGACTTCCCTTGATGCGATAGTCATTACCCCAGCCGGAAAGTCCTCCAGACTGCTACGTCTCCGGTCTTCTTTAAGGTCAAGCCTGCGACCTTGGTTGCCGTCGGTCCACTAGGAGCTACTCTCGGATTGCCGCAGGGACTTAATCAATCTGACTGACCTGACTGGACTAATTTCCACTCTATGCGGTCATGGTTCAAACTTAAACTCACTCTGGCTGACGCTATACAGGGCCTTCTAAGTCGCACCCCACTACGAATACAATAGTATCACCCGGGTTACAAGCCACGATAATGGCTTTACCAGGCAGAAAGACAGATTCCCGACACCAAAAGACATCACCCACAACCCCATCAATTACCTCCATTTTGCCCTTCAATCAGTCGCACATACGGTTTTGTGATACCCAAACCATGACCGGAATCCTACCACCCTCTCAATTCCTTGTTTTTCAACCTACCAACTCTATTTCGTCAACAAACGCCTTCATGGCCCATTTTTGCCCTTTACTCAAAATCTTTTCTTCGTGAAAAGCCAGTCGCGTCTGGTGAGCCCGCCCATGCTGAGGAGTTAATTCGTGACCCGCCGTCAGTGACAAACGTGAACTTTATGAAATAAAGTACCAGTCACTAGCTGCTGGTGAAAACATGTCTCCACATTTTTCACAGTACGTACGGGGACTTTTATCCTTACATTCAGTATAATATTCGTTGTCGCCTTGGGTTTGGTCCCTTAAAAACCACTGTTATGGCGTGCTTGCGCCCACACTTCATTTCTCCACATCACGTCTTCGTCTTTGCTTCGATGCATCTGCTCCATCTCCTCGTTCCAGCTGACCGTTATCTTAGTGACCTCGGTTCTAAGTCCTCAGCTAAGAGCTCAACCATAATTCTTGTTGCTTTGACAGCACAGTGCATTCCTTGTGAAGTTTTTCTCCACATGCTTACTTTCAAGCGAAACGTTGTTTTATCCACATCGCAGAGCAATTATCTAAAAAGAACATCAAAATAAACTTACCTGACCTCACAGCCTCCCTCCTTCTTTAGGTTTCCCAAACCACTGTCGGCCGGTGTAAGGATTTTTCCAGGTGACATCTGTGTAAACGAGCCACTTTAAACGCCACTGACATCACTGATTGATAGCTTGACGTTGGTTTCACTTTCCATTGTCTGGATATCCGCAGGAGGAAAAGTTTTACCTGTCTTTTGATACGGAACCTTCAGACGCCCAGCCGGTGGGTTCACGTACTTATTCCTGTACCTCCCGATTTTTTTTATCTCCCGATGGACCATCGTTTAAACCAATTTGTATATACTTCAACTGCTCACACTTTAATAAATCTTCAACTGGAAGCTTCGAGTTTGGCAAGCTCTCCACAGTGCACTTCTCCCAAAGTCAAAATTGCCTCGGACTTCCGGCTGTAACCGTTCCCTCCTTTGTTTATTTAAACACTCTCTAATCCTATCGTGCTGTTACTGAAAAGTACGAATCGGACAATCGAACCATGTGAATACTTCATGCTGCTGTGTAACGCTGTACTCTGTGATCAAGCCTTGTATGTGTCTTGCTCCCAGTAGAAGAATGTACCGTTTTTATTATTATTATTATTATCTCTGAATCAAGCAGAACTGCCAGCCCGTGAGGCACAAACCCATAACTTTATAGGAATTTGCCACTTGTCTCGAGATTCCCAGCCAAATCCGTTTCCAATTCTGTCCAAGTCAGGTAAAGTTTCCATGCTTCCTGTAATCAGTAAATCAAAGTACTGTTCTGGCTAGAAGAGCACAAGCCTTTGTACGGGATGAGTCTGCTCGACATTTTACCACTCGATTCTTCAAAGGACAAATTTCACTCATTCTTGTTGGCCCTCCAGGGCTTCAAAGGAACGCGTGACACAAATCGATGAGTAACACAAACAAAAACAGGACAACTAAGCAAGTTCAGCGGTTTTTTCACGAGTCAGAACGTAGGTACATGACGATCACAGTCGCAACACTGAACTTAAGTAATCATTCAGCAAAACATCATTTGCATTAAGGACAAAATCTGTACTCAAATATTACCAGATTAGACAGAATAAATAGAAAGTACCTGCATTGTGGTCCAAGTGAGTACAATGAAATCTTCAGGCTAGCTCGGGCTTAACAAGAACTTTCCTGAGCACGTAGGCCAGAAATCAACGGGAACTAACCAAAGGCCTGGGACTTTTCAGCTCCGGTGAAAAAAAACCAAATTGTAAAAAACAGTTGGTATTTAATCATTGCTTCCCGTTAACATACCTGATGTCCACAAAATTATCTCGGTAAGATGAGTCACTTTCAATTGATGTGGACGGCACAAAGTTAGCAGTAAACGCATCCGATACGGATCAAGGTAGTTTGCAAGTCCAACGTTGTGAGCTTGGAGCTTCTGAGCGATTTCGTCCAGACCATGAACTACAACCGTGACAAGCACCCGGTCTTTGGTGGATGGTAGCGTGCAGCACTTCTCTGCGAGATGTCTCTTATTAGAGCCCGTGAAGTTTTCAGATGATAACTTAAGGCCAAGAATTACTGAGAGCCTCTGGGGCTCGAATACCCGGCAATGGGACTGGTGTTATATTTGAATGACTTAATTATGCTGTGTAGTGGGATGTGCAGCATTTCCACCGGTACCGATGTATTTGAGGATTCAAAGAGAATCATGGAATCAACTAGAGACTGTGGGCAAACCTGGCTGATGTAATGCGAAGAAAGACTTCAGTTGCTACCTTCCATTGTGTTTGCTGGCCCGAGTAACGGAATATCCGGCCCACTGGAAGTGGCATTGTTTATCGTTTCTACATCTGCGATCACTAACATAAGCCTGCCTCTTCTAAAGAGTTGTAAGCCACTGTAGTTCGCGAGTAGAAAGTCCTGGCCAAAAATCTTCACAGGAGCGAGAATTTTCTTTTTGATGTTGCACATTCAGCAGCACGCACCAGTAGATAGATTGAATTACTCGTTTACATATTTCACTAGATACGCCTTATTACTGAAATCAACCTGCAAATATGACGGCAATCATCTTTCTCCCGTACAATGTTATCTAGCCCCTTCTGCTCAGCCTTCCTTTTCCCAGCCTATTCTTTACGGCCAGAAAATACCATTTTCGACCTTCGCATTCTCAGTGTACCTCGGAACTTCTTTTGTTTTCGGGGAATCTGTCTTCTCTAGGATTCGTCCTCACAAAATACTCTTCCCGATGAGTGTTATTTCTTTCCTAGGACAGATCCAGACTGCTCCTCTCCAGTAACTTCTTTCCAAGCTCACAATTTGCGATGATCGAGTACAACAGAGCTATAACGATCCCAGGACTGCTAGCTCCCAATTCCGCCAAGGCAGAAGGCCGGGAAGATGCCTTTTCTGGACACTCAATCAGTGCCATTCGAATATTTTCACCTCCAGGACAGGTCGCCATACGAACCACCGGACGTCTGTTGCTATCATTCCCGTCATACCGGACAAAAACAGTCTTTCTAGTCCCAGTGGCAAGGGGCATGGCCAGATCTGCTGCTCTGACTGGAGCATAAAGGATGTGTAAGGCTTGGTAAAAGATTTTGTGGCGCAACATTAGTGGAAGAATTCCACTCGTTGTCACCAAACAGATCTTTTTGGTTGGTTATCCAAAGCTCCATCAGTCCCTCTGACTGGCACCTGCAGTATCTTACAAAAAAATCCTTCTCTTCGCTCGCAATGCCGCACACTTGTCGTATTATCCAAATATCGTGGCGATCTCTTTACCTTACTCCCTCATAGCTGACTCCATTGAACCCCGGCAAAGTTTTCCACTATACCTATGCACCACCCAATAAATCCTAGTTTATCATTCATCTTTCCACAACGGATAAGAGTCGCTCACTGGTTTATCCGTCAATACCCTTAATATCTCTTTCATTGGATTCTCACCCCAACACACACCTAACTACACAGCGGCCCCATCCGCGTACATACTAATCCCCTCGATAAAACTGGTGAATCATTGGCACTTTGTGGTTGCTATCCATATCCGTGATACAGTGATATTCCACTCCAAATACCTTTTTGGAGTATTCAAGGACTAAGAGGTTGGATTGGAGATTGTACGCCACTTTACCGGTCCAGATGTTCGCTTCTGCGTTGCAACATCCTGATCTTGCATATACTGTTCTGCGCATAGCTGCTTCTGTCAGAAGCAATCATTCACGCAACTAGTCTTGTCTTGAGCATATGACCCACCTCAAAAGAAAAACTTCAATCAGTTTACATTAATCTATTCTTTCGGTTCACTTCCATCGAGACCCGTTCGCCTACAACATCTTCGCGGCTACGAATCCCCCATTTATCAGTCGTTTGGTTTCCTTTTTCACGCCGATAAACCGTAATCCATATTTCGTAAAGTGAGCAGTATGCCCAACGTTTATCCGTTTTCTCCGGCAGTTTCTTGCACTATCACTCTGGAAATCTCCCTCCAAATATGTTGCTCACTAGTTATACGGCTGACCCCATCAATGTTCACCCGCCAAGTTTTGCCACGGCATTCTCCATAAGCTTCAATTAATCCCCAATTCAATGCTCTATTCCTGCTTAACCTTCGATTTTTGGTCCATATCACTTCAACTATTATAACTCGCCAACCCGGCTGCACATTTTTTGAAAAAATGCGCAATTTTAAGAAGTTGAGGAACCATCTACCCAGGCTCTTTGGTTTTATAGTTGTTGTAGTCATGCTTAGAAAGAGGTTTGTATATATATTCCCCAATTTCGGCCACCTTTACCTTATTCTGATGGGATTGACGGCAAGAGTTCGAGGTTAACCTTGCCGGGCGCTAACTCAGTTGTGCGTTAGAACGTTCTCCAGCACTATATAGCATGCGCGAAATTCCCTAGGTTTCCCTTAAAAATTCATCTTTGGTAAAGCTTGTACCATTTATTCATGCACGGCAGCCGCCTCAGATTTCTCCGAAATAAACTATCAAAGTTTTCATCTTTACATCTTCATAGCTACATTTCGTACTTGACCTCTGCCTCTACCACTGCTAGTCCTTGTAGTCTTAGACATGGTCAAACTTTGGTTCTTGACAGCTAAGTTCTTTGGCCGCATAACTGAAATATGCTTGTAATTCGCAGGTTTATAGTCTGTGTACTTGTTATCGCAGAATATTTGGATCAATCTTATTCAGCTTTGGTATCCGTTATCTTGGCCGTGCCCTACTCTAACCTGGAACAACTAATTGAAGCACACAGTTCTAAGACGGGAAGAAGAAACAAATCAGATATGCCAAGAAAAGGGATAGAACTAACGCTCTCTGAGACTGAAGTAACTCACTGAGTCTTCGTCGGATGGGCTTGGGTGGCTTCATTCATCAGTACTCCAAATCCAATAAGCCTGACAGTTCTCATTGTCAGTAGTCGTGAAATTTGAAGGGAGTGATACTTGTAGATTTCAAATATCTGAACAAGAATATCAGTCTAGGTAAGCCAGGAAGCAGACGAGCCAGGTTTTACGGCCGCTGACGTGCCGTAAAGGATTCGCCAAATTCGGTTAGTTCATTAGAAGTGGATATTCTTTCTCTTTCTTCAGTCTTTGCCTAACTGCTTCAATTGCTGCCTCTACGAACCGTTCGGAAATTTGGCTCCAGGTTTTCCAGCTATTCGGCATTTGTTGCGTTCTTTTCATCATCCTAGATAAGTGCACAACCAAGTATGATTCACTAGGTTCTGACTATCTGTTGTTTTATATTTAGATACCACGTGAGTTATTATAAGCTTCCCTGTTTTGATGGATTAGACTTGTCGAAATTTTACCCCTCGGTTCGGAATTAGCAAACATCAGTTTGTTCATTGCGCGTGAAGGCTAGCATACCGGGAGGTCGTACAAAGAGTTTGTGCGCAACATGGAAAAATGCACATTTCCTAAGATTTTAATAAGTCACTGCAGCTCACATTTCGTGAAGTGGAAAAAATGTAAAAATGGTTGAGGCATTATAGTTTTGAATCTGCCCAGAGTCGAACTAATGATGTTCGATGTACCGTCAGATGAAAGCTGTGGATTTACAAGACAGTGTGAAATCTCTTCGGAAGTTACGTTACGGATTCAGGATAACGATAATCATTACGTAAATACTTGCTTATCGTTTAAATGCTCACCTCCTTTGCAAACCGTGTATCTGCTACTATCAGGGCTACGCATCACAAACTGTTTTGTCGCCTAGTTCTCACTTCCATTTTGATGCATCACATTCCACCTTTCTGAAAGTAAACAATGTGCGCAACGATTACACGTTTACGTCCGGCCACTTCTTTCACCATCACTTAGGCAACCTCTCTCTACAAATGAGCCCTTCACTGGGTATTTAACTGACTCAGCCGATATTCGAGCGCTGAACGTTACAAGGGTAATTTTCGAAAGATTTTTCTTGTTCTTTGTCTACAAATTCATTCCTTTCATCGTCTGATTTCCGATCCGAAGCCATGCCATACTCCACGGAGCGCTACAGCTGGTTCATGTCTCCCTTGGGATATTCTTTTTCCTCAAGGTGAACAAAACTTTCGTCAATCCTGTTTGATTCTCTCGTTGCACAGACCCTCTTTTTGTATTATTTGAGTAGGAGTCTTCTACTTCCGACCAGCTCCACCCTGACTCGGCCGGCCTTGCCACCCGACCTTGAGTTCAAATTTCCCGGGCGTCGCCTTAAAGGGTAACTTAAATATTTTCTCCTGCACAATATCGAGTGCACATACCTGAATCATCCTCTTGGAATTTGGACTCTGAGTCCATTTGTACCGTTTGATCTTGCTTCGCAGCATGCCTCGAGGTTATCTCAAATAAACCATTATCGTTATCATTATCATTATCATAAATGCCTCTATCAGGTGCTTTACTGTGGTAGGCGCCTAAGAAAAGCAGCGGAGATTTGTTGTGTGCTATAGCCCGGAGTAAGCTACGATGTAGCTCGAAATATACTGAAGGAGTCTGGTCAGAATGGTATGTGAACGGAGTGACTGCATGCATCTTGAAACCACGAGCTCCAAGGATAGTATCTACCCGTTATCTGGTCCAGTGGTACGAAATAAAAACTGTAGGACCAACTAAACTGCTTCAGCAGCTTTTCTGCTCAAAACCATATGATCACAATGGAATATACTGTTGGCTGCTGACCAGCTGAACTGTGGGGCCGCTAAGCTAGGGAAGTGGAAGAAACCCATCCTAATGGACGGTAGGCCGTATATGTTTAATTCATCGGTGCACTGGCTGATAATCACGAATGGCGTGGGGCATGTTTCAGCATAGGTGTAAGGAGCCCGTAAATAGCAAGCTTGGTGGGGTGATTTGCTCTTCGCTAGCGTCCACGTTTTTCATAATGGAGCCTTTCTAGTCAATGGTTTACTGCCATGAAAAAATCCACTCGATTCATACTCTCGAATGGCTCACATCTTGCCGCCAAATGCTGTACTACGATTACGTATCTCCAAATAGAATGCAGAAGCAACCACATCCCTCTATTGTATACCATTTAGGTCTCAGAAACTCGGAATTTTGGGGAGAGAAAGGGGGTATGCCTCCCTACGACCAGTTGAAATAATTCAGTACTATACCGAAAAAAGTCATGGAGCACGAGAATGCCGTTAAAGTCATGACAGTTTTGGAGGCCGGGCCAGATAAAAGACTAACTACACAAGAATTTTCAGGACAGCACGGTATGGAGTCGAAATCCACCCCGTTAAAGATCGAATTCGTCGCAGGCTCTCGCACTACCAAGTCGGAGAGGCTTCAAATGCAAGTGGTATCTTCATCGGATTCAGGGGCAGCTAAAGTGCCATAAGCTTTCGTCGCCGGTAGTGAACGGATGAGAGCACCAATTTAATTCTACAAAAACATACTTCTTTGAAACAAAGGTAGTTGGTGGCAACATATGAGAGGGGTAACACTTGAGGAAAAGAAGAACAGACCAGGTGACATACAGATCGGTCGTGACGTTACTGAGGCTCATCGAAGTTTTGACCAGAAGTGTGGAAGCCGCAAAAACCGTCCACGGCTCGGACCTTTTCTGGGCGGTCACTGTGTGGCCCACTGAGTAATGGGGTTCAAGGGTCGGCCTTTATAAGTTTTCTCTACTCACTCAGCTTCCGCGTTGAATCTTAGCCAAAGTGCACGGATGATCCTGAGTCTCCAGACTAATCTGATGACCAGGAAGCTGCCTCCGGAGAGGGTTTTACTGCGTCAGCGATCAATCATTAAGGGCTTGAACCCAAGAAGACTAACGTGAGGTATCCAGGCCTGACAGGCTTATGTTCCATCAATTTCCAAGCGACATCGAAACCGCTTTAAAACGCTCCCGTATCAAAAACTAACGGCACCGCAAGCCTTTTCTGAGAGTGTAGCACGTTATCTCTACGCAAGCCAACTTTGGCGCATGTAGTGTGCAAAGGTAAACCACAGAACTCGGAAGATAGATGATACATGATATCTACTGCAAGGCCTATCGACAAGCAGAAAGGGGGGCAAAATTGCAAACATCTTTGATTACCTCGAAAGATTTCTGAAGCTGTTGTTGAAAGCTGCTGCCCCACGTCAAACAAAAGCGTCATGGATTTTGGCGGCATGTAAATGATCAAGACAAGAGGATGGTGGAACACAGCATGAGGCTCGGTGACACTGATAACGAAGTTACACCAAAGCCGGACACGGATTGGGTGGTAAGCACGACGAACATAGAGGTGCCCATAGAATTCACGAAAACTGTAAAAGTAGTTCTATTAGGAGAGGCGGAAGGTAGAGCTTGCCTGGTTATCCGGATCAAAACCTGCTGATACCTCCTGAACAACCTCTGATATGCACCCGGTTTATTGGTTTTCAACATTTCCTTTTCTTCTTCTTTCATTTCGCGTCTTCTTGGAACAGAGCGCGACGACTGACGTAGGCTCTCTCGTTTTTGCTCTTTTGCTACGTAATATTCAGCCCTTTGCAAAACTGGTTTATTTACGCTCCTTGAATTTGATTTCGTACATTTCATACGTAGGTTATTAAGCCCATTCTTCTTAACACCTTTGTGTCATTTATGTACCCTATCTTTGTTCATTCAGCCGGCTTCTACTTCCCCACATAATGAATTCTCCCTGACATCAGCATAGTGATGGCTAACCCCTAGAATTTTTGACTTTTCCGTTCTCCGTGTTTGTGCTTCGCGGCTATGAAAAATATAACTTCTGTCTATCTCGCCCGCTGTGTTGTCCCTGATCATTCTGTGTCTACGTACAAGTTCTGCAATTTTGAGTTGTGAATGTCAAACCTGAGGCGAACATCTGTATCCGCGACCACTAATAGACATCCAACTCCTAAAGAGGTCACGGACACTGACAGTGGTTTTAGGTAGGACGAGAACCGTAATCCATTTAAAATCTGGGGAGATGGTTACCGAAGAAGCATTTTGATGGGTGAGTCAGCTAGCACGCAATTACAATAACGGCATGTTTTGAATGGGCTCGACCCCAGCTGAAAAGCATCGCCAAGTGACACAAGTGTCGGCAAAGTCAAAGTTTACAGAAGAATACCATAAGTGCACGTGCTTAAATGGACTGAATTGATAATAAAACCTGGCAAACTGAAAATTCAAGGTCGGATGGTCGGTCCGGCTATCATTAGGGGAAGGAAGCTTGTACTATGTACATAAACGAAACCTGAAGCGATGACAACTGTTAGAAATTGGATTGCTTTCAGAGGATATGTCTTTTGTCTTTATGGAAATGAGATCTATCAAGTGAACTTTGAAGAGTAACCCATGGGCTGCGGAAAGTGAAGGTGCACGGATAGTAAACTCGTTGACTCACCAAAGAAAAGATTTTGGTGGATTGTCCACTTTGTATTAGGTAAGTCAGGAGGTATCGGCATGGAAATATGTCGGTCAGCAGAGACGGCTCTATAAAACGGTCGCTGGGTACTGGCGGAATCAGATACATAGCAAATAACTGGGGCTCCTCCAGGGAGAACCCGCCAGGATGGTGGTGAAAGGAGACGGCCGAAGAGAAAGAAGTAAGCGTGCAACGAAATGTTAACTTTGTTCAGGTTTGGTCAAGAAATGCCATAGCTTGAGTGCACGATAAGTCCATGCGGGATGTGTGGCTACAGCGAATAAATGGATATTTTGTTTTTGCAAAAGAGAGGATGGGGCAGATGGCAAGCAAGCGAACATGGATAGATAAACGATGTGTGGTGTGTACCGTGTGAAGATGACAGATGAATAATGACGAACAATGTGTTTTGGTTGCACCAGCGGTCTGCAGCCATGATTCCTGTCCAACGAATAAAATAGGTAGCATAGGAACTGGAGAAGTTTGCTGGTTATATGTAGGTTATCCTGCAGGACAAGTAGGAGATGGAGGGTGAGACTAGCTGATTACCAGGGCCGAACAGCCAGGATGCGCCTGGTTTCCGAAGCCACATATACTGAGACGGCGACTACGCTGCATAGACCGGCACCAAATGGACTTGGATAAGCAGTCTGCGAACAACCAGTCGATTGAAGGAGATGAGGCTAACCCAGGTTCCCGATTTATCAAATAGACCGGTCAACGTATGCCTGACCAGTTGTATATCTCAATGGACGGCTGACGAAAATCGAAAAACGCCTTTGTGGGGCTTCTGGGATGAGCCCTTGTACGGAATGTAAAAAAGGAGTTTGGAGAACGATTGAGTCCGACTTTTCGCCATTTTACGGATGGGAGGGAAGATTGGACCATATTGACACCTTCCTTGTAAAGTATGAAGGCTGCGTAGGAGCCTTCGGCGCTTCAGCTGTCCAATCCTCATGCTATTTGTAGACTACTTTTCTGCCAAATATCATTTACCTGAGCAACACTATAGCTTCTAATTCCTCCTATAAAAACATAAAATAGCCGAAGTCAAAGCCCCCTCCAGAGGAAAATTACTATATCTCTCTCGACCCCCTTCACGAGAATGACGGCTGATAATCCTGAGCCTTCAACACTGACAGGTGATCGTTCTATCACTTGTTCTCAAGTCCCCACTGCTTTATCTTACACGCGCTCTACACTTATCCACAATCACCGGCTGTCTCTTCATCTGCTGCCGCCTTGAGCTCTTCGAAATCTGATCCCATCGCTGTTGATCTGGGCACCTCCGCTTCTCTCACTCACTGCCACCCAGTAAAAGGCGCCAACTATAGCCTTGCTCCTCCACCTCATCGCCTGTTGGTTACACCCCCAACTCCAAATCGCTCTGCTTTCCCTCCGGTGATAAACTACTCGCCGTCCAGAGGGATAGGTCTGCCAGTCTTCCCACCCTTTTCACAAGTCCCTCCCCCATCAAACGTTCTCCTCTAAATCAACTCGTCTTAGCTCACCGGATCCGGTTCCGGTCTTGGAAAGCACCCCTTGCTCCTGTGCATCGGTGGTCCCTACAAATTTACCTCCTTCGCTGCCTGCCAATACGAGAATACGGCCTTTACATGCAGTCCGCTCTGCCTCCAGTTTTACACCTCACCTGACAACTATCTCTACTGCTCCCGATACAAAATTCTCCACATTTGGATTTCCACCTAACCTGCCTTACCCTCCTTATAAATTGCAGCTTAATCTACCACCCTACAACCCTATTCCTCACACACTCTCAACCCTGCCCTCTGCACCCCTCCAGCCAATACTCAGTTCTTACTGCTGGTATTTCGTAACTGCTCCTAATCATCTCTATCTGGTATCAAACCGCCAAGTTCCACTGATTTTTCCTTTTGCATCGACTTTTCCCCCTCCGTTGATGCCCAGTTTTCCTACCCCTCAGCCGTCTCTCTTACTGTAGCATTTACTCCAGCTCGGTTGGAAGCCACTCCCTGATATTTACTCATCCCATTCGCGATAGCTTGCCCTCTCTCAACTTAGACTGCTCCCTGATGTGCCTATGCCACCTCCCAAATTTGCATATCTTTAGCCTTATTCAACTCTGACTCTATTGCTGGTAAACTCTTGCACCTAAAAATACTTGTCCTTACATATAATTATGAAATCATCTTGATAACAGAATCCTGGCCATATGAGAGCACTACCAATGATCAAATATCTTGGAAAGGTTAATGTCTTCTAAGGACTAACAGGCCGAACCGGAGTGGTAGTGGGTGCCCAGCCCAAGCCAAGGAAATCTACATCAAAACTCCTCCTTTAAATACGGCGCTCGATTCTATTTCCGATTCTCTTTGGTTCACTATCTGCCTCCAAAGCACTGTTCCTTACATTGGCTGTGTGTCGCTCACCCAACTCCCCCAGCTCCTTGCTTCCACTTCTTATTAGATATTTCAAACAGCTCTCTTCCCTTCCTTCCGGAACAAAGCTTATAGTGGGTGACTTCAAACTCCCTTAGGTTTGTTGGCCTACCCTCTAGGCTTCTTCCAATCTTATGGACTGTATCACTAGTATTCATCTTGGTGACTGGACGCAACATGCTTTGTAATCTACCAGAAACGGGAACATACTAGATCTGATATTATCTCATAAAATGCTTCTCATCAACGTGTCGGTAGCATAAAATTTCCCCGGCAGTGTCCATAAAATGGTTATCTGCTATATGCCCCAAAGCGGCCCACCTAATCCCTCACCCCTTCGAACAATCCATTCCTATGCAAAAATTGGGCTTTGCTATTCACTCTTATTCGTCAAAAGGACTGGGGTGACTATTTTATCACCCATGACCTTCGAGTAGCTGAGGATATTTTCTACTCCTTTTCCGACTTTCTGAAGAAATTGTACTCACCATTCTCTACACAAAAAGAGGTCCGCTGTCTAGCCACTTCACAGGAAGCATCACAAAATTCTCGAGCAACCATATAATTTCATCGACTTTCAGTTTTTATTCGTTTGTACCGTCCATCCTCACTTAATCGACGACAAGATAGTACCAAACTTCGTGACCAGGCAGCTGAGGCATTGAGTCATCCAAACAAGTCGCTACCTCCTTCCATACTGCATATATCTAGAAACTTTGATATAAAGGCCGACTTCCAACTCTTGATTCTGGATTATAACTCGTCTATCACCTCCTCACCTTGAATAGCCGAAGCCTTCAGTGCGTTCTTTGCTTCAACCATGGCTTCAGCCACTGTAAATGCCCCCCTTCCATCTCTACCCATTACTTACTCTGTCCCTTCCTCGATGTCCTTCGATGCCAGGAGTATTTTTAAGTTTTTATCGGATATGGAATCCTCTTCTCGATAAGCCTCCGATAGCCTACTACCAGTTGCTCTTGTCAATGGCGGACTGGATCTCCTCTTTTTTGCTTAACCTCTTCAATCAGTCGTTTATTGGTGCTGCGGTATCTGCTAACTTGAAGCTCTCGGTTTTCGTTCCTATTCGTAAAAATGGACCCCTACATGAGGTATTCATATATCGCCCTACAAAACGTACCGCCATTTTATCCAGAAAAATGGAAAAATAATTGAAGATAGCGCTATGAAATAATAATTGAGCTTCAACCTTATTATTGACAACCAACATGGATTCCTCCGTTCACGGTCCTGCATGACTTGTCAGTGTTATTTTCTGAATCTCGTCACTTACCCTGCTGAGAGTGGGAAATCTTTTGTTGTTTTTATCAAGACTTATTTACGGCGTTTGATCGTGTTCCTCACCCCCACCTTTTTTCAAAGCAACGATCATCTGGCATAATCAATCCACTACCTTCTTGGTTCTCACTTTATTTATCTCATCGTTTACAGGTTGTCTTGATTAACGGGCGCACCTCCAGCCCTAGGCCCGTCACTAGTGGTGTTAGTCGGGGCAGTGATTTAGGCTCCCTTCTTTTCCTCCTATACATACATGATATGTTCCCGACAATACTTAATGGCGCGCCGTTCTTGTTAACGGACGAAAATAAGATAGTCTACGCTTTTTGGCCTGGTAACTTCAGCACTACTATCCCTAAAATCCCCGCTGACTTAGCCGCTTTTGGTAAATAGTGCTTAACATGGGTGATGATACTCCTCGCCGGTAAGTGCATTTTTCTTACCTACAAATGCCAGGTTTCTTCAGGTTCCTTATGTGTCAGGGGCTCACCCATCTACAGCCAGCCCTTATTAAGAGATCTTGGCTTAAGTTGTTCTTGCTCATTTAAATTCTCCGAGCATGCTGTCTTCCAAACGACCAGGGCTAAGAAGAGTCCTGGCCT
The DNA here is from genome assembly GCA_948099385.1 of Fasciola hepatica. Classification (NCBI taxonomy): domain Eukaryota; kingdom Metazoa; phylum Platyhelminthes; class Trematoda; order Plagiorchiida; family Fasciolidae; genus Fasciola; species Fasciola hepatica. The sequence goes on from CANUEZ040000175.1 coordinate 6,752,956, forward strand.
TCTGGTCAGATCTTTTCAGCTCAGAGAGAGCATTCTTCACACGTACAAAGTACATGCCAGGCCCCTTCTCGAATATTGTCTCTTAATCTTCGGTGGGATTGTTATTGAATGTATTCAGAGAAGATCCACGAAGCAGCTTATTGGTTGGTCGTCAAACTTAAAGTATAGAGAACCATGTATATATCTCGAAATCGAACCATAACGACTTCGTCGCATCAAGCGCAACCTGGTATTTGTGTACAAACTATTGACCAAGTAGTCTTATCCCCCCAACCAGTTACGATTCTCCCCGGATACTGGATATTCACTCCGTAACAGACAGTATACTACTACCACACCCTCCGAAAGGACTGTTCTACGCCCTTAATTCTCTCTCGCCACGTACTCCAGAATTTGAAATAAACTCCCTTTGAACATCAAACCTCCCCAGTCAAAGTTTACATTCGTGAATGCCATATGTGAATTCTTTTCTGTCCCAACTGTTTTGCGCTTATTCAACGTTCACATTGCCGCAAACCAAGCTTATGGGAAAGGCCTCGACTATTAAGCCATTACTCTATTTTCTCGATCTACCTTGTCTTCCAAGATTATTTGATTTTTTGGCTTCAAAGTGCTGACTGTTTTAAAATTATAGATCTTATGTATGACCGTTTTTCTTAATACTTCGCCACCGACCCTTTAAAAACATGACTGAGCCCACCAACCGTTCTTCCATACCGACTTATCAAATCCTGCCAATTTCGCTTTGAAATAAGTCCTCTCAGATACATACGTTACCCCTTTTCCACATCACGTCCCACCGCATATGCTTTCATCACTCCTTCAGCGATCTCGGGCTGAAACATTCAGTTTCATCTCTCTCACGGCTTGGCGCAGTAACTGAACTCAACATACGGTAATGACGTCACCCATTCTGCCCCCACCCTATACCCCATCTAAGCTTCTTCCGTAACTTCACGCAGAGTTTAGTCTTTTCCCCTACTGAGTGACTAAACTAGGTCAAATAATAATCTCTTCATTGAAACTATTAGCTTCTTCTTGAGCGTTTACTTTTTGAGTCTTACTTTTCATGGCGTCAATTCGTCTTGGGGATCCGCTGCGTCGATGGGCACGTGGTACACTTTTGTTTTTTCTCCCGGTAACCATTGGTCCTCAGCTGGGCCATGCCCTGACTGCACTTCTCCATCATATTTACCTTCCCATTGACCCTCAATGCCGGTCAACCACCTCGGACGCTATACTGATTATCCCCCCAACTGGTGCACCCAAGTAATATTACTGTATGGCCATCTACCACTCGCTGTTCCCGTTGGCCCTGTTTTCCAAGTTCTCACAACCTGACTAATTGATCCTGGATCATATACTCTTGTCGTGGTTGCTCAGCCCTCTTTACAGCCACCAACAGGCACTCACGCCAACCACAACATTGCGGGGCGCTGTCAGATCTCCCGCTTTGGCCGGCGCACATTGGGTTTGCAACCGTCCGCAACGATGTGCGAGCTCAACTGGGCTTTAAGATCACCTCTCCTGTGTTCATTCTACAAAGTGTTTTTCAAGTCGTGCTTCCAGCGCACGATCAGCACCACCCACTGGCACCCACTGCGAACTGCACGCTCTAACATTCCTCGCCCCACCGCATTCATCACTGTCGGTTGCAGAACGCATTCTCCCACCATTCTTACCCCGCCACGGCTCGCCAATCCATCGTTCTTGTCAGCACTCTTCTAACTCTCCCCTCGTGTCATTCTACCTCCACATGCATGCCTACTCGCCCTGTTCTTGTTCCTATCGTTCCTCACAATGACAGCCCTCACTGCATGATGTCACCCTCGCCCTATCCATTCTACTCTGCCGAAACCCGAAATATTCATTTTTCCAACCATTTCGCCCCAGCCAGCCCCTTATTTCTATTCACCTGGTACATCACTAGCTATCATTTCGTCATATCCTTTTTTGTCCCTCCGCATTATACCCCCGTCAATAGTCACCAGTTCTACCCGTAGCCACGACCGGATACCATAAAAGAACTCGTTGTCCCAACCTTCAGTGTTTTTTGGCCACATTTATTATCTTTTCACCACGACCATATTTCCCTCCGCAATTCTTTTGTTGTTGTTTCATTTAAGCAATGCCCCAACTAGCAACTTCTGGATCAATCCCTTTTAGCAACGGCCTGCAGGCACGTAACCTTCCAGTCCCATTCTCTTGACTCCGAAGGGCACATAATTCCCGAGCCTTTTGTTCCATCACACGTTTACTTGCCGGTGTACTTCTATTTTTTCTTCCTCGGTCTTCCTCCTGTTTCACCTGCAGTAGAACGGTCCTACTGGTCATCTCTTGCCCGGTTTCTTTTGGTCAGCACTCCCATCTGCCTCGTATATTGCTCTCCACAGGCATCTTCAGTGTGCCCTTCAGGCTGCGCTGCCTTTCCGCGTTCCACCAAATGTAAATTTATCGTTAAGTAATTGTTTTCAAGTACAGTTTCAAACCATACGATTGACCATTACCTGATCTTTCTGATCCTCCACTTTCTTATTTTTCTCCCACGTTCTTCGGTGTTACAACTGCTGTATCTTCGCCCCACATTTCTTCTAATTTCCAAGTTACCCTTCTTCACTAAAACTTTACACTTCTCCAACCACCCTGTACTTCCAGTCGCTTGGCCTTCTCTAGCCATTTTCACTGCCACTTTCGTGCTGCGTACTGTACGTGCATTTATTACGCTCGACACACTTCCAACCGTCACCATGTGTCACACTTGCCTCAGTCAGATTGTCGGATTCGCTCTTACCTGTTTTAGTCGATCCTTTCCTTCGTATTCCTTGGTTTATCAACTTTTGCTCACAGCCATCACTTCTGTGCTTCCAAAGTTGTTTCCGTTTTTCTGTTTATCCCTCATGCTCACCCGTCATAAACGAATTCATCAGGGTGTATCCAAGTTACCTCCATACAGTCTGAACCAACCCTACCTCTCTCCTCCAAAAACCGATAATTCCGTGTTTCTTCCTTTCACTGCTATTTTCTCCTGCTCTTATATATATTCATATATATACGTAAATGTGCATACATATATACATATATTGTCTGCTTTCTCCAGTTCTTTGCCAGCCAGGTCTCTTGCCACCATGCTGCAGCCCCTCATGAGATGCGCCCATTTTGTCTATATGTAGACAGATATACGTGAACGACACAATTACAGTGTCTCGAGCTTTCCGCGTTGCAGCTGTCTTATTCACTCTTTACATGTTGCACTGGCTGTCCCCTGTTTTAAAAGTGACACCGTCCATTTATTGCAACGAAGCATAGCTCATGGCCACCTAATCCCTAGCTGTACAACTCAATTTTTTGGTCTTCTGTTCTTCTCTCCTTCTTTTCCTTTTCATCTTTTCTCGTAAAAATAGCTTCTCACGCCGATTTTTAGTCCTCCACATGTAAAACTCCGAGGTTCCGTCCAACTTCACTTTGCTCAGCCAGCTCCTCCATTTTACCTCGACTTACAAATTGGCCGGGTTCGCTTTAACCCTCTCCATTACTCCTTGGTGTGTAAACATTAAGCTCCCTCCCATCTCGCCTCTTGTTCTTCCTACCCCTCCCTTGTTCTGTATACTTCTAATTTTTTTAATGAATTCTGTCCACCATATTTGTCGCTAGTAAACATTTTGATCATCCTTGAGGCATGATTCGGGCTTCTCCGAAATGAACTTTTATTATCATCATTACTATTATTATCATTAACAGTATGCTTCTGCGGAGCGTCGGTCATTCCCCCGATAGACCTAAGAACAGTCGTCTATTTATAAGTCACGCGCAATGAAGCTCTAATTGGGCAGTTGCCTTTTGACAGGTTCGATGTACGCGAAAGGCGGCTGTGATATACCACGGTAGGAGGCAGTGGACGAACCGCTTCATAATAAAACACTTCAGCAGACATAGGTAGCAGCAGAATCCAGAGGCTGGATACAGAGTCAGTTTCTATTATGTAGCTTATCAACGGCATATCTGGAGAGGGAGGGGGACTGCCAGAGTCAGGTTGTAATAAAGCCACCGGTATGGTAAGTGGACGTTAAGGGCACCAATTCTAACGGCTATTTCGACAGGTATGACATGTGATGGCTACAAAACGGAGAAGCTGCAGTAGAACCATACAGAAGGGGTCCACGTACAAAGAAGCCATGGTGCTCTGCAAAATTGAAATGAAGCAACGGGATAGCACTTAAGATGCAATTGGATAGACCGATGAAGGTAGCAGGTAATTACTAATTGCCTCACTGACCACCGGAAGATTGCGGAAAGATATTTGAGCGCGGGCTGTCGGTTGTTTAGTGTGGAGGGTAAATGAAAGCGATCATAAAGGAGCGAACGATTGAAAGAAACTAAGGAGTTCTGATACGGGGGATGGATATAATATTAATAATAGTAATGGCAGATTTATTGACCGTGATCAGGACACATGCGCAGGGCATGATCAAAGGGTAAAACATTACACGGCAGCAAGAAATGTTTACAAAGATTGGAAGTAGGATTCACTCGAGTTAGTAACTAAACGATGAAGCTGCTCCGTATTTGAGTGAACTGTAAAGGTAGCTAGTGTTGCAATGAAATGAAATCAGTTTAAACTTTGAGAAGGTAGCATCCTGCGTTTAAACAGCTACGTTTCGAAAGTCTTACGGCCATTTGATTAGGCGTACAATAACCGACTTGCCATTTGTTGAAAAGTGCAGACAAATCTGCGGAGATACAGCCCACTGCAACCGGTCCGTAGTTTTGGAAGTTGTTCGGCAAAAGTGATGACCATGAAACTTACTTTTTTAGAAAGAGGAGAAGCTAAAGTTGCCTTTCTACCTATGGATCACAGTTTGGGCACTTTTGATCTTACTCGCCTGAATTGGAAGACGTAATGCTATACAACTCCGTATTGATACGCATCGGCCCATAGATTTCTGCAGGAACGACGAAAGTGCCAGCCATAATTACTAGGTACGTATGTTTATATTCTTATCTGTACTTATATTTATGGAAATGTAAATATGTGTGTATAAGTACGCGTACAAAAATGTGTTCAGATATGTAAGTATACGTGCACAGCATAAATATATATATATATATATTCTGACTTAAATATATGTATAAACATGAGTATATAAATATATACATATCCACATATGTGAACATATATTTATATACGTCGTACGTCTGTATACAAACGTACACACGTACATAAACACATATATGCTCACATTTACATACACATAAGCCTACCCGTACTTACGTACGGAATGCCTTTTTAGATTTAATCCATCCTTTAAGCCTGAACCCCTTCCTGTTTCCACAACAGCATTCATGAGATTGCACACTCCTAAGTTAACTTTTATATGCCCAAAGTGAGCTGCAGTGAAACTCAAACTTATGAGGAAGCACGACGATTAGTAAAAGCACTTGTCGACAAATAACCCACCAACACCACTCACTTGAATGAAGACTCACGCCAATGACCACCCTTACATTCAATATGCAATTTACGTAATATACCGCATCTAACTGATAGATCCTTTCCCTAACGAATGCAAAATGCAGGACAAAATGAATAATAGGAGGTGTATTGAAAGGTGATTATTCATTTGTACTGAGTGATCCTTTGTCGCTTAATTCTGTGCTGGACCGACGTAGCATTCGTTTTCCACAGTCGGTGAATGCGGCCCTTCCAGAGGAAGCCTCTTCTCCTGAATCCGGCATCGTACTGAGGTTGTAGTGCTCAAAGGTGGTAGTTGTACCAGCGGCAGTGGATGTCCCATCAGCTTAATATCTTTTTCATCAGTGCTTCTATGCACTGCCGTAGCCTTAATTTCTGAAGAAGTGGCAATGACCGGGACCCGTGACGAGCTCGGTGTCGGTTCCATAGACTGCCTGATGGTAAGCGTACACCTTGGGCTACTTTGCCCTCCCAGGTACCTATTACCGGTATGACTGTCGCCCAAGTCTATTGTTGTATTAGTAGCTTTGTCAGTTAAGCTCACTTCCACATCCCGTCCAGAACCTATGACGGTCCCCCAGCCGAGGAATATGAAGTAACCATTTATTGTTACTCAAGCCTCCACAAGCTACCAAAATATCCATCCCGACGTCTTTGCTGACGGATAACCTAAAACTAGGGCTGCCTTGGGGCGGAACTTCGGCGATTTCCGCCAATGACCTCGCTGGCAGCCCAACCGACAACGGTAAACGAACGGCAAAAGCTCTTCTACCTAATAGTAGTCAATGGAATCTATACCCTGTTTTGTCGGCCACAAGTAAAATGTGACTGCGTGAAATCGACCACTGCGACCAAGTGCAACTAGGGTAAAGCCCCATTCTAACAGTCATTTTACATAGTGGGCGGGATGCCATCGAACACCATTAGGAATAGTGCTCCTAACGCGATGCAAATGCTCTTTTCTCAACTGCTTTATGAGCTACAGTGCCTAATCGGTTCAAATACACTAAGCACTTCCAAAGGACGATCGGAAGGAACCAAATAATTGTTCACTGAGTCTACGACACTTAGCTTCATGTAAATCCTCCGTTTGTTTCAAAACTCTCGTGAATACTTCTACCAGGGGCGATCTGGCACATAGCCCTTCCTTTGGGTGACGATTCTCAATCTCTGCCCTGTTGGTAGTGGAAGTACCAAAGGTTGCCATATTAACTACGCTATAATCCGCACATGTAGCCTCGTACGGTAATCAAGCACTGCTTATGTGATCCACTACTTCAGCATTACGGCCAAGAATAGCTGCCTTAAACCTATCGAATACAGTCTTACTGGGGACGTAAACCGAATTGCGCTTCCACTGATGGAAGCTTCGTTTGCCGTTTAATGACAAGCCAAGCAAGAGGTACCAATGGCACCTTATATCCCTGAAAATACAAAAACCACAAAAACACGAGAGGCTCTCCAGGATACCCTACCTCAAATCCGTTAAACCGGGCTAATCTCCGATTTAGTATTGTGGTCTTTGCGTTGGTTATACCCGGTAATCTAGCTCTCATTTCTTGGATTGCACGCTGGTAGCTAGTGCTACTCTCTTTGGAGAGTAGTGCGTAGAATATCGAACGAACTAGGCTACTTTCGTCTATCAGCATGCAGTGCCAATGAAGGTCGCCGCCACAGCTGATTTGATGGGTGGCATTCTCTTACAGTATCTCACTAAATTTGGCCACCGAAACCTTCACCGTCCGTTTAACATGAAAAGCAAACCCGGCCACGTATTTCCTTGGTATGATTCGTAGATAAGTCTTGGCAGTCATTAAATGTTGAATTTTTATAACGGCGGTCCGGCTATCTACTGCATAAGCTTTGGTCCTCACACAGTAAATGTCCTTTAGAAGGAACAACCGGTTCAACATTTCGCGAGCAAATTCATTTAATTCACTGAAATTATGGAAATGTCTCGTCAAATCTAGCGCTTGAGACTCTTGTTTCGGAGTGAAATGCCTACTACCATGGTAGAACCTATCGCTGATTAGATGGGAGTCTTGGTTATGCGGCATACGTCGAGCGACGACTTAGTGTTGTGTTTCCACGGCACGAATCCCCACGAAGTTTGGGCAAAGAATATGCTTATACCTGAGGAGCTAAAGGAGAATTGCTGCTCGGTGTTTACCTCAGGGCTGTCCTAGTTTAGCGTCGATTGTGGACGTAGTAAATTTCAACCCGGTGGTATGAAAATAATTTGGCAATGCACTCGGATGCGTACGGAGTTAGTTCTCTGCACTCATACTCTCAAAAACGTTGAACAAAGGTCAAGCCTGCCGCTGGAACCGGCCAAAGTCTCCCCTGAACCGTTAGGACAATTTATAGGTATCCTTTACTTTTTAAGAAACGCTAACAGTCATCAATAGGCGCAAACCTAACGGTCGTGATAGTCAACAGACCCTAGGGGAACAGCCTTGCACATACTTTGTATACTAAATAGTGACCAACTTAAACAAAAGTCGCAAAAAGCAAGACCGCCATCCCTGTTTTCCGAGAAAAATAATTCTTTGATTCATATCATTTTCCTCATTATTCACGAATAACATCTATCTGGCCACCATTAGGGTTGGACCAAAAGAAAACATCACCGCGAGAATAGGGCATTGCGGAGAACCAGCCATGCTTTGAACTGCTGAATAAACGTTAACAAACTGTGTGAAACATGCAGTGTATTAGACAATTGTGCAAGCAGCTCGTTCTGGAGAAGTCAATGAAAACTGGAGACGTGTAGATAAAAAAAACATGCGGACCCACCTACCGGATACCTTAAGAGTCCATGTCGAAAGCTGGGGGGAGAGATTCACCAACTAGTAACCATTCACGGCGGAGAAAAAAACCAGCATAGGGCTTACAAAGTACAAACAGTGGCATCAGGGCGCATAAAGAAGTTTACCCCCAGCGATGTCATTTGGACAAATCACTAGGCCACGATAAAGCGGGTTTGAAATGCCTAGTAAAGGAGGATACCTGTAGAATATACTCCAATGGGTCAGGCAAGCTTACGGTGATCGTACATTTTTAGGTGATTCCACAGAGATAAGGAAGGAACAGAGTTACACCTAAAGGTGACAGGGAGACGATTGTTGCAATAAGTTCTTATGCGTTGTGATGTGCTGTTGGGGCAGAGGGAACGGTGGACGGATACTCTGTTGGCGGCCCAAAATCGAATCGTTGGGGAGACAGACAACTTGAGTTAGAAATGGAGCAGATGCGTGAAAGCAAATATGAGGAGGTTATTAAGTGGGATGAATGAGAACTCAAGGGCGTTTTGCTGTGATTTGCAGAGAACCAGACCCGAGGTAGCAACGGATGCTGCTTGTGTGTGAGAAGAAACGTTTTTATGATCACGATAAAGCAATATGCGACCAAGTTTCGGCCAACTGCAAGGTGTTGGTACTTTATTTCATAGTGTCGATGGTTACCACTGACGGCAGGTCACTAAATGGGGCCTGAGTATAGGCGGGCTCATCAGACAAGGTTGAACTTTTACGGGGAAAATAATTAAGGCAGCAGGTGACATTGGCTAAAACAGCTTTGGTTGCGAATTGGGAGACGGTAGGTTCGGAGTGGAACAGCAATGGTTGGATCCCAGTCATTGTTTGAGTACTACAATGCAGTATGAAACAGACCATACCGAGGGTATACGGGGGTGGTTGTTGGGGCGGTGCTTTGGGACATTTCGTGTGGGTTTGGGGTAAGCATTACGGGGCACGTAACCCGGGTAATTTGACAGTGATCACCGTGGCCGTCAATGCAAGAGACTTAGTATGGCAACGGCTAGAGAGGGCGTGTGTTTAAGCGGTGGTGGTTCAACTTGGAAAATGGTCCGGTCCTATCAATCAACTCGTTAGATCCGTGAGGTGATCCGGGAATAACCTTTAGTGAACTGATGGCTACCTCAGTAGCTAGTGGGAAAATGAAAGAGGTCGGAAGTGGCAGTCTGGAGGATGTTCCAGCTGGGGATTATGATAACCGTTTCATTAGCAACCAAGCGACTACTATTAGGGGAAGTATAATTCAAGGCCTAAAATAAATGGAGATGTCATCATACTTGAAGTGTTTTCAGCTGTGGGTTGTGTTAGAAAGAGAAGGAGGCAAAGTTGGGGGGACAAGTTTCAAGCATGCGAACTTAGAGCGATGTACAAGCTCCCCTAGAATGTAGAGAAAGACGGAGGCTGACTAATGGCTTCCGCTATATGGGGTAATTTTTATTTGTACGTTACGCCAAAAATTTTAATTTTCTCGGAAAAATGTTAGGTTGCCTGCTCGCCATGTATTCGAGCAGGTAAAAGGGTAGACCAATTGTCGGTTAGGACGACTACTAGTTTAAGAAATGATAGGATATGGGGTTTGAGCGGACTGTTATGGGCACTGCGACCATCTGATCCCCCGCCTTTTGTTATTTACGGATACGAAATATGCTTTTGGTGTCGCCCCGATCGTCGGCAGCTAGATAAAGCTGCGGGTGGTTTATATTACTGACGTAAGAGGTAAGGACGTTTTACCCCCAGTGCAGTTTGAAGATGTTTGAAGGACGAGGTCTGAGGCTATCTCGTAGAATGGTCACTTCCACAATTTACTTACCCTCTGAGAAAACGAGGCCTACGCATGTAAACCCAGGAGGTCGAAAACCACCTACAAATGAGTACCCAGGGTTAATTTCAGAAGGGTTAGTTTATATATTATTCTTGTGCCTGAACAATTGCTGGCGATATTCGGTCCATTTATCAAGAAGATTGTTAACATGGCTGACTCCACACAACTAAACTTTGGAATGCTTGCTTTTGCGGCGGGATTTGGCACCAGGGAGCCACTCAAAAATACAGTACGGAACTCAGGAAGGTTTGGACTGAGCGAAGTTGGGTCGGTTTTTATGCGGAGAGCTAACTCGGCATGCAGTCCCTCCGATCATTGTCGGGCAGAAGTAATGAGGGCTTGGCTCATACCCTCCTTTGTTTTGGGCACCCAGTAGGCAGGGCCGGGTAGTGGCTGTAAGAGGTAATTCACCCGTTATTGAAGGGGTGTACAATGTCAATCTGATACCTTCATAGCCAAAGTACTTTGAATACTTGGGTGTTTTATGTTTCAGAGAAGCGAGAGAGCGTGTTTGCCCCACAGGGTGTGCTCCCCATCTCTCCTCCGTTCGCCATCCTTTAAAAGTGACCCATGGGGTCCACAACTGCTAAAGCAGGCAGTATTGCTCCCGAATATTAGGACAATCACGGACCTGGTGCATTTCCCCCATCGGTAGTGTCATAACCTTCAGCTATGGAACCGAGCGAATGCTTGAAATAGGCACTAGGAACGACTCCTATTCTCGAAGAAGGAATAGTTGGCCACTGGCTTTAGATAGGACCGGAGTCCGACGAATTTCAGTCTATGTATAAACCAGCCGCTGCCAGTGCAACCTGTAGTGATAGGTCGAGAAAACCCACAGAACATTGGTCGTTCCGGTGACTAAGTATAAAAGGCCTTCTAATAGCCAACCATAGGAGGACTCTGCGATATTTGGTAAATAGTAAATCTGTGCTTGGTTGGGGCTAATACTTCAGTCGTGTGACAGGAAAAAGGGCTGAGCAGTGTGTGCCCAATTTTATTTAGGGTGACATCTATATAGGGGTTGGAAATTTCTGTCAGGTTACTGCCTTTTGAGGTGAGGAGTAGGGGCGAAGAACAAATCTGTGGCAGTGCCATGGCTGTGTAAAGGTTATAACTGATGCGATTGTGTATATAGCTTTTATTCAGGGGAGATCCCAGGGACACTGGCCTCAGTTATGAAAGTAAAAATATAGGAGATGCAAACTGATAGGCCTGGGCTAACGTATGGACAAAGACGATGGATGGCCAGGTACTACCTAGAGATTATCAATGGGCATCATTGATATCTGGTTCACTGTGTGTCGGCGAGGTTTGAAAACAGGTGTGGGGGGCAGAAAAGCAGACGGATGTGAAACTCAAGGAAGGTGAACAATGGACTGACTGCCAACATCGGTGGGCATTCACATAAGCGACCACTGTGTGCATGGGAAAAGATAGATGATAGAGAGAGGTGAAAACCATGCAGCGCTCAACTCAAAGCTGAAGTGGTAAATTGTGCCGGGCATGAAAAGGGCAAGGTACTCCGTCGTCATGATGAACTAGCTGGAAGGAGAACCGGGGACAACTGACGAGGAATACAGCTAATAGCGATTGCAGCGGCAGAGCCAGCATCAAAAAGGGTTCTGTAATTCACCAGTGGTGCTACTGGATGAGGCTGACCGTGAGCTGAACTCCCATCCCGAAAACCTTTTTTGGAGGTAGAAGGTAAAATCCGCCAATCTAGTGGAGCCAGCACACCGCTGCAAACTTACTGCATCCCCGATGCGCGCCGGTCAATTCGGTGGATATGACCACTTCCCGAGCTGTTGGGACTAGAATGAATCGTACGAATGAGGTGACATCACTTAGTCCGGGTTCCGCTGACCGCGTTGTAGAAATCTTTGGAAGCAGAGCCAGCAGGGAAGCAATCTCGTGAATGGCGAAAATCAGGTCGTATGGAAAACTCAGTTGTTCTATCCGGCAAGAAGAGCTCCAAGTCATTATTCACTGGATGGAGCGGGCCATAATGATCCTTGAAAGGGTTAAGTTCTGGATGATTAACCGGAAAGGCCGCAGTCTGACAGTTCTACCAGCCGTGGGTTTAGGGGGGGGGGTGCAGAACAACATCGTGCAGCAACCTGCGTCGATCAAAGAATTTTGGATAACAGAAATAGACCCTTTAAACTTATGAGCTGGCTTTTCAGGATCAAACGACAAACGGAAAGTAAAATGGAACGGTTCCAGAAAAAGACCACTGGGAGGCTTAGAGTAAATTACCAAAACGACAAGGATGCGAGGATGAGCTACAACGGATGCAAACAATTATGTAAAATTCGATGGATTATGGATGGGAGGTCAACTGAAATAAGACGGTCCGCTAATGAAAACGAGGCCGCCATCTCGTGTGGCGAAACTGTGCACTAACAAGTGGATAGCTTACGTGTGAATAAGGCGGGTACCTCGATGATATAACACTACGCACGTTGCTACGTATTTTCTAGCATTATAGAAGTTCTACTACTTGATAGCGGCTGATGGGAACAGATGTTGCGGACTACGACAAAAACAGAGAAGGCCAATGAATTGACAGGGCCACAGTGGCCAGTAGGGAGTCTAGACCAGGAAGACATTAAGTGGACAAGCAGACACACTGAAAGTGTTGTTAGCATCCACAGATTTGGAGCTCGGCTGCTTCTACCTGCTTATTACAAAACCAAATAAATCCACTTTCTCCAGAGGATCCATCGGTGGTTGTTGTCTACTTGACAATAGTCGCAGGGTTACCCGTCCGTATCCCGGATCAAGTTCGTAGGCTTAAGTAACGGACATGTAAGAATCATGCATTAAAATGGGTTTTGTACAGTTGGAAGTTTCGTTTTCTCTTTCCTGTATAGTAAACCTGCTGGAGATAGCGGTCTAATTTGCCCTGTAAAGCTTGTTCCAGTGTGAAGAATTTTTATTGGTAAAGAAATGGGACTACATAGCAGTGCTAGATAAGGAAAAGGAGACCACAGAATCTCTAAGTCGTAAAGAAAAAACTGATGGAGTGTTGACCTGTGGAGCTGAGTTGCAAGATGTAAGTTTGATAATTTTGCAAAAAGAAGACACTTTCATACGCACATGGATTAGCCACAGGAGCTCCAGGTGCAACGTTTCACACCGTTTCATACTATTTGAGGGCAAACAATATCCCAGCAAATGTTTGGCAAACATACTTTTTGCTTTCTCAGTTGCCAAACTATCAACCTGTCGCGCGTTGGGGAAGACGACGGTGCAGTATTCCAAAAGTAGCCTGACATAAGTTCTGACAGTGCTTGGCCTGCTCTCCAGAAGACCGCGGATTCTAATAGCTAGACCATCCAACCGTTTCACTTTACCCACCCGCAAGGTTGAATGTTCAGAGCAAAGGAATATACGGGAATATTATAATCTAAGTCTCTTATTTCCCAACTTTTGGGGATGAACTGATCATTATTTTAGACATTTCTGCGGGAACATGACACTTGTACCTAAGGATACGGCTTTTAGCAGAGGCAAATCTTATCAACCACCAGTTGCTTTAAGAAGCTAGCTAGAGTAAACCGCTTATTATGTTAGCAATGGTAGAAGCCAAGGCGCTGGGTTCGAGGGAGTGCCTAACTTTAACTTCGTCTGCGAAAAGGGATGCAGCAATGTGTTTTATGACGCTAGACATTTTGCTTATATACATGAGGAAAAGTAAAGGGCCCGGAGCACCGCCCTGAATATGCTCAATAATTACTGGTCAGGGTGACTATAGACTGCAATCAACGTTCGCCACCTGTTTTTGGGATGGTGGATGGGACAAAAACCAACCAAGGACTGGGCCAACAACTCCGCAGGCCTTCATCTTAGCCAGTAATCTATTACTGGTTACTCGATCACAGGTCTTAGTTATGTCTGGGAGAATTGCGATCGCTGATTTGCCACCGGTGGTGGTCAAGGTTATCAGGTTGAGGAAACTACCCATACAAATGGCACACGACCTTTTTTGAATAAAGCCGTGTTTAGCTAATTTAATGAGTTTATTGTTCACAAGTTCAGCTGCTTGCTTATTTTAATCAGTCTTCCTATAATACAGGAAACCAAGGGGGTGTGATTCACTGGTTCGTAGTTGGTTAGGTCCTGTCGTGAACACCTCCCAGAAAATGAGATAAAACTGGTATTTTCCCATGGGAGGAGAAGATGCTATCGCTGATAGACAAATAACAAGCCCGTGAAAAGAAAACTGGGAAGCCAGTTCCACCCAGGCCGAAGGTATTTGTCGGTACGGCATCTGGCCCGAGATAGTATGACTGTTTAATTTTAGTCAGTTATGCTTCCTTTTGGTTTCGTTTATCGCATCCAAATAGTTCTTGGGTTGAGGCGACCACTTTGAGGTATGCATCAGAAGTGCAGTAAATTTGATCCACCATTGCGTGCACACCGAGAGAGGAAAAGAAATCACTCCTTTTCTGCGCGCGAATAAGTGAGATTAAGTGGTTCTAGCTAGTTCGGTGGAGTGATCCTTCGGTTGTCAGCGTGAGGACGGTTCGCGTTGGCACTGAGAACCCACATCTTACCAGTAAGTGGTCGCATCCCGGGATGCCGTCCCGACCGACCTGTGCATACCAGCTAAGCCCGCCGCAAAAATTGTGTCATTGATGTTACTGTTTCTGGTTGGGCACTTTACATGTTGGGTCCACCCTCCTAAACAGATGCTAGTCAAGGAGTGTAGTAGGTGACTTGGAGCGTCCGAAGTTGACCAAAGTAGGTCTGGTGCATCAAAGTGACCGGCCACCAGTTTGGGGCTGGTGTATCTGCAACAACATTTATCGTGTATGTGATAAGTAAAAAGTCGTTTTGAAAGGTATTTGATGGGCGGTGAATGCTACGAAGGCCAGAAAATCTCAAGGTAACCTGTGGCTAAACTGAATCCGGCAAGTTATCCAGTATGGATTGCTCGTATATTTTCGGCCGTATAGTTTGCCTTGCCCATAAATGGCAGCCTCTCGTTAGGTGAGTCTGTCTTTTGCAAATGCTTGGTACCCGGTGATGGCAGTATTCTCGTTTGGGGTGTCATCTGACAACCAGGTTTCGGTAACCGAAGTAAGATGGTGGTCAGACGTGGGCAACAACGAAAGTATCATTCGCGTCTCCAATGTTGGGCTGGCATTGGGCGCAAAATTTGGAGCCGTTTAATGGGGAGAGAATTAACTTTAAGGACTTTATAGGATCCTGGCGTAACTTTCGCCGAAGGGGGATAGGATAACGCAATCGGCGCTGCCAGAGACAGGGTAGTTGGTAACTTGGATGGGGGAGTAAAACGCACAACGGATGGTGGAATAAGTCAAATGAGCACATCTGGCTAGGCAGCCAGCTCATTTGTCAGACTGGACTGAGTGCTTCTAGTACTGATTGGAGCCTTCAGATTGGAAGGACATCTGCAGGTTGTAAGTCCGCCCCGTAAGGAACGACGCCGTGAATGGTCACTAACAGGAGCCTTGCTGCTGATAAATACCGGAAACTGAGGCAGAAACATGAGTAAAGAGAGGCAAGTAGCTAGTATGTTTGAGAGAAGAAGAACCCAGTCGTATGAGGCACACTGACACCGATCTGAATACGGAAGGTTACGCAGATGCCTCTTTACGTTAACAAGTTGATGGGCTGTAACCCGGAGGGGGAGAGTAGGTTGAAAGTGATAGATAAGAGTGCTGGTTAAAGCGGAAGTTGGAAGGTTACGGGTGCTGTTGTAGGTGGCCAGTAGTAGGAAGGGAGAGATAGGTGAAAGGCAACAAGCTGGCAACTCATGAGGGAACCACCACTCAGAGTACGATAGGTGTTGCGTAAAGCGCAAGAGTAATTTTTTGATAAAGACGGTGGCAGTAATTGGAGAGCAGGGAGTTAGTTATAGCATTTCCTTGAGTGGGAAATCCCGAAGATGCAGGAGCAGGACACGGTAATAAGTAAGTTGCAGCTAGTGATTGGTGGTCCTGGGTGAGAAGAGAGGTCCTGAAAAACTCTCTTTCGTCCACTGTTGCACTCTGTATTGCTTCTCTATGGGTACTTATGTGTAGCAATTGTGGCTTGACAAATAAGTTAGATTTGATGGTATAGTCCGCAATGCGCATTCCACCTAGTATTAACATTTTCGATGGTCCGTAAGCGGCCTTAGCCCATTTAATTTTTGCGCAGTGGACAGTCAAATCGCGATTGCAGCCGAGTGACGAAATGGAAAAGCGGTATGTGAGTTACCTACATTGATGAATTGAGGGCTTCTTGGTATAGCAGGTATGCCGGCCGATCCAGTCACACCGTCACCGGTTGTGGCTGATGTTTGGGTGATAGGTACTGACGGATTCTATTTAGTAGGCTCAGGGAGGTCGGCTTGCCAAGGATAAACAGTTTCTTGGTTTCTTCGGTACTGGTTGCCTAGGCGGGGTTGAAATAGATATGTATAAGTCAACGCCGAACACCTGACGCCCACCTGTTGTTGAGCTTAGACTCAAATTGATATTACTCAAATGCTTCGCATCGTCAGGCGGCGAAGGAGCAGATAGCTGATGGTGGGTGATACTGGGAGAAGCGGAATCTTTGCCGGTGGGTCTGGCAATTCTCTTCGCAGTGGGGTTTCATCTATAGTAATCAGATTACTCTTCAACTAGGTTTTCGAAGCGGTGGTGGATTGATTCCCAAAGGCTACTTTGGCGGATTTCTCATCAACGTTTTGAAACGGCTGCGCGACAGATTTTGCGATGAATGCGCTTACGCAGATGAACCCATTATCAGGGGGATGTGACATATTTTTGGCACTAGAAAGGCTATGTTCCATCCTTTCAACGGGGATTCTGTCGTCATTTTGAATAAAACAGCTTTTGCCAAGTTCCTGATCCTTCGCACATTTTTTCGAGTCAGCGGCGTCTCTAAAAAGCCCAGCCCTAGCTGGATCTTGAGCCGAAGGAATTGCACGGGGATCGGAGATGCTTGCAAGCAAAGTCATCCTGGATAAGCCTTTATCAACTAATGGCAGATGACTGGTGAGGTTAGGGAGATTTTGTTTCATTGTCTGAGCTCTTTTATTCGTCCATCAAAAACATCAATCAGGTTGACAGAGCACGGATTCAATGAAAGTTTCAGAACTTTTGACTTGGCCAGTACTTTTGGTCGGGTACTGGCACGACCGACCAGTTAGGGTGCAGTCAGTGGGACGGACAGTTTCACCATAGATGCACTGACGGCAGTTGCACCTAACCGCCGAGAGCAGAGAATGGTGCCACGTTCCACAATCCGGGGATTTCCTGGGGGAAATGATGAAGTCTAGACGGTTCCGGAAGAGACGTTTGCTATCCCTCGTAGCAAAACCCCTGCAAAGCCGTTTATAAACCGATCGGCCTTTGGGCTGATTCTGAGTGGTTTCTTACCGGTTTCTGGATAAATCACGAACTGCTTCCCAGAGGTACGTGCCAATAATTTGAATTACGTGGTTGCTTTGTTAATTTCTGTTACACCTTCCAAATTACGTTTAACGATGCTCACCTCTGCCTCTTAGGTTAGGATATGCTGATTGATTGTCCTCGCTTTACCTTTTTCTAGGGCCCGGATTGCAGCGATCTATACAGAGGTATTTCAGGGCACTTCAGCAAATTACACTAATATGTTGGAACAAAACGACAGCTAAGCATTGTGCAAAATTCCGGTCGTCGATTTCTTTCGTATCAGTTCAGTTTTGATCAGTATAAAAAAGCTAACAAGTAAGCCGACCGAAGAGCGATCGGAAACCGATATTAGGAACGGGCTGGGTGCTACAAAGGAATCCCATGTAGTACGCAGCCCGTTTCGTAGGCTGGGCTCAAAACGGTTCTGGGAAGGATCCATTTAGCAGTAATTTCGGTTGCATAAAATTATAGAGGTAGTCAGAAACTTTTCCTAAGAACTCGAAAAAGTGAATATTTCTTAGTTTGGTTTTCAGGGGTTGCTTTACAAGTGTCAAAGGCGTTTGTTTAAATCAACGACGGGCTTCCTTCGGGTAGTTGTGCTCTACACCGTAAAAGTCTGTTTATTTCATGCAATATCTAAACAATCCTTCACTGTTAGTCACATTTTCCAAAAGGCAAACCAGCTATGTCACATTAGATTTTGCTTTGGGCGACATACTTGTTATTGTGGCTTTAGCTGACCAGCCGCGTTCTGAGTGAGCGTGGGTTGGGTTCGCCTATGGACTAGCCAGGCATGCTACGCACACAACTCTATTACGCTACCACAGTACTTTAGACATATTGTATACTTGTTTAACATAAGGGCAAGTGAAGATACACAGTATGCCACAGCATGGTTTTGTGTAATAATTTATGATACATGTATTATGTATGTCCATATTAACAGCTTAAACAAGCCACTTCCATCGACGTGCCATTGGAAAAGATATCGTTTGAAAAGAAAGATACAGTAGGATATACAAAGACCTGCTTGTTAATATGCAGCTCTCTGAGAACATCGCAACGGACGTCCAATCTTAATCGTGATTTATCCAGTTAGGTGTACTTAACACTAAAGTCGAGGGTGCACACAAATTGCGGAGGAAGACTGAATCCAGCTATGATGGGTAAATCAAGTTTCACAATTGTTACACTGTGGGTACTATCACATCCTCTCATAGGCTCAAGAAGCAACCGCTGTACGAAATAGACAAGCGAGTTATGAGTTTTTTGGGGACGTAAAAAATCGTGGGGAACTGGGGAAGCATAGAAGGCACATTTTGCACGCCAAATCCGTGTAAGCATTGTAATTGTCACACGTTTTAAGCACGCAAGTACTTCGTGATTACTTTATCCATTTCTCACTGTCACATAACGAATGACTGACAGCATACGTAAATTTGTGTATCTCACGTTTTTACTTTTTCACAGCTCGCACGTTCGAGACGAAGATGAATATGAAAGATATTAGCCAATTCCACTTCCTCCATATGTCACAGCTCATTATCCACACTTTTCTTTAACCCGAGGTCACTGATAACATATTTATGTGCCGCTCCCAATCAAAAAACGACTGACTGTACGATACAATAAATTGGATTTTCTTAACTTCCAGGACTGAAAGGTGGGACTGTGAAAAATGACGTAAATACGGACAAGTAAATTGTGAATGTCCAACCACCAGTGTATCTTCTCTTCTGTATGAGTACAGCGGAAATCATTTTTCACCCTTCTGTTTTCTATTTTTATGTTGTGGACTGGGACGTAAGCTCGGCACAGAACTAGAGGTAAACTGAAATCTTTGGGTTGAGATTCGTTGAACGCAACAAAGAGGGCAAGGGTAGCGCACTAGATAAACATACAAACGAACTCATCTGAGGCCTCTCTCTCTAGCCCAGCCGAAGCCCAGCAGGTTTACAGTTGGGTTCTCACGGTCGAAACCCGGTCGGGCCCTTGTTGCAAACTCAGCCCAAGCCCAGGCTAAGCCCGCGTCCAGCCCGTTCACCCGCTCCGAGCCCGGCCCAAAAACGTTCAAAGCCCGGCCTGCGCATGCCGGGAGCGGCCAGATTTTGCTGCTTGGGTTTTGAAGTCAAGTGTGAAAAAAGTTTGGAAATATGAAGAGTTTGATAGTAGTCTTCAATCACAATAAAGCTCAGCGGTTTAACCTCTACCCTTCTAGACAAATGTTCCCTTCCGTTCTTATATCAAGACGCAGTTCGAAGGCTTCTTCAGCAATAACTCCTAAGTCAGTGGTTCCCGTCA
Source organism: Fasciola hepatica (assembly GCA_948099385.1). Taxonomy (NCBI): domain Eukaryota; kingdom Metazoa; phylum Platyhelminthes; class Trematoda; order Plagiorchiida; family Fasciolidae; genus Fasciola; species Fasciola hepatica. Next base: position 6,772,780 of record CANUEZ040000175.1, read on the forward strand.
GGGTTTTTCCCCAGCAAGGATACCTGAAATTTTACCGGCTATAGGAAAGCATTAGGCGTCCGTTATTCTCAGTATTACCCGAGTTGGCTTAGCGAAACCGTACCGATTGCATCGCTTAAGACGACGTAGTGTGACAGAACACTTAGTTCCGTGATCCAGACGATAACCTATAAGTGTTTGATTGATAAAGTTGTAAAGGAAAATTTTGGGTGGGCTAGAACCCAGTTTCTCACGGAAAATCCGTGCTGATACTTTGCGGTTAGAGCTTATGATCTCACAATGAAGTGACGCAGTTCGTGACACCGAAAAATCACAGCCTAGGTACGAACAGCTATTGTTGTTAGGAGGGACGCATAGCCGAGTCTAAAAGAATCCAAAGCCAAAAATGAGGCAGCTTGATCTCAGCTTCACGGTAAGCTTGACCTCGACCGTTTTGGAAGATATGCTAGTTGAAGATTTCCGCCTAGCTGCTGATTCCTTGAGAGTGTGATTTATCCTTTAAATGATGCCTATCTTACGACACACACCAACAAGCGCCTTTCAGCACTTGTTTACGTCTTTGTTTCTCAACCGTGGTACATCTCGTACTTGACAGCTGTCTCTACTCTTGTGACATTGTTGAACTCTGGTTCTCGATTTCCGCTCGATCTGGTAGCACAACTCGGGTGTGTGCATATTTTGTAGGCTTATACTTTGTCAATCTAAAGCAGTAGAACATTTTGGTCAATGCAGTTCTGATTTGGGATCCGTTCATTTTACCACGCATTATTCTTTTTCTGAATAAAGACCTACGACCGGCAATAAGATAGAAGATAAAGGTTCACATAGGGCAAAAAATAACTTTTGAAAGCCACGCAATAAACCTTCTTCGTTACAGCCTTCACGTTGTCCTTCTTTTGGTTACTTCTGAGAGTTCATTTCGCTCGCCTGAAAAATAGCATCAAATGAAAGCTTCCTCACTAATCCAGCTTCACCTGGTGAGATGTAAGACGACTGAAAACTTGTGGATCAACTTTGAGGGTGACACATACTCGGTGAGGGCCAGTGTGCCTAGGTATGACCCAACAAATTCTACCTACTCCGTGCTGCTTGTTATGTACACCAAAGAGGGTGAGAAAGGCTGACTTTTGTGCTGACCATCAGGACTGACCCTGTCCATGCTAACGCAGAACTCAGTGGAGGGACGAAACCTAGTCTGAACTCAAAAGTATCACATTCTGCCAAAGGCTAGCGGCAGAAACGTGCGACCCACTGTTATTTATTTAAGAATTACTTCGTTTGTATACACATTAGTTTTGCCCGACCTCGTCTACTTTGAGGAGTGCTGCAGCCGCTGGAGCACCGTAGCTTTGACTTTTCTTTTGAAAAACATAATTCTCCACAGATACTTCCAAAATCATGGCCGTTACCGTTTTTACCTCTCTTCTTGGTTTTTTCACAGACTCACTAGTTTTTACCCGTTCGAGGTCTGCCGTGGTACTCCCCTTTCTCTTAGTTTGGGCACGTGCACCTTCACTGTTATTAAACGTTTACGGACTGATTGAGCCTAAATTTCTGTTCCCCTTGAGATTTCGTCCTTGAGTCAGTCTAAGAGGAAACACGGCTAAGTGAGAGTCCGTAATACATTTTACATATAAAGGTTGATTAGGTAGAACCCTATCTAACAGCATGGACGAACTTCGGCAGCTTCAGAAGGCTAAGCCTCATCTGCATGTAGCAATCGTTCCGTGATCCGTCGAGGCGACTTCAGTGTACAGATCGACCTCACCTCGATTGGTGACGAAGGGTTAGCTATCTAAACGCCAACCTCAGCGAGCAGAAACCGTCGAAAACCATCATCCTGAGCCATAGACAACCCCAGTTTTCAAAGGCATCCTGGAGGCGGACGATTATTTGGTCAGGGTTCAATCACAGTTCTAAGCCTCGGATCGATTCACTTTAGAGTTCTCAATAAAAAGCCTCTGAATGGGTTTGCGAGCGTCCCGACGATTGAAGACAAGCTGTCGTCACCGTGGTTGACGACTTCTCTCATTCCAACAATTACTACCCAGCGGCCGTTTTACACAGTTCGTTTTCTACGCTTGCTCTGATGAAGAGTTCGATATGTGGCTGTGAACTCAATTTTTAAGACTTTTAACCGTTGGCAAATCTTTGGTCTTACTTTTTTCCTAATTCTGTTCATTCTTTTGCAAGCATTAGCGGTCATAAAACTCGGTAAGTTACGGAATTGGCTGACGGCTCCCCAAAGAAGACCTCTTCTTTAGAGAGATAAGAGGTCGGTTGGCAACTTTGGAAAGGATAGAAACAAAACCGCCTGCTGAGAGGGGTGCCAGCTCTCATTAGTTCACGTACAAGTCATCTGAAGTCTAAAGCCAGCAGCCGTTTTCAAAATTGTTGGCTTCACGCAAGTACGACTTTCCCCCCGGGCAGAAAGACAAACGTTGTTTATATTTTCGGGGCCTCAGGTACAAACCGCGACGAAGGTTCTTATCTGCAGTGGATCCCGGCCTTATCAGTTAAGAAAGCTCGCAAACTTTTCACAACAGGGAATTTATACGAACACAACAGAAAGTTCAGAAGCCGCATGCAACCTAAACTCCAGGCCAAGTCAAAAAAGGCACCAGGAATCAAGCGTATATGGGTACCTCCGAGAATTATTGTCCCACACAGAGCACTGGACCGGATGACGCAGCCCAAGCCGCCCGAAACTGAGGCACTAGGCCAATTAACCTTCGTGAATCCTCGTAAACGAGTCACACAATAACTGAACAGGTGAAGTGGCCACCACAGGACGTGGGGACGAAGGCTACTTAGAGTGGCAGCGTATAGAAGATTTGCACCGGCCTATCGGAAATAGCAACATCTCTAAACCAGGATGAGTGCCACTGTTACTGGATTACGCGGCAAAGAATCTGAAATGATGTATTGGGGCTCAAACGCCATGCGAAATTGCGTAAGGGTTGTCAAGTGGGTGCCAAAAGCAACCTGCACCTGTTTCAACCCAAAAAGTCCTGAAGTAAGTCACAAACGTTGTAATAATGGGCTTCTCTAGACTTTGTGCTAGAGTTATGGATCAGTTATAAGATGCAGCTAATGATGCGTGAGTAGGGGAGCCCTGGCTGCCAATTCACGGATCTCTTATTATCCTTCAAAACGAGTTTACCCCTTTAAAGCTAACCTTGTGCGGGGGCAAACTATTATGTTAGGGGCCACAATAGATAACGTTATCAACAGTAGGAACCGCAGTTATACCCGGTCCAAGGCTTCGTGAAGTCACCAGGCTAGTATTCACCATACGAAGCTTAAAGATGAGACCACAAATCTCCCACTCTCTTCCGAGAGCGACCATGAGTTTGAGTAAGAAGCAAAGTAGCTGCTTGATGTCCAAAGGCTCATGAAAGTAAACCAATGTGATCAAGAGCATCCCAAAAGCCCCGGAGCCGCAGCGGAGAACCAGATTAAATCAGATGCTCTGAATGGTCATTTTAGCCGTGTATATGTATTAGATAGTGACGAGCGAACAGTGTTTGATGCAAAAACTCCTCAACCGCAGTGAGTGATTTAAACCTGTTAGAGGTAAACGTATGCAAACACTTGCAGTGTTCACGTAACAATAATAATGATAATAATAATAATAATAATGGTATATTTCTCGGCCATGGTCGAGACGCACGCGCTAGCGCATGATCATGGTGTGACACGTTACTCAATAAGATGGAATACTCACAAATCCAAATTATGAAAGTCGAGAGTATCAGCGATAGATAGACATAGCCAGCAACAGTTTGAATGGATCATTTTAATAATGGTATGCGCGGCAGTTTCAAACCGGTTTCGAATCCGGGCTGGGCGGTGGAGATATCGAAAAACCGTTAGCGCAGTGTCAAGGACGCATTAAGAGCAAGAATGATGCAAGCTGGGGAAACGGAGGCCCACTGAGGTTCTGCAGATGGAGTAAATTTTGAACAAGAAGAAAAGGAAGAAAAAAAAGAAAACGAGAAAAGAAAAAAAAATTGTAAAGAAGTGTTCTCGGGAAAGTCGGTGGATGCGGAGAGGATAGCGATCCATGAAGACGATGCAGACCCTGAATGACAGATTTACCGGAGTTCAATAAATGGAATGAGTTTCGAAACGGTGCCGAGACCAATTTCGTGAAAGTGAACACTGGTGAATGTGGGAGAAACAGCAGTCCATAAAAAGGTGAGTTTAGATTCAGGATCAGTAACATGTACCATTCAGAAGTGAAAAATAAGAAAGCGCAACTGGAGGGCCCTCGAGAAGTGGGGAGTCAATTGCTAACCGGCTACGGTTCGGAGGAAAGGTGGACTGTGGTAATGGATAATAAAGTGGGAAATCTCCGCATGGAATTGAGCGGTAATATGATGTTTCACCGACAAATATATATACATATATTGACTCATTTGCCTTCAGTGATATTCAGCGTCGTTTCTGGTAACGTACGACATCATATAGGTGTGTTTCGTCTAGCAGGGCAAAGTATGTGTCGGTCAATCAGCTGAGTGTGGTGGTATATTAGCAAGATGCTCATGAACTGGAATGTGTGTTGGTTGCTTTAGAAAAAGCTGAATGGTCTGACAAGCAGTTGGGAGTACTTCCTGTCGGGTGGCTTGATTTCGGTCCCAGTTGCTATGGTAGGTTCCACGTGAGTCTCTGTCCGTACGAGTCAAAGTGGCATCCTTGGTTATCCGGTTCGGTGACTGCTATAGTGGGAGACAACAGACCTGAAATAAAAGGGGGGTTGCAGTCTGGACGTGGTTCCAGCTGCGGGTTATGATGATATATGAAGACAATAGATAATGGACTGGTTAGGTCTGTGTGACTGAAGCATGGACGAAGTTTCGTTTGAGCAGTCAGTGACACCTACTCCACATTCTAAGTACAAATAGGCTGGCAGTGGATTTGTGTCATACTGCTGCAGGCTAATGAAGTTGTGTGCACTAGCTTGGTAACGGTGTATGCGTCCCAAAGGATTTATGATTTTGCACGTTGGCATGGCATCGCTCGGATACTAATGAAAGACCTAGGGTCTCACGGTTTAGAGCAGTTATAAATGATAACCCTTAGTACCGTTTGCTTACGCAGAAAGGCTACTGGACCGGATGATATCAATCCTGCTGTCAAGCCACTGGCAGATTTCCCATCTCTGCCAATATGCAAGTTTTATAGTTCAAAATTAAATCAAAGGAGGTTGCCCCACGACTGTGAAAACGCAGTAGTGGTGGCTATCAATGAGTAGAGACATAGCTCGGAAAGCGGAAGTTGAAGAAACAATCAGCCAACCCAAGGTTATATGCAAAATGCCGTAGAAGACCTTCCGGAAGCCTACCCTTCAGCTTCCACCAGAGAGCCCTATGATTTTCTCGATTCAGCGTGGACTTTTAAATATAAGTCTTGCTTAGTCAGCCTCTTGAGCTTCCTGAACGAAGTTAATCACAGGCAATATGAAAGTAAACGGCAGAAACTATGTTATGCTTATTACGGTGAATCGTTCCTCCCAGCTAATCAAGCCTTGGTAATTTGGTACAAGTAGAGAGGCTTAGGAATGGCTGGGTGACTTACTTACCGGTAGGACATTGCAAAGCCCGGTCAGCAGAATGTTCGAAGGACGCATAGTTACCAACTTCGACCCAATTCAAAACAAAGTGGTTCCCTATTAGCCCCGCTCTTGCACACAACAAATAAGGCCATTTTACAATAACCAACCCTAAGTAGTGTTCCTTATGGGATCGTAAGCCCCGAATTGAACAGTGAATGAACAACCGCTGCTCAATTACAGCAAAAAGTTAGAAACGAAAGATGAGATTACAGAGGACTGTCAAAACAATGTTCAAGGTTAGCGACCTACGCTCGAAGCAGTTGTGGGGGTCCTATCCGTAAAAATGGTTCAGTGCGAAAAATCAAACAGTGGAAATTCGGGTAAACATAGTTTATATACATGAAATGTTTTTGTTTGTAATACGAGTTTTGATGGACGGAACAGGGCTCCTTGAGCTGCTTTGCAAACATTCTGCGTTAGATTTGGTGACGGGAATTCGAATCTTATAGACATCATCGGCGCGGTAACAGAGCGAGACATACTTGTCCTCTCCCATTTCTGATGTACATTACTGACGCACTGCATCTAGCACACCATGGCACGCCATTCTTGCTTGCCCACGATATAAAAGTAGTCTAACGTTTCAATTCTATTGGTGCTACCCCTAATCCCTGCAACATTTCTTCGGACCTCTTTGCGCCTGACAACTGGAGTCACTCCCGGATGATGAAATTTTCCACTGATAAGTGCGAGGTCCTAACCTACAAATTTCAATTGCCCCCGGAAACTTAACTCTTGCTGGGCCCTCAATAGCCAGTAAACATACCGCCAGTGACTTGGGTCTCAATTATTCCAGCTATCTCAAATCTCTGAGCACGCCGCTATCAAAGCGGCCAGGGCTATGAGAGGTGGGGCCTTTTTCTTCGCTCCTTTCGTCTCCGTGACAGTGTCATCAGCATCTACAAATCCCACATAAGACCTTTGCTTGAATGTTATCCAGTAATCTTTTTAAACAGGACAACATTTGACAGAGATGCGCCAAAAAGAACACAAAGGCGTTTCACCTAAAACCGCTTGGCTTGTCCATGTCTTCAAACCATAGAGAACTGTGCCAACATCTAAATGTTGGCCCACTCTGGCTCTGCCGCTTGAGACTAAGCTTAGTCTTCTTGCACAACCTGCGCCATAACCGGTCTTTCTCCTTTAACCCAGTGTGCTTCCCTTGTGAAACCCCTTACTCGCTTCGGTATACGCCTTTCACTTTCCCTTCTATTATAGCTCAATCGGCCATACTGTCACGTTTTTCCTTCTTGTCTCCTCAAAACTTCCGGAATAATTGCCCGTCACTACTCGAGCTTCTCGGACCAAGTCCCAATTTCTGTCGGCACTCATTCTATATCTCAAAGTTACCCTAGTACTTCAGTTATCTAATACGTGCATGGCTCAGGACATAGAGAATGGGAAGGGCCTCGACTTCTGAGGCCAACTATTCCGGCTTGAACCTCTATGGTGATGGCGCATCAGGCTCAATCTTTCATTTCTTTTCAAATTTCTGCGCCCAAAAGTCTACTCATCTGATAAAAGACTTGGTTTTTCTAGTGAGACCTTCTGCTCCCTCCGTTGCAAACATTTCACCACAACTACTCCCCAATCTAGGCTCTCAATCAGTTCCAGATATTCCTCGGTTATTTGTCCTAGCCCCCGGAATAAGCTTCCCGACTAGCTGCGATCGTGTCGCACTGCAAAACAATTTGGAGGATCATTAAGTAGAACCCTCGAAGCATCTTCTGTAATCAGCATGGCCGGCAAAAGCATCAACGTAGATGAAGCGTATGGAGGCTGTCTTGATCATTGGACTATATATTGAATCACAGTCGTTTGCGTCCGACCCCCGTCTCATGACCCGTCTGATAATCGCACCCACGTATATATATACATGTTTTCTAGTGAATGCTCCACTCACGTTTGTTCGCCCTCTCAGCAGGCCGAGCAGCTTTACACTCTAATTTGCACACATATACTTAACCGGCAATTAAAAACCAGGTCAAAGCTCCGTTAGAACAATGACTTGACTTTACCTCACTGTCATGCCTGTTGCTTGATTTACTCAATCCCAGATCTTTACTCCTATCCAGTTCTCGTCTTCAGCTTGCGAATTTTGGCTGAAGCTCCTTGATTTACCGGTGCCAATCACCCAAAGCCTTAGCAATAGCTGGCAGCCAGTAATGATACTTTTTCACCAACGTTGTCATGCCCATAAAGTTACCCAGCATATCATAATCGGTGATGCAGTCACCAGAAGGCTCACGTTTGTACTGGAACCCGTCCGACTCTGTTATTGGCAGAAGTAAGCAGCCAAGTGGTAGCCCCACGAATGTTGCCGTTATCTGAGAGTTTGTTTCATCTTCCATCCTTTCCTTTCACAGCTTGCGTCTAGTCTGCGGCAATCTCGCAACAAGGAAAAACAGCCATCCCTATCAGCCTCAGACCCAATGGGTCACGTGTAAAGAAAAGCGGGTCAGGGAGAAAAGAGGAGATTAAACTTCAATGTAAATTTGCATCCCCACTCGTCTGCAAAAAATATAAAGAATAAAAACAAAAAATAAATAAACAAAAACACTTCCGCTGAGTAGGTCTTGGGCTAATACTCTGTGCTCCTTTTCTGATAACAGCCTAGGCCCGACCCTGCATATGGGAAACCCCAAGCCTCTTACATAGCCTTTAGTTCTTCTTGCCTAAACCAGTGGAGGTGATAGCACGCTGCCCGAGCTCTTCACATATTCTTGCCGACCCCGCCTTTCTCATGTTTAAGCTTTTTGGGTTCCCTGCAAAACCGTTAACCGGCGCGCCGATGTCTATTGCTGTAGTCGTACGCGGTTGGAATAGTTATGCTATATGGCCTCTGTTCTGACAACATCCCGGTTATGATATGCCTACGGTTGACAGTTATCGGCTAAACCTCGCCCGTATCGGTTGCCGGAAAAAGGAACGTAATTATCGCAATTTTATAGTTTATCATCAAAAACTTCACTTTTTCTACATACTCCTAGAGCCCACACACTAACAGTGATGTCCAAAGTCAGGGAGGATTTGTCTGCTACGTTGATGACTCAATTACCCAACTGACACCAGCTCTCTTAAAAAACTGTTTTGTCCCTTGATGATAGGTACTCACCTTTACTTTATTCTCCTGCCTCGAGCTAAAAAGCAGCAGTCTCGTCGTGCTTTCCTTGCACTTTTCTCGTATACTCAAGTCTTACCATGCAGGTCACTATTCTTCAATAACCAAAACTTATTGACCTGCGCATATGCCCATGGTACGTTGAGCCCCCATTCCACCCAGGGTCCGTATACTTCTGATCTCTCATGACCCCGTGGAATACCAGCAAGTGTGCACCCACAGAAGAAAGCCTCACCTTAACTCCGAATATCTTCTTTCCTTTTCACTTTGTTAGTCGTCCTCGCCCACAACTGGTGGAACGACCAGACTGCTGTCTCTCTTTTTTCCCAATCCTCTTCCTGATCCCACTCTCATCTATTGTTTTATTCCTGACTCCCAAATTGGCCCCCTCTTTTCGTCCACTACTTACCAACTGAATTATTTTGCACTCCGACGAAGCTTGCGCTTTATATCTCCCTATATCTTTACCACCACTCAACTACCCTAGAAAACTACCAGTCTCTTTCCACTAATCCCCCATAGATCGGCCCACCGTCCGTCAGGCAACAAAATGTTCACCATCGGGTTCCTAAAAAAACGATAACCATAACCCACAGCTGGAACACTCTCTAGACTGCTGCAATTCTGATCTCTTTCAATTCACACTGGTCACTTGGGCAGCCATCGGCCAACTCGACGTTACCCACGGATTACCGTAAGGACCAAACAATCTGACCAATCAGAGAGACAATGTTTTAGACCTATACTCAAGCCTGCTAACGTTACATGAAGCACCGTATATGGCTGACCAGTGATTAAAATCCTATAACCGGAGTAGCAATCCCTTATGAAAGTCTCACGGGATCGCAGAGTACATTTCTGAAACCAATCATCACCCCACACCCGCTCAACATCCATTTCCAGTACTCCATACCAATAGTTCAACTCATTCTGCTTTGCCGTACGAAATCAGTGACCGGAGTCTAGCCCTCACCGCTGCTTTCCCAACCCACTCTGCCCAGTTCGTCAACTCAGTCCCTCTTTGCCGGCTACCCTTATCATTTTACCTGCCATCACCTGCAACCAGCCATCTGCAGCCAACCAGGATTGCTTATTATTTCTTCTATCGCGTATACATAAAATTTTATCTTTACACTCTTCCGAATTCTGCTTGCCCGCATCAGTAGCTTTTGTCTCCATTAGTCTGTTTCTTCGACGTCTCCCCTTTGAAAGTCCGCTCTGCGTCCATACACAATTCGTGCTCTTTGAAAGTTCACTGCTTTCCTCACGAATCTTTTCGCCTTCATGTGAACTTCCATATGACACTGAGACTACCTGTGCAAAAAGGTTTATCTCATTATCACATCTGACTCACTTGCATTCGTTGCACAGGCTTCCTACAATTAGTTACCCAATGTTGGATCAATCATCTGCATTCCACCTCGCATCCTCTTCTGGACGCCCTGACCAGTCGCAGTCAGTTTTTGGCACCCATGAGGCACCCCGTCCTTTATTTGTGCCTCAACTCGCCGTCCATGTTGTGCTGTCCGAAGCCTGCTGCTTTACTGGTCCTTGCAATCACTGCACTTTTCAATATTCTCCAGTATCGCTTACACCAGCATTCCCACGTTCGTCCAGCTATCTGCAATGTCCTCCCCGAATTTGAAGCCAGTTTACAATTCCCCTGTTATTCATCTCCACTTCAGTTCACTCAAACACGACTCAGCGTTGCTGTTTTCTTCTTGCTACTGTGTGGTTCCTAAACTTCAAATTTGTGAATACCCTACATTGTTATGTGCCGCAGTATTCTCTGATTTTGCCCTGTGTATGTGTCTTGACCACTGTCAAGAAATATACCATGATCATCAACTACTTCTTTGCAGACCCTGCTCCCTTCGACTGGGGACACAGTAAACGATAGACTGTTTCGTGTATTTGGCTGAGCTCTCAATACTTGACCAGCTGTGGCCATTCCCGTAATGAGTAAACGGAATTGAAATATCACTGTTTTCCTACACCCTGCTTCCCCCTTCTCCTGTAGTCTCAGTCGCCCCTATGATTCTTCCTTTACCGGTACATATTTGCCCCCATTATCGCTAATCCACAGCGGAGGCACACCCCGACGGCCCTTCAGTATCTGTTTTTCCTTTCCGCCTCTCCCCTTTTGTGCTGTTCATCGTCAATGCCGCTCAGCTGCCTTAGCGTCATGAAGATCACTCCCATTATATGCTCGCCTGAATAAAGCTGCTGCACGGTTGGTTACCAACCCCTGGTTCTGCCCTCTGTGACTCCTCGGAATCTGGCCATCTGCTCGCGAATCTTATACTTTCATAGTTGGGCTACGCCCCACTCGTGGAACCATCAATGGAAATCGGTGCCGTTCCCAAAGTTGCGGGGCTCGGTCAGATCCACCGCTTTGGCCGGCGCACTGCGGACTTGCAGGCCGTCTGCCACGAAGTGCGAGCTCCATTGGGCTGGTGGACCACGCCTCCTGTGTTCACTTTGAAGTGTTTTTCGGTTTGTGTGTCCAGCGATCAACCAGCTCCACTCAATAGCACCGGTTTTAGATCGCTCACTCTAATTCTGCTCACCCTATCGCATCCAGTGATGTCGTTTGCAGATTACATGCTCCCGCTATGCCATGTCCCGCCAAGGTGCTTCACCTACCACTCTTGTCATCACTCTTATCACTTCCGTTCTTGTCGTTCTTCCACGGTATACACACCTACCCATTCTGTCCCTGCTCTTATCGACTCTCACCGTGTCATCTCTCGTTGCGCGTCACTGTCGTCCTACCCACTTTACTCTGCCGACGACCGTCAGTATTTCTTTTCCAAGTCGTCATTGCAGGTTCCTTGTCTCCATTATCTTGTCACCATCCTATGCTACCAAGGCTGATTGATGGCATTCTTATGCCTCACTGCCCTACGTACTGTAAGATCTTCCTTCACTCTCCCTTCTGAAGCCCAATGCCATTGGGCACCCATCCCACCCATACCTATGACCAGTTCCCATATTTGAACTCGCAGTTCCAAACTTTGCTTCACTAACGGACAAATTTATCACCTAATCACCACCACCACATAACCCTTGCTTGACTCCGCCATTCTTCTCTAGATCTCTTCATTAGGCAGTGTCCTAATCGGCACCCTCCGGCCGCATCCGCCCGTTCAGTTGCCTGCTGGCACGCAGCTCTCCAGTTCCATTTCCCCATTTCCGAAGCGCATTCGTTTCTCGTGTCTTGTGTTCGTCCACAGGTTTATCTGTCCTGGCGCCCCCTTCTTCTCAGCCTTCTTCGTGTTTCACCTGCAGTAAAAACGATCTGCCTGGTTATGTCTCACCTGTCTTTTCTGTCCTTGCCTTCATCTCCTGTTTCTTGCACTGCTTACCACAGGCATTTTCTGTGTGCCTTTCGGGCTGTTCTGCTCTTTCAAGTTTCACTCAGTGTGAAATCATCGTTACGTCATGGTTTTTACTCACAGCTTCAACCCGTTTGATCTGCCATTACTCATTTCCTCTGGTGCTCCTTTGGCTTATTTCTCTCCCACGCCGTTTTCCGTCACAGCTGCCTCTTCTTTGCACCAAAGACAGTCTCACCTCCCAGGTACCTTTCTCCACCCTGTATCTTTTTTCGCTGTGCGCTGCCCAGCCATTCCCATCACCATTATCTTCCCGCCGATTAAAGTAAGTCCATTCACTAAATCCTCCCTTATTCTAGACCGTCATCACATGTTTCACCTACTGTACTCAGATTATTAGACCCTTTCTTAATAGTCTATGGTTTCGAGTTCAGCGGGCAGGAACCACGGAGAGAGAGATTCCGGTATTTCAGAGTCTTCTCTTTGGAAGGGACAAGCTCTCAAAGGTACGTGACAGAGACCTTTTAAACATCGAAAGCCTCTTCTGATCTCACCTCGGGGAGTCTGATCCAGAAGGCACCAGACTCCCAAACAATCAATTACGAGAAAAAGCTGGTGCAACTTCGATCTGGGTTCAAGGTGGGATCCACCTCTTCAGTGATAAGGTGGTGAACTACTAGAGTAGACAAAACCGGTGGTAGAGTAGGGGACCATCCATCCTGGCAAAATTGAATCCCCGTATTTTCGCATTAGTTTTTCTCGCTGAAGCAAGGGGCCACTGCGGTTTAAAATGCCCATGGCATCGCGCACATCTTATTCGCTGCGACACGTAAGGTGAAGCTCTGTGGGAAGAAGCTGGTATAAACCGAAAATGTTGGGCCAGCTCTACCCTTATTGCCAGAAAAGTCACTATACTGCAGCGACGAATCTTGACCTGGTGGGGGCTCTCAAAATCAAAAAACAAAGACTGATGGATTGCACTTCCCGGTTGACACCCACCTTGAGCCAGATGCGGTCAGAAAGTGATGCGATAAAGGAGACCATCGAGTCTTACCGCGGAACTCGATGAGAAGAATAAGGCAGGGAACCAGGCTGCCAAGAAGAACCAATTTAAAAAATCGTGCAAAGAACTAGAGTAGATTGTCGCCGGAGGAATGGAGGTCAAAAAAGCAGTGCGAGGCCGGCCCCCGGGCAGAAGGTGAACGGACCTGTCTCCTTGCCATCACACAGCACACTACGACACTAAGCGCAGCCTAAATAACGCACAACCGGCCTCCTTCTTGCTTTGGAATTAGGCCGAGTGTGTCACATAGGTTGGACTATGACTCGTATTTCCCGTGCAACTTTAGCACGCAGGATATTGAATACCAATTAGTTCCCTGGAAAGGCCTAGGGAGTAAGCATCAAGAAAAAAGTTCCAGCGGCTGTCGGAGGCGGTGAAAGTCGATGGAATAGGTAGAGGACGGTTCTTATTACAACATTGCCGACCAGTTTCACGTAGTACAGTGTCACCGGACTTGAAGCCAGCCAAGGGAGCCAAAGTTCAACCATTCGCAAACCAGGCGGTCAAAACTCTTGTTTTTCCATTGGCGGAAACCAGTCATCTTTGCAACAGACAGCCCCGTGGCACTGAAAGAGTTACAAAATGCCTAGAGCCAATTGCCAATTAAGACTCTTCAACTTTAAATTATTTTTTCAGCAAATTCATTTATTCGTACTCAGTCGTTTGCAGATTGTTTCAACAGCTCCTTCTATGCTGGCTAATTTTGTCTGCCAAGATTTCAATCCAATTTTGGTTAGAGGCGAAGAGCACGGAGAAACCCGTAGTCTAACATATCCTCAACTTGAGAACAAGCAGATGGCAGAAATCCGCGGCACTGTTTTTTAATTATCGTGAAGTATGCACGTGAATCATACCTGTGACAGTGCACCTCAGTCACCATCCAAGAGAGGTTCCAAATCATACGTGACGGAAGATCTTTCAATGAAAAAAGTACTACTCTACAAGGCGAGGATTAGTCACGGAGACACCCTCAGTGCAAGTACTTCGAAGGGACAGAGTTCTGTGCAATTGACCGGACAAGAAGAATAAAAGACCTCAAAGTAGTGGCCAAAAATGATCTTACAACAGGCAGAGATACAAACGGTCACTCAGAGAGCAATCGACCGAAACTAGGCCGAGATCGAACAAACTGAAGTGAGAAAGCTTACGAGGTTGTCAGGGGAAACGGCAAAGTGCTCGGTATAAAAATCTATTCAAAGGATGGAAGAGTAGTGTTTAGAAAACCTACCGTCATAGTACTGACAACAGTTTCGTTCAGAATAACGCTCGGGTACTCGTCTAAAACGGCAATACATAAAAAGAGGAGGTGAGGAATTTTCTAGTGCACTCGATGCTAAGCACTTCATGAAGGGAAACTGCCACAAGTACCCTCGAACCTAATGAAGACCATACCGCGGAACAATCCTCATCAGCCTGAAGAGCTTCATGAGCCGTCAGTGGCCTGAGGGACCGCTGGCGGCGCCGATGGAAGTTCATAAAAACGCGCAGGGCCCGGTGATCATCCAACGCACAACCACCGAGTTTTCGCGGGAGAAGACGAATACTGTACAAAAAACTACGGAAAAATCTTCCCTGGGGTTATCTCACCGAAAGGATCCGCACATGCACCGGAAAGGCAAAAAACGACAAATGAACAAACAGCGACTGATCAAAAATGAAGTGTAAGGAACCTTCTCGGGTCGGTAGATGAAGTGCGGGAATGCTGAAATTTATAAAACGTCTATTTTGGTTTACAAAATAGTTTCATAGAAACTTTTAACGGCGAAAACAAAGTTGGACGGGGGTAAAAACAACTACTCTCTACTACGCTCCCTGGCCAATGTGCGTGACGGCCAGGTAGTGTAGTTGACTTCTGCTCAATGGTGTTGGGTTGCGCTGTCTGAGGCGCACGGGCAGCGTCTATGATGTGTGATGCAAATTCTGGAGCACCCGTTGGGCAGTTTCTTCCTTTCTAGACTATCCTCAGAATGAAAAACCTGGAAATGGTCGACAGATGTAGCTTCGTGTTTGCTGTCTCCATTAATGAAGCATACTAAAAAGGGCCGCCCGAGCACCTTAGATAGGCCCCCATAAGACCGCTACGGAGATGCTCCAAAGCCAGGTAGGGGTATAAAGCCGTAGGCTCAAGCAAGCAGTTCCGGTGGAATGTAGACCAGCGGAGACTGCGGTCACGTTGAGGGCGTTTGCAATCGGCCAGCTGTGCAGCCAACTGCTGAGCACGCGAGGCAGAGCTGCTTTCACCTGCACGAACTGTGGAAAGATAAACCCCGGGCAACCGAGGGGTTTGACTAAATGCTCTTTCTGCAGTTGACGCTTTTTCATCATGTCTTTAAGTGGAAAGTCGACTAAACAGAACGACCGGAGACGCTCACACTCAATCAGGGCCGTCGGAAGAATTGAGAGAAGATTTGAGCAGGCGGTGAATACGCATAACCATTCCATTGGATTCTGGGAGATATGCCACTCTATGAGAAAGGGTACAGCACGAGTTGCTCGATGTCAACAGACAGGAGTCATCCAGAACTGTGCGCAGAAGTCAATGGGTACTTTGCAGGGCTACCATACAACGAAACCCGAAGTTTCATAAAGGCAGCCACTACGGCACCTTTTCCAAAACCTGCGGTGAGAACAATCTTCAGCCAGCGGGTGAGACGGTCGACCGCGTTAAAAGGGTAGCAGGAACCTTTACGGAGCTTGGGGGGAATATCGGTATCGGTAATGATCTGGGAAAACCTGGGGATACAACCGGAAAGTGGCTTAATGGATCCATTATCTGTCTACATACATTCGATCGTTGGTACTGAACACAAACGATTCTGATCACGGATGCTCCTCTGCACACCTTGCTAAAAATACCTGTCTGCAGCTAGCATGATAATGGCTCGGAAGCCGGGATGGGTTAAACTATGTGAAGGTTGTTACGCACCACGATATGTGTACAACGTTACTTGGGTGCGGCAAAGTTCAGTCGCGCGTTACTGGTCCTCAGTAAGTGGCTAAGAAGTCCAGAGGTACGGGTGACGGGATTTAGCTGTGCTCTTTGGAACCCACTCAGGAAGTTGAGTCACGGTCAAGGCTTCAAGGTCACTGACCCGTAAGCGACTACAAATGGCATTCAGTCAGGTAAAACCATCAGCTTCAAAGCTGTCCGAGCCAGAAAAGTACCGAACATCACTGAAAAGCCGTGCTAAGAAGTCTAGAAGACGCAACTTGGACCGTAGAAGTTTATCGGTTTGGCTGCAAAAAGCACCAGTTTATGGCTAATGATCAGTGAAGATGATGGATCGTCTGTAACATCGTGAATGACTGAAAGTTCCTCATCCGTTACTTTTATAACCCTTCTTTACGGATTTAGGACTACTTCTTCCCACCTTATTCTCGACGATTTGTTTTGTGGTCGTCGTCCTTTTTAAGGCTGAAGGGTTGGCGTTTTTCTTTCTTGGTAGTGCTTTCTTTGTGAGATAACTTTGTGGAGATCCTGTATAGTAATGAGTCGCAGAGACCCTAGGCAGCTTTTTTATCGCGGTTTGGCTTCACTTTCTCGCTCCTGTTGATGAACCGTGGTCGTTAAGTTCGTTCACTTTGAATTTTTCAACTACACGCTCAGGAAACTGTTCTTCGGGCCTGGCTAGGCGAGCAGAGCTCATTCTATCTGTTTGGACTGCAGGACGAGTACTTCCCATTTATTTATTTTGGTCAACTGCTCCTTTTGCGCCGAATTCTGTCCTGACCTGGACTACCTCTGAGGTGGATAAGGACTAAGGCTCACTGTCAAAGTTACGATCATTAGGTACTTACTTTTTAAATCAAAGAAGTGCCGTATAATTTGCATGGCTGCGTTGACTTTTTTTAGGTTACGCATCGACTTGGGCATCAAGTCGCTCTGGGGTTCCAAGGCTCTGTCTGGGAAGAGTGAACTTAAGTAGTCGGTGAATAGATCGGTGAATCTCTGGACATGCTTTGCCCTGACCAGGACTCGTACATTTTGGTTGATAAATTGTCTGCCTTTGCGGATGTGTCGGAAGTACTACCCATACTCTTTGCAACATTTCCGCCGACCTCGCAGCACTTGACCGCTGGTGCCACACCTGGAGGATGAGCTTTTCCACTGATAAGTGCGAGGTCCAAACCTACAAGTTCCAATTGCCCCCTGGATCCTTAACTCTTGGTGGGTCCCCAATAGCCATTCGACCTACTGTCCGCGATTTGGGCCTCAACTATTCCTGCTCCCTCAACTTTTCTGAGCACGCTGCCATCCAAGCGGCCAAGGCTAGAAGAAGTGTGGCCCTTCTCTTCCGGTCCTTTCGTCTCCGGGACAGCATCATCAGCATCTACAAATCACACATCAGGCCTTTGCTCGAATACTGCCCAATAATATTTTCTAACATGACGAAATTCGACAGAGTTGCGATTGAAAGCATACAAAGGCGTTTCACCAAACAACTACTTGGTTGGTCCACGTCTTTAAGCTATAGAGAACGATGCCAAAATCTGGATCTTGACCCACTCCGGCTCCGCCGCTTAAGACTAAACTTAGTCTTTTTGTATAACCTGCTCCATAACCGGTCTTTTTCCTTTGACCCAGTAAGCTTCTCCCGTGAAACCCCCTACTCACTTCGGCACAGGCCTTTTACTGTCCCTTTTAGTGTAGCTAAGTCGGCCATACGGTCACGTTCCTTCCTTCTTGTCTACTCTAAAATCTGGAACAAGTTGCCCATCACCCTTCGAGCTTCACAAACCAAGTCCCAATTTCTGTCGGCACTCATCCCATATCTCAGCGTCACCCGTGCACTACAGTTATCTAATATATGCTTGGCAGAAAAAATAGCTTACGAGAGGGGCCTCGACTTCTAAGACCAAACCCTTCTCCGACCCTGCTCCCTTCAAATAAGGACACAATCAACGATAGACAGTTTCATCTATCTGGCTGAGTTCTCAACGTTAGACTACCTATGGCCACTTCCTCAATGAACCGAACAAATGGAAATGCCACTAATTTTAACCACTTTGCTTCCATCCAACCCCGTAGTTTCTGTCACTCTTATGCCTTGGCCTTCACTGGTTTTTATATGCCTCCATTAACCGTCGATTTGCAGCAGGGGCACACCCTGACTGCTGCTTTCTATCTGCTCTCCTTTCCCACGTAACCCCCCTTCATTCTTAGCCCTTTTTCAACTACTGTCATGTTAATTTCCACATTTTCAAGGGTTTTGTCTGCTTGTTCCATCACTTGTAAACAGCTGATTATGCACTTGGCATGCCTCGGACGTCTCCAAAATAAACCATTATTATTCACTATTACATTATCATAACCCACAGCTGGAAACACGTCCAGACTGCAGTACCCCTTTATTTCAGGTTTGCTGTCTCCCACTATCTCAGTCGCAAAACTGGCTAACCAAGGATGCCACTTTGACTCGTACGGACAGAGACTCAAGTGGAACCTACCATAGCAATTGGGACCGAAATCAAACCATACAACAGGAAATACTCCTAATTGCTTATCAGATCGTTCAACGTTTTCAAACGCAACCAACTCGAGTTCCAGTTCACGCGCATGCCGCTACTATACAGCCATACTCGACTGATCGACCGACACATACATTGTCCTGCCAGACGAACCTTACGCACTCGATGCCATACGTTACCAGAAACGACGCTAAATAACACTGAAGGCAAATGTGTCAACACATACATATGTATTTGTCAGTGAAACAGCATAATAACTCTGAAGTCCATGCGGAGATTTCCCATTTTATCATCCGTTACCACTGTTTATCTTTCCTCCGAACCGTAGCCGGCTGGAAATTGACTCTCCACTTCCCGAAGACCTTCCAGTTGCGCTTTCTCATTTCAGAATGGTACATGTTACTGATCCTGAATCTAAACTCACCTTTTTATGGTCTGCTGTTTCTCCCATATCCACCAGTGTTCACTCTCACAAAATTGGTCTCATGCCCCCCTGCTTCAAAACTCATTCCGTTTATTGAACTCCGGTAAATCCGTCATTTAGGGTTTGCATTGTCTTCATGATCGCTATCCTCTTCGCATGCGTTGATTTTCCCGAACATACTTCTTTACAATTTTCCACCCTTTTTCCTCTTTCTCAAAAATTTACTCCATCTGCATAACCTCGGTGCGCCTCCAGTTTCCTTGGCTTGCAGCATTCTCGTTCGTAATGCGTCCTTAGCACTGCGTTAATGACTTTTCGATATCTCCACCGCGAACCAGTGCCCAGGCCGGAATCGAAACCGGTTCAAATGTGCCGCGCGAAAAAATTATCAGAATGATCCATTCAAACTGCTGCTGGCTCTGTTTTTCCATCTTTGATACTCTCGACTTTCATATTCTGAATTTGTGAATATTCCATCTTATTGAGTAACGTGTTACACCATGATCATGCGCTACAGCGTGCATCTCGACTATGGCCGAGAAATATACCAGTATTATTATTACTTGAGATGCTGTAAACGAAAAGTAGTCCCGACTAAACTCAGAGTACTTGGCTTCAGCTAATGCAGGACGACCAGAGATAAAGCTAATAGTTTCCGTTGGTATGTAGACCTTTGCTGTAGCCCGCCGCCTATAGCTTTACCAGAGGTTTCAGTGGCTGTAATTAATTGAGCATGAGAGTTAAAACAAACCAGCAGGGTAGCAAAAGCTAATCCGTCTCTAACTGCGTTGAAGGCTGTTCTAGCATCATCGGATAGTGGTACGGGACAACCCCTGAGCTTCAAATTAAATTGGTTAAGGACTGCACAGTCAGTACTGTTTGGGACAAAACGCGGATAGAAGCCTGCCGGTTCGTTGAAACGACAAACGGCAGCTATCTGAGTAAATAGTTAAAGGTCACGAAAGGCCCATGTCCCTTCTTCGAAGGGTCGGGCACCACATTCATCTACCATGTCACATGAAACTCAAATGAATTTCCGCGAAAATAATCTTATCCATATCGGAGGCTGCATCAAGGGTGAAAAAGGTCCAAGCAACTGAAGTGGGTGTTGTTTATGTACATCTTCACATTTTAGGATAAACATCAGGTAGCCTATTTGGGCCAAAACAGAATCTTGACCTACCATCACTTGGTCAGTAAAAAGTTGAAAGGTTTGTGCAGCGTCAAGCATACCGAAGTGTTTTCGCGGAAAATTTCAAAGCACCAATAGGTGTTTTTGCAGCTGTTCCAAGTATATCATCATCTGCGATAGGAATCTGGCGAAACGCAAGTACCAGATCCATTTTTGAGAATAAAAGAGAACCACTGAGGTTGGCCGTGCCACCTCGAATATGTCGGACAGGGTATCCGTCTGAAACTATGGCGTCAGTTGGGGCGCATAATCCCTTACGATCTTTAAACTGCTGAAATTCGGGGCAATTTGTGAAGCAGCGAAGCCAAAGTACCGTTTGAAGGCCGAATAATACCCAGATCGAGCATGCACTGAGGCTTGCCTCGCTCTTTTTCAAATATGTCAGGCGCCAGCCGGCGTGCCCTAGGAAAAACAGGAAGGCATGAAGAGCTATTTTGGTGACCCATCGAGCTGGTTACGGCAGATAGTACGAGCAGTTGATGCAGCTTCTTTGAGTACGCATCCAGTGCGTTACCGAATAAAGGAGAATTGGTTGTTTTAATTGGAGCAGGGCTGACGGGGTTAGAACCTGTGGATAACCCCGTCACAGATAGATTGCTGACGTGGTCCACAAGGCGCCTGCGGTGGAACCCAACCAGGTGGCCGATGTGTTGCAAGAAATCAACAACGAGCATGGAGATCTGAAAGTCTGCAGCTAAGAAAACCCAATGAAAAGTGTGACAAAGACCAAAGTCTGACGTTTTTGAAATTTGTTGAAAAGTTTGTTTAGAAGAGCCATTAAATGCAGGTTAGAAGGGGGGGAAACCAGCTAACATTTGACCAGAAGTTGGGAGCAGAACAACATCAGCATCTGTGCCTACCAAGTGGGGTGTCCCTCAATTACGATTGATGGTGTATAAAAAGCGACCAACCTGGCCAGCACAGTTCGTCGCAGCCAGGCACCAGTATCCTTGCTCCCCTGATCAGCTGGGGATACTGAACAAGGTGTGATGCGATGACGCGCTTTGGAGCGATACCTACCCTAACATCAGCAAAGCGCATCCGTTGACGATGGCCGAGCCGAAATCCTTATGCGTATGTTACCAAGATATCTGTTAGGGCGGAAGTGCCTGCTAGGAAATGCTTTTAACGAACAGGTGTGGAAAATCCTCTGAGAACACCGCGGCATTTCAAATTCATGAAAAAGTTCGATTGTATGCATTCTTCCTGTGTTCCGTATTGCCCGCATATTCACGCACCCAGGTTTACTTACTCGCGTCCAACAGGCAATTTTTTCATAAATGATTTAGACTTATAAGACCCCCGTGCTCGAGATCTAAGCCCTCTTCTGGATTCTTGGTGTCCGCATACTTGAGGTTTGCATATATTTGTAAACCTGTTCACCTATTCATCCGGTATCGTAGAGGCTGCAAATCAATCTTGCTTCAATTATGGGATTCGTATAAATTGGCTGCTTTTGGCTCATAATCGTCTTACATCACCCAAGTTTATAAATCTGTGACGACAAAATGAACAACTCGCCTGGAGGAGGACCAAAACTTCCATAAACTGGAGAGGACGTAACACCGCTTGTCACTGAGTTTGAGAGCTTTCTATCCTTCACACGCTGTTAGACCTAATATGATTGTCAGTGCAGGCCCATGTATTACTGAGAGTATCGCTGGTTGTAAAAATACTGACTTGTTCAGGATAGGGATATTAGAGCTCTAACCACAGTTCGCTTCCGCAAGACGGAGGGCTCAGAGAGCAGAGAACAAATCGTACAGAGGGAACTGGAGAAAAGAGCTACCGAAAAAGGCCTCTACAGTAAACCAAGCCAATTGGAAGGAAGGAACCCTATGATGGTCGTCAAGCTTTTTACCAATAAATTACTATCTGATCTTTCTGGAACGGAGCTGACAATCTGACTAACGAACAGAACAGTACTGCAAGTTTGTTTACCGTCTTGAAATCTTTGTTAAAGCTGCGGTGGCCCACCCGGGGACAGTACTGATGTGCCTAACCCACTGCTACCAAGGGCTAGCTGGGAAAGTTGCTGATGGCTGCTCCATGCTCCACCCGGATCAAGGGTACACAAGAGTCGGGTGGTTTTGTGCAACTAGTTAGGCCAATCGCTTGAAGTTCCCCGCAGTGTGATCGGCAGCGTAAAGCCAGACGCCAAGTGAACTAAGGGTTACGTCTGTGTCGTGTCTGACTTTGTCGTTGGAGTTTGCGTAATGGACCTAAGTCACTTGGGCCGCCAATCCGATCCCTATGCAATGTTCGCCATGAAGGCGATAGTTCGTTTTATTCCATCCAAACTTCAGGATCGTTGGATCAAAGCAGAAGGCGCTGACTGTGACCACCGAGCTAAATTCGAAGATTTGGCAGATTTCTTGAACAGGCAAGTGAGAACAGCCGACGGAAAGTCAGGTCAATTTATTCGCGATAACACTAGACTAAATGGGCCAAGTACGCAAGCGCAAAGGTTGCCCAGGGAGGCCTAATCGATTATTGCTCCAAGTCAAGTAAGTTACCTGCAACAAAAAAACCAAGTCATCTGTAATTTGTTCAACACTGTTGTCTAACCAGAGGTCACTAGGTCAGGGCTTAGCCGCTATAGGACTGGTGACCCCTTATACAGTGAATGAAGCATTGGCCTTTGTTGACAGTCTTTCTGAAACTACCTTGGTAAAAAAGCCATTTGCGAATAAACACCAATTTAACTCCGACGTTGCTAGCAGTGAGTAGAGTTGGCAGGACTAAGGTAACGACAGCAGGTCGATTGTGGTAGAAGCTCTTCTCTTCTGACGCCGGTCAAGGGATCGAGTCAAAAAAGAAAATTCATACTAACTGATCTCCCGATGGGGGCACCGAAGTCAGTAAAAGCAACGTTATCTAGAAAGCTTCTTCTGCGGGACATAACCATCGATGGCAGGGAAGATGGCGGGGCAGATATTATCCGCCGTGATGTGCTGGAAGCATACTTGGTACTAGGCCGGAGAGAAGGCACCATAAGCAGAAGTTGTAAGCCACAAGAATGGTAGTTCCAGCGGAGCGTATCCAATTCACACGAATCACACCACAAGCACTAGATTCATCCTTAGTTCTTGCGGTACTGAAAAGGGAACCACAAAAGTTTTAAATATTTACAGGCCCTGAGTTTGCGGCCAAGTGGACCTAATAATAAAACCCATGGGTTAACCGAGCCGTGAATCAGGCACGACCCTCAGAAACGGTCTACTGCCAAATTCGAGCGTCTCACAAGTAAACAAACTTGCTGGAGTTTATGTGTGGACGGGTTTAGGGACGTATGTCGGATACAGTCACATCCAAAAAGAATGTAGAACGTTTGGAGGGATTTCCAACAAAGACCCAGCGGATGTCAGGGCCCAGCAAATTATGTATCTGCAGAAATAAGTAGCAGCTGCATCCACTCTACGGGCAAATTTTTCACGGGTTTGGAGGAGGTCAACTGTGGTTATCGCGAAAAAAACACTCTGCACTGCTGACGGTACGGAAAGAGACCGGAAGACTGCGGAGTCAATTCTAGGTGCCAGTTTCGTGATAGAAACAGACCGATCATCTGGAAGACAAGAATCATTTTCTGCAGAGGTTGCTGCGCCTGAGAGAATATTTCAGCCGGGGCTGAGGCGTTTGGCAAAGGTGCTCGGGCGTAATCATGTCAAATAAAACACCTGGTTGTTTATGGGGGATGACTGGCACCAGTAATGCCGGAGGAAAATATGATACCTAACTATCACCCAGTTTTCCACTCTAAGAAACCTGAAAAGCCTAAGGTGGTTTTGATGGCTCAGCCAGGTTTCGAGGAAAATTATTGAATGATAGTGCAGCGCAGAAGCCAGATTAGAGATCGTCGATGACTAATGTTTGTCTAGGCTCAGGTCGGGTAGAGTGGCAATGTCGTCCGGCATAAGAGAGGAGTCTCTTAGGGTGGTGGCCGTAGTCGAAGAAATAAGTGCGACGCCATTTTTGTGGAAAGACGAGAACAATTGAGAAAAACCGGTGGTGGAATATGGGATGCTAGTTCGTCCTTTAGGAGTGGCATCTTTACCTCTTTGTGCCAACTACGCCCTGCTGGAGGCTTTTGGAAGATGCTGATACGGCCGGTTTGGAAAATACTACGGGCAGCAGCCCAAAGTCAGAGCATGACGGACGAAAACCTTCCGAAATCCTTGGCCGAAGGCGGAAGCACGAGTAAGGACAGGTCGTTGCTTCCCTTGTCAGTGAATGCTAAGTATTTCTAGGTGTTAGCGCTCAATAAGATTTTGTTACTGAGAGATAATGGAACGCTAATGGATCGCACAGAGTTTCTTCGGTCTTGTGTGGGGCTATGGCGGAGAGTTCACATGATGGCGGACACCTTTAGGAGACGATGGAAGGCGGAATGTGTGGCATCGTTACAAGAAAGACACAGACGGCCCAAAGTCAAGGAAAACGTAGGACAAGTTGGTTTAGTGTTGGTAGTAATGGCCGGTTTCCATAGAAATCATCGGCTGTAGGGAGTTGTCGGCTAGGTTTATCTCAACGGGTACTTTGGCTGGGGCGGTATTGGTAGGCACTTCAAGCGGGGAAGTAAGACGAGATATTCGCAAACTACTTTTGTTGGACGGAGTGGACGGAATACACGTTAGCCCCTATATATACACACAATAAGTATCGATCATTTGTGTAACTAAAAGAATATCATATAATCTACGTTCATTTGTCCATTTGGGACTGATGATCTGTCTGCAGTACAAAGGTAGAGGTGGTATCGCTTTTGCTAGGTTGGCAGTTGAATCAGTAGTAACTGTAATATGAAATTGGTTATCATGGTTGATTTGTGTGCAGCTCAAATCTAGTTCCTACTTCAGTCGGTTTTACAGGTTGCACCTGTCGGGTGTCTGATTTCATGGCGACGGCCTGATGAACCGGTTCCATACTTACGATCATCTTAGGTAGTGTGCTCCTCCTAATAAAGTAAGACTACCGCAGGACAACGAAGTGCTGCTTTCTATCATTCTTACCTATGTCGCCATATGCGGTCCAGTTTTCATTCCAGTTGTGATGTTACTTGATGACGGGGGCAGAAAAAATAACTCAGCGCCGCTGGCGCATGCGAACCATGGTAGGTCCCGATCTGGGATCGTTTTGCTCATCCCACCAGGCTACCCACGTAAGCCTAGGCAAAAAAGGACTTTTGGACAACCTGAAAGTGAAATGTGCCCAAAGCAAGTGAATGTTCTTTGGTGCCTCGCCACTGGCAATCGAGTTCTGTGCTGCCTCCTCCAGAACAAATAACAGAGTAGGCCAAATATCGGCTGTTGCACTGACGGATCGATCTGTTCATCATCATCATTAGGTAAGAGACAACAGAACGGACTCCAGTTCAGCCAGTAACGTTGCATAGCTTGACAAAGTTTGGCTCGATTTGCTTGATTTAAAAGCTCACTGCCGGCACGCAACTACTGTCACTGACTCTATAAAAGGTACATAGGACGGGTTCTATTTAAGGCCGTGTGCTCACCGCCGGTGAGTGTTACAGACGCTGAAGCCCCCCAACAAGTGATCACTTTGGACACCATTTTTCAGGAAGACTTCCGTCGTGACAGACATTTACAATGATTTCTTTACTTTTGTTCTCGTTCTGTTTATCCACTCGAGCAAAAACTTTGGTCGCGGCCGGCTACCATAACTTTCGGTTTCGCTCCTTTGAGCACTAGGTTGATAGTATCACTATTTTCCGTTGGTTTACGGTTTGGTTTAAAAGGTTCTCGTGGCCACCTTCGAAGATTATTATTTACGGCCCACCCAAGACGGAGCATTGTCAATTTGAGTTCGTGCACGTATTTCTCTATTTCTCAGTGATTACTGTAGATACCTCAAAATTTTGGAAAAACGATCCATCATTCTCCGTTCAATCAGTGTTCTTCTTTCGTGGATCGATTTCGATTAGACTTACAGTATACTGAAGCTTGCTTTGGTGCTTAAGACCACCAAGATCAAGAAGCCGTAACATCAGCACTCCATTACCACGTTATCCCTTTCATTGAGGACAATGACCGTGAGGATGATGTGTCTACCGGCTGTGATCCGAAGAGTTGTTGAAGAGAACGGGGGTTAGATGTCCAGCAAGAACCTTTCATGATTATGGCCGAGTATCGAAAAAGACACGTCTCTCCCAATTTTCGGAGCACCGAGGGATCCTAGAAGCCCACCGATGCAAGGCTCTAGAGGCTTAGGCGTTCCGCCGTCAACACATACTTCTTTTCTCACCATGTCATATGCAAGTGGAGCAGGTCGCCCCCACAGGTAATGAAAGCAACACCGGTCATTAATTTCAAACAAAAACTGAAGGCGCTCTGGGCAGATTTATTCCCTAACTGCGGCTAACAATCTTAAGTAGCTGTCACAACACGAGTTGTGGGCGAGCATACGTCAATACAGTCACCACGGCGGCACTTATACGACATCCAGCCCGCCTTCAGAGCAGTCTACCGGGTCCCGTAACATGTGTCAAGAGCTGTTAGGCTTTGCATACTAGCAGCTGCAGGGGCAACCATCATCCACCTCTTGAGGCCTGAGCTTTGGGCGCCGCGGAATTTAGTACAAGCACTCCACCGCCCAAGACCAACATCCAACTTTGATGCACAGTAGAACGTGGTGGTGAGGCAACCTGGTTATCACCGGATACGTAATCTGACCATTCGTACATGTTTCCTGACATCCCTAATATTGCTTCCTCGTGCCAACTTAGTGAGACTGTTTTCAACCCTTCTCAATAATTTCTCTTCATATACACGCGAAAGTAATGGTTTGAGGATGGAATTACCGAAAACTTGTTTGACTACAACTCGTGTTCTGGTTACTATGATGGGCTTACTCCGCCGCCTAAGTAGCTGTTTTATCCTTTTTCTTTTCCGCTTCTTTTCATCTAGAACCCATTGCCTTTTGCGGAATTTCATTACTCTAGTGTTTCTTCACTGCACCCACTTGTATCACAGTTTTCGTACGACACTACCCTTTATTATCCCATACTCATGTCCTGGCGTTATTCGAGGGCTCAAAGTAGGTCTCACACGGGGACGGCGGTCAGTTGCGTCGTTGTGTCCATATTATTTTGAGGTTGCTGCTCCTGAGGGCGATCCTGATTCTCTCCTCCTTCCCAGCCGCTTCAAACTAAAGAATTATATTCGATACACGGAAAGTCGCAGCATAGCGAGAACTCCTTGAGCTCACTGAGCAGGAAGTGGGGCGTTTATTGGCTCAAGCCGCTGCTCCCGTGACTTGACCTGACCTGAAGTCTTGGGACCGAAATTAACTGAGTCAGGGACAAGAGCGAATGCAATACAGGTTGTCTGGGACTTCAGCCCGCCAGGGGCATAATGAGGCATGCAAAGCTATATAAGCGGTAAATTGGAGGATTTCTTTATCGAGGGGCTCCAAGGGCGAATCTCGTTTTGAAGCAGGGAAATGTCCAGACAAAGAAAGGAGAAATGAAACATCCCTGCTGGACCTGAGGGTCATAGAATATGGAAAAAACGTGGACGCTCTCAGTATCCACCCATATTTAGGCAAGATGGACCCCATATTGATCAATTTCGCACCCCGCTTCAAGAATTCTAGGGTCACAGAGAAACCGCGCGGGTATTTCGGAAAGCTGAAAGCGGCCGAACTAAACAGAAACAGCTTAAAGTGACTAAGTCGCCGTGACGATGGAAATGCTGCGGCAAAAGAAAGCGGCAGACAGTTGAGCTAAACCTGCTGGCTCCAAAGAACTAGTATTCCCCGATGCAAGGAGGCAGGCACAAGGGCAATCCTGAGTGGGGGTCGGGGTAGATAATAGAATCTATCTTAGACTGATTTAGGAGCGGGTAAAAGGTTAAAGTAGCCGGAAGAGGGACAGGGTGGCTTCAGTACACCGAACACCGAAATTCAGCTGCCATGATAAAGGGAGAGAAAAAAGAGCCTAAAAGCCAGAGTTACAGGAAGCTGCTCAGCAGATCCCCAAAGGATATTTTGCACATGCTCAAGCAAGAAGTGCCTTGGAAAAGGGAATCGGAAAGCCACTGTGAAGTGGTGGGATGAAAGTCTGCGAACCTTAGAGCAACGCGGAAAAGCTCAGTGAATACTTCAAAAATGTGTTTCGAAAGAATAGGTGATATCAAGCGACCTCAGAAGACCTATAAGAAGCACTTGAAATGCCACAGATGTCTACAGTGGCGGAGGAAGCAAGAGCTACGCAAGAGGGGTTGAACGCAAACAAGTCAAAGGGGCCAGGAGACATGCATAGGAAATCATAAAACTACTGGCAGCTGAAACAAGTAGACAGACCTGTGGGCCTTTTTCTTCCACAGTTAGGTAAGATTACCTGCCAGCCTACTGGAAGGCCGCTGCAGTACCGGCTGTTCACAAAGGCGGACGGCGCCTCAATAGTTATTCCGATCGCGGACAAAGTCTAGCCAAATTACCGAATCCCAAAGTCACAGAAAGACCGACTCTCAGCTTTGAGAACACTGAATTAAAAAAGTATACTCGTGCAAACTATGTACAAACCTCAACTGTACGATCGCAGCCTTCAAAAACGAGAATCAGAGTTCGGCAAAAGTCACTGTCAGGTATGACCGTCACGGCCGTCAGAGTTCCAATCAAAGGAATGCCACGGCACATGAGCAAAGTTCAAACGGGTGTTTGAGCGTGGTGATTGATGTTTTCTGTATTTCTTTGAGGATCAACGAAATAAATAGCATAGTCTTAACAAGGCAAGTGTGTGACGATGACCGGGGAGGATTTCCTAAAAGGTACTTCACATCATCCACGAACTCCTTCTATAAAACGGTCAACGTTCAAGGAGTGGATTGGGATACTGATTCACCGTGGCCTACATAGACCATAAAGTCAGTGCATTCGTCGACCACCATTGATTACGTCTATCGTTAATTAGTCGCAGACACCCTTGCAAAGATTTCTTGAACGTACGCGCCAAGCATCCGGGACTCGGAGCCTCTTCCAAAGGTGGTACCTTTTCGTCGGTATAAGGAGAACCAAACTTCGGTGAAATCAGGATGCCTAGACACTTTAGGAATTGTAAAGGGTGAAAGGCTTCCTGACAAGGAGTTAAGTACTTACCCAAATAAAGACTGAGAATTCTCTACGAAGGACCGTGACAGTTACCAGGGGCTTCAAACTTGAGGGATTTTAGCTCGTGCAGTGATCACTTTAGGAGTGTGTTTGGAGCAAAGCATGTGTCGTCTTGGACACGGATTGGATAATAATACAATTGGAGAGTTTCGGAAATAAAGACGTATCTTCAAACAGTCAACAAGTGGTTGTTTCAAAGCTTTTGCTATTTTGCAAACAACTTCAGGTCGCGTGCTAATTTTGGGTTTCAACTAACTTACTTCACTTTAAATCCTGAATACTGTACCAAACTAGATGCAAAAGTACTTTCAGGGTTGTGTTGGGGGTCAGGACTTGCGGGGGAATACACGAGAGATAAACAAAATAAACCCAGCCCTAACCCTCATCAGGGGCTTGAGGCCTCAGTCCGGCAACCTTGCTTAGAGCTTGGTCTGCCGCTTCGAAGCCGCCTTTGCCACTATCCCCTTCCAGCAAACATACTTCACGGACATCTAGCAGTATGTTGCCTTGGTTGCACTCACCATTACCGCGGGTACAAGGCCATAGATTTCCGCACGAAATTCCCTGGTCACTCCAGTAGGCCGTCAGTCTTTGTGTAAGTGGCTCTCCACAAGGTTAAAGACATCGCCACTTCTAAGCATTCTCTTCTTGGGAATCCACTTATATCTAAGCTGTAGTGTCGGCGAATGCTACCCAATCCAACGTTTGCAAAAAGTCTGTGCAAAAGTTCACGTGTTTCCATTCTATGATACATTTTCCACGTCAAGTTTTCGTAGTCACTGCTCCCACATTTGACCGCGTTAACAACAGATGGTTGGAAGTGAAAGCCGGTTCACCCGCCGGATCCGGAACAATCGGCACTGAGGTCCATCGTTCAATAAATGTTCCACCTTAAACAGCAGGGCATTCGACATCTCGTCGTCGAGGATTTGTTGAGAGATTGGGGCCGTGATTGACTTCCTGGTCGATGGTATCAATCTTCTTCAAACACGATCTCAATGACTGCCATAGGGTGGAATGAAGCTCCATTCTATCCCCTTTGCCAAGGTCTTGTCTCGTATCTTAGAGCAGTTTATGATGTTCCGCCATCCCTCTAACTCCTTACATGCCCCGGAGAAATTTGAGCCATTGCTTCAGTATACGTTTATGGGAGCGCCTATCCCTGCGAATAACCTTTGGAAGGCCACCAGGAACGAATCAGCGGTCATTTATGTACTACGTGTTGTCAGGCAGCCCAACCTCTCTTGCTTGCTCCTATGCTGCCGTGCGAGTAACGGGCCAAAGTAATCGACGTCGATCTCCACAAATGAGCACCATCTCGGTTGAACTCTCACAGACGGAATGGGGTCATCATTTTTCGGGCCGCTACTGCATTCCAGCGACGACATTTAACGCAGCTACCGATGACTCGCTTGACTGTCGCTCGCCCCTTGGTCACCCACAGTCGTCGATGAATACTATTCAGCAGGCGGTTCAAGCCTGAATGTCCTTCCAGTCTACTTAAGTAACTTATGAAACATCTCGTGATGTGTGTACCAAGAACCATTGTAAGGTGTAATGTATCTCGCTCCAGGTTTGAGTTCTTTAGCCGCCCTTCCACCCCCCCCCCCCCCGTACTCTTGGCCACTCAGTGGCTGGCATAGGGTTTATTCTTCGGATGCTGTCTTGCAACAGCCCGTTTTTCTCGGCGGTATGGTCCATCTAAGATGACTCATTGGTCTCAAATGGGGAGGGCGTGTAGTTGGGGTAGGAGGATGACATTGTTTTCGACTAGGTTCAACTCGTCCCGTAGTGTGGTTCCCACATTTGACCCGTCTTATGGGTGTGGGCCGTTCAAGATCTTTAACAGTATCTTGCACCTCTTCCACCAGACCACGGCTCTCAGAATTTTGATCCAGTAGGGAAAATAGAACAGTTTTTCTATTGGGCTTCCGATTTCCTTAGACTTTGTGGACAAAGTTAGCCGCTGCATTTCAATGTCACCATCTTTGGGCTTGGGTGTTTTAATGCCGACCACATCTCTTTAGACGCAGCTAGGAAGTCCGGTCCAAATGTCCTCATCCGCGGTCATTTTAGTGTTCTAAGGCCCCTCGCGCAGAATTCGGCTGGGTTACTGGCGGATTGTCACGGTGCCACTGGTCGGCCTCAGTCGACTCATCAACCACAGTGAGTCTGTGGGCCGCAAAATTACTTTAACTGCGGTTAGTACTGTTTATGTAAAGCAGTACGGTAGATGAATCCTTCCAAAAGGTTGACCTGCAGCCTAGCTGGCCAAAATGCGTTTTTATCAACCTGTCGGCTCTCTTGGCCAGCACTGCCGCATTCAGTCCTAGCCCCGAAGTGAACACAACCCTCAGTGGGGCTACTCTCGCCTTTGCGAATGTTGCCCGATAGTGCCGTCCACCATTTTCATCTAGCCAGCAGCCGTAGGCTAACACACCGCTGGCCTACTTCTAACGAATGAGAAAACACGGGTTTGGGCGTACCGTGTGTACTTGATCCCTTTCAAGCTTTTTGGCATCTTGATCCAACCAATTTGATCCAGGCTGTGTAACCACTCACGCCATCACTTGTCATCGTCCTATAGAGGTTCGCCTCAACCCTCCCCCTTTGGCACGGTGATTGTAGCTAGTCCCTGTAGATAGTAGCCATAGTGAAACGAGGCCTGAAGGATGGTAGGGCTTTGAGACTGATGATAGAATTCCTCTGCATGTGACCGGTCGTTTGGGTAGATTCGGATAGACTATAAATTTTGGGATTCCATCGAACGTCGAGAGTGAGCTCCATTAGTAACGAGGATCTCAAAACTTCTATCGCGCAATAAATTGGCCCGGATTCAGGAATATCACTGATAAAATCACTGTATGCAGTCCACTTTGTACTGCCAATCCCTTATAATAATAATAATAATAATGATACTAATGATAATAGTTTATTTCGGGGACACTAAAAGCATGCCTTACGCATGATCAAAATTTTACAAGCGACAAAACTGACGGAAAAAATTCACGAAAAATTTGAAATACGTAACACAAAGGGGGGTAGGAAGAAATAGGGGAGGTATAAGGTGGAGATATAAGGGGGAGACAAATGTACGCACACCATGGAGTAATGTGGGGAGTTTAAGTGAACCCGGAGAAGGATGCAAATATGGGCCCGGTGTGTTTGAGAGTTAAGGTCAGATGGAGCAGCCGGCTCAGCCAATTGGGGGAGAGCGGAGCCTGAAGCTTTACAGGAGGCGGACTAAAAATCGGCATGGGAAACCATCGTTATGAGAAATGATGAAAAAAGGAAGAAAAAAGAGAAGAAAAGAACAAAAAATTGAGTTGTACGGCTGAGGACTAGGTAGCCATGAACTATGCGCTATTGCAATAAACGGATGGTATCAATTTGAAAGCAGGGAGCCGGCAATGCAAGACGTGAAGAGTGAGCCAGATGGTATCATTGCAGCGGAAGGATGGAGATACGGTAAGTGTAAGGCACAGTTATGGACAGAATGGAGGCACATCAATAGGGGGGGTGGCATGGTGGCAAAAGAACTGGCCGGCGAAGAACTGAAGGAAGCAGAGAAAATATGTGGATACAAAAATATATATGTCAGAGCGGGAGCAAATAGCAGTGAAGAGACGGGACACGGAGGTAGCAGTGGTTGGACAAGACAGGTAGGATTGTGTCACATGGTGCGGAATTAACCTGGATAAACTCTGATGAATTTGTTTATGACGGATGAACAGGATCCATTTCGTTATTCTGCCACTTCTTGAATGTAACCCCGCCGAGACTAGGCCACTGGCTCGAGGTCTACTACACTCACTTAGGCGCTCTCATTGGCAGACCTTTTACGATGAATGCCCGTAGGCCTTCCGCCCTATTGTCTTTGACCGAGAAGATGAGTTATAGGCGCAGTTCGGTCTATTGGGTGACCTGGGTACCGTCCACCTTGCCAGCCACCAATAAATATTTGTCCCCCCTGACTTTATGTCTCTCTGCAAGTTCTTTCCCCACCAAACTCCTATTCTAGCCACTATCCCCCAGGGCAAAGCTATTTTCATCCCAATTGGGGTCTCCACACCGACTGCTATCGCCCTCAGGGTCAAGGGTCCATCAGTGGCCCCATACGTTGGGCAAACCACACTTGGTAAAGGGGTGTTCTCGGCACTCGATTTCTCGGCTTTGTGCAGTAAGTAATGAAGTTTCCCGTGGCACCCATCTTGACCACGCCCTGTTTATCAGTCCACACACCGCCGTTCGGTTTGACTCGTCGAGAAAAGTAAGCATGTGACCAGGCTTCAGCCATCTGCCATCGTTCGCCGACGTCCAAGCTGTGGAAGAGAGGACAGTGCTAGGCGGTGTAGCACAGAGTTTTCACCCTGGCGGTATAAGGCGAGTGTGTCTACCCATGGGATCCCCAGTACGGCATTTTACGGTTGTCGTGGCCCTGGGTGGCTTGCTGATTTCACTTGCAATGTGGCCGAAAACACTACTTGTTGCTCGAGCATGAAAACTTATAAACTGTCTCAGGTCCTTGAAAGTGGTTTCTCGTCCAAATCTACTGATCCCCCGGCTTCCCTGGCTCATCTGTCCGGTAGTTCAGTGGTGGAAATTCGAGCTAAAATCTCCATAGCGTGTAACTCATTGGGGTCCGATCGATAATTTAGATGACTCAGAGCAATACTGCAGCTTTGCATCATAATCACCAAACTGGTCAGAGTACCTGACTCGCCTTTGGAAGGTCTTACCTCTGGTGATACTCCATCGACTAAATTCCGAGTGACCTTGAATAGTTGTCCAAGCAGGTCCTTTAAATTGCACGTACTCGGGCGCAACCCTACTTGGGATCCAGCATCGAGCTTTAGTCGATAGCTTCCCTGGCCCTTCCACGACAGCAGTGCAGCAGGTGCAAGAATCTCTGCCCTCAACCAGATACTGTCCTTTCTGCAAAGGGCACTCGTACAAACTATGTACAAACCTCAACTGTACGATCGCAGCCTTCAAAAACGAGAATCAGAGTTCGGCAAAAGTCACTGTCAGGTATGACCGTCACGGCCGTCAGAGTTCCAATCAAAGGAATGCCACGGCACATGAGCAAAGTTCAAACGGGTGTTTGGGCGTGGTGATTGATGTTTTCTGTATTTCTTTGAAGATCAACGAAATAAATAGCATAGTCTTAACAAGGCAAGTGTGTGACGATGACCGGGGAGGATTTGGACTAGCTTACGTTCACGCGCTCACAGGAGCAAAACGACAGTCCCGTAGGATTCACTTGAAGTTTTTTTAAATGGTCGATGAAGCTGTTAAGAGGACATGACTGCAAGCTTTGGCGGAAACCAATCCGCTGAGTGGAGCCTGCCATCAGTTCTCCAATGGAAGATCATGTCTCGAGGAACTCTTCAGGCTATTAGGCGAAGTGACGACACAGCTGAATGTACGAAAATTGATGGAAGTTTGCTATCAAGACTAAAGCAAGGCAAAAAGACTCAGTGAATCACCGGCTACTTTTGGGTAAACAAGAACCCATTGGATGACCGGATGAATACACAGATTGTTGGCCCACTTCCTGACTAATACGACGTATTATCCTAGGGTTGGTACGCAAACCCTGAGACAACAAGAGTAACAGGTAGCTTCCTTTGGTGATCAGATCTGCCCCCGCTTCTATCTCTCATTTGTACAGATGACTTGGTTAAAGCACTGAAGCTCCTGCTTCTCATGGTTGCAGACCATGTGAAGGTTGTCGGGTCGGTTCAGCGGGAGTTACTAGCCAGTATTTTCGAGAACGTCCTCGGTTGGGCCAATATGGATGCTGTGGCCGTCTGAGCGAGACTTCCGTTGCAATGACCGGTTGTGGAAAATCCCCCCCAAAAACATATTTTCATATTTCCTCGATATCACTAGCTCACATACACCATTAGCGCATTTTTATACACTGTAAAGTCTTGTGGACCAACGTTTGTTTGTTCGTGTCCAACGAGCTACTCTGTCATATCATATTTTGGACCCGCGCGATGCACGTGCTAGTCTCTCGCAAGCTGCAAATTGGTTCTCATTTTCTCAGTCCGTGTGATCTCGTATTTGAAGTTCGTATACGCTTCATGTTACTGTCCATTTAGTAATCTAGTATCGTAGAGGTTACGGAACAATGGCGTTTTGATTTCGGGATCCGTTTCGAATTTGGCTAAGGGTTGCTCAAAATGCGTGCTGTAATGCTCGGTTGATTGACTTGGGACAAGAAATACACAACATGCCCAGGAAATGATCGAAACAGTTAGAACCTGTACAGGAAGTAAAGTGGCAGATCACTGGGGGGGTTTGAGTACTTTTGATTCTATAGTCCACGTAAGATCACCTAGCGCTTTTAGTGCTAGTTCATTTATTACTGGGGGTAATATTGAATGAAAGAATGTTGATCTATTTAAGTTGAGAATTTAGCCCTGAAACAGCAATTGTTATTGGTTGGACAGCAGGCCCTGTAAACAGGAGAAATGTGTGGACTGAGCGGGACTTAGCAGAAGTCTGGTGACAACGATCTCTCCGATAGATCAGGATAAATGAAAACAGGAAACCCCGCGCCAGGCATCGAACATCAAACACCGACACAACCAGCGGCGGATTCGCCAAGAGTGGAATTGGTGGGGTTCGACGGACGATCTGAGTACCACTGCGAGTTATTCAGAAAATTTCAAACTTCCGCCGAAAATTAGTTAACCGACCCCGGACGAAGGCTACGATATTCTACCCACTACGGTCGAGGCTGAGCAATAAATGCCATCGATGAGTGTATCATACTCGACCCGGAACAAGGCTACGCAGGGACAAGGAAAATGTTTGGGGGACCTGTTAGGCCAGCCATTCAGGGTAACACGTAATCTAATAAAGGGCTTGATGTCAGAGGCCAAGAAAACAAAAAGCGATGTCTACGAAATGGCTGACCTAGTGCTCAAGATGAGGAACTGTTCAATAGCCCTCGACCATTTAGGTCACAGGGCTGAACTCAACGCAGCATATACATTGGAAGGTGTGGTCCGCTGCCTCTCTCCCGAAATACAGTGTCGGCAGGCGGAAGAAGTGGAAAGTAAAAGCAGGAGCGGCTGTGAGGCTGACTTCGAGAATCTGACCAAATACTTTGACAGGCAGACCAGGATAGCCGACAGTAGATTAGGCCGACTCATCTGGGACAGTATCGGAGTAAACAAACCTGGCTCTAACCAGGCTGAAAGCGCTGCACGGGAACATCCGAAATATCCGCCTTGGACCGGTGCACACTCCATTTTAAGCGAGCCTACGGGGCATCCACTTTGCAGGTCCTGTGAAGCTAGCCATGGGCTACTAGAATGTCTGAAGTTCATCAAGGCCAGAATAGACGAACGTTGGGAAACAGCGAGTGTAACGAACGATTGAGCAATGCGTAGCCGAATTCGCAACGGATCCCGAAATCAAAAGACGATTATCCGTGATATTCTACGATACTAGATTATTACAACAAACAATGACATAAACAATATACAAACCTCAATAATACGATCACAAGGACTCAACAACGAGAAACCGAATAGCAGCGTGTGAGCAAACAGCACGTGCATCACGCAGGTCCTGAACAAGGATGTGTCAAAGTAGCGGTCTGGGCGTGAACAAACAACAATTGGACCAGAAAAACAACCAGTTCGTAAAAACAAGTCAATAGCGTGGGCAAATGAGTGATGTTAGGAAAAACACTGAATCGCGAGGGAAAAAGGGGGATTTTCCCGACCGGCTGTTACACCGCCCACCAAAATCCTCCTGGATTCTTAGCAGAGTCAAAGGTTCGGTATAAAAGTACTGATTCTTCCTACCTGCCTAGGCCCTGCTGTCAGTGCGCGCGTCTAATGCTCGTCGTCAACGTTCTACTCGCGGTCGCACCTAACCCATTGGCTACATAGACGTGAGGCTAGTCTACATCTTCCATAAGACCAAATGACCGATGGCGGGCGTGAAGGGTCACATAAATGTTGTCCTCGTAAAAGGCCGTCCTGCCCTGGATGTATGTGCTTGAGTGTGCGTGTGAGTGTGTGTGTGCCGGGGTGTACAATCAAATCACAGGTATGACTACACATCAAAGGAGGACTTTCTGCAATGTCAAAAAAGGACCGTGTGGCAAGAAAACGAGTAAAATGTAGCATGTGTGTGTGACCTAAGCTCCGCTACTTCCACATATGCAAGGGGCATTCGGTAACGTCAACGAAAAGCGAAACGACGAACACTGTCACATGTTTGATGGGTTTACGGGATGTAGAGTGCGTCGTGCATGCGTGTATGTATCGGGATGTACATTGGAATCGCACTCATCACCACATATCGGAAAGAACCTTCTGTAATGTCAACGAAAAGACCGCGAGCACTGTAACGTGTTTGACGGAGACCGTGTGGTATATATGGTGTTTCTTTATCCGCCTCGATGACTGGTGTGAAAAGGTTTACTAGGCCTCAGTGTTATCAGCTACTCCGTCTTCGCTCTCGAGTAGGTTAATACTGCGTATGTCACGAATGGGCACTCCGTTAGCTGTCTTCAACTTCACTGTTCTTATAATTCCGTCAGTGCTTTTGATGGTTTCCGTAACTACTCCCAAAGACCAGGCGCTGAAATGTGCGCGTTCGTCGGCGATCATAACCACGTCTCCAACTTTGAATGGTCTTGTTTTGGCCAGCCACTTCTGTTGAGTCTGCAAAGCCGGTAGGTACTCCCGCAGCCATCGCCTCCAGAAGACCTTGGCCAGATAGTTCGCTTGCTTCCACCCGTGGAGGTAGCTCCCACGAAGGTTTACCGGCCCTTGGAAACCCTCGTTCGACCTTAACGTCAATAAGTCGTTTGGGGTGAGCGCCAGGTGGGTGGGGTCGCCGTTCATTACTGGAACCAGGGGGCGGTTGTTCAGGACTCGCTCTACCTCAGTCATGACGGTGTTTAGCTTCCCGTCGTAGGGCGGCTACTGCTCCATGATTGGCAGCAATATCCGTCTGGCGGACCGGATCATGCGTTCCCATACGCCGCCTCGGTGGCTGGCCTGTGGGGGGTTGAAATGCCATTGTATGCCGCAGGCCACGGTTCGATCCTGCAGTTCATCCCCGTTTATGTTCTTGTGCCAACGCTGCAATTCCCGGTGAGCGCCCACAAAGTTCGACCCATTATCTGGGTATATATCGGCCGGTACGCCTCTTCTGTTGATAAATCTCTGCAAGGCCCGTAGAAACGAATCGGTCGTCATCGAATGTGCGACTTCCAGGTGTACTGCACGTGACTTCATGCACGTCATGATACATCCGTATCGCTTTTCTAATCTTTTCTCGCACTTGATCCACAAGGGCCCGAAATAGTCCAACCCGGTGTCACTGAACGGCCACCAGCCCGTAGTCACCCTGCATTCTGGTAGTGGAGCCATGAGTTGTTTGCCTGCTGTGGCATTGCGTCTCCTGCATTGCACACACCGTCGGATTACGCGTTTTACAGTCGCTCTTCCTCTCAACAACCAAAGACGCTTTCGGATGACGCTCGTCACGTGACTTTCTTCGGCATGTCCCTCCACGGCGTGGACGTGTTGAATCATTAGCTCTACTACAGGTTGTCTCGCAGGCAGCAGTATAGGATACTTCGTGTCGAAGTTCAGGTGGGCGTTGGTAAGCCTACCATCCACCCGCAGCAGTCCGTCGATGATTTTGGGGTTTAAACGCTTCAGCTCGCCTCTTGGAGGTGGCATGTCTTCATTGGTCGGCCCAACTTCTTCCGCCCTCTTGAGTTCTCGGGCGAAAGCCTCGCGTTGTATCATTCTGAAAATATCGTACTCTGCCGCTTGTAGCTCATCGGGACCTATCGGGCCGACCCGTATCCGACCTGAGGGCCGTAGCCCTTTCATGACTAGTAAATTTCTCTTGAACCTGGTTAACCAATTTAGCGAACGAAGCGTCTTCATCCAGGAAGAAAACCTGACCAGTCGCCGTAGAATGGATGACGCTTCGACGACGTTGGTTGTTATCACTACGCCTTTGATCTCCAGTTCCACTTCCGTAGGGGGTTTTAATTCGAACACGGGCCAGTCCTGTTTGGGCAATTGCAGGAAGTTTGGCCCTCTCGTCCACGTGTCCAGTTGCCTGAAGTTGTTCGCACCTCGGGAGCACAGGTCGGCCGGATTATCGCCAGACCTGACATGACTCCACTGGTGCGTGGCTGATTCATCGTGGATAATCGTGAGCCGGTTAGCAACGAAAGTACTAAACCGGCTTCGGACGTTGTTGATATAGTAAAGTACTATCGTTAAATCCGTCCAGAAGCTCACCGACCAAATGTAGAGACCGAAACATCTCTTCACAGCCTGCACCACCCTGACTGCCAACACGACTGCGCTGAGTTCAAGACGTGGGATTGAGACCGACTTCAGTGGAGCAACGCGGGCTTTGGCGAACAGGATCCTCGTGGTATATTGTCCATCTCCTGCGCACCATCGTCCGTGCACCACAGCTCCATAACCGACTTCGGATGCATCGGAAAAGGCATGTAGTTCCCCCGTCCGCGTTGTATGACCCGGAGTCAAACATCGTGGAATCCTCATGTCCCCTAATTCCATCAAGGTGTTCAAAATTTCTTCCCAGTCCAGCCGATCCTCTCGGTTCAGTGACTGGTCCCAATCAACTTTCTCACAGCACAGCCGCTGCAGCACGATCTTCCCGGGTAGCAGCCATGGTGAGACGGAACCGAGCCGGTCGAACAAAATTGAGACCGCAGATAGTATGCCACGGCGGGTTATTGGCAGCTCGGGAACGTTTAGTTCGAAAACAAAATCGTCCGTTTCCGCGTCCCATTGTATCCCTGAGTTG
Source organism: Fasciola hepatica (assembly GCA_948099385.1). NCBI lineage: Eukaryota > Metazoa > Platyhelminthes > Trematoda > Plagiorchiida > Fasciolidae > Fasciola > Fasciola hepatica. The sequence goes on from CANUEZ040000175.1 coordinate 6,812,966, forward strand.
CGCTCGATAGGAAGTTGAGAGCCGTCCAAATATCTTACACTTCGGCTTTTTCCTGATACGGGATGACCTTCAGCACTTCTAAAACGTTCGACGTCCATTTAGTAAGTTGGAAGCCGCCCTGTTCCATCAATCTCGTCAGGCCCCTGAACTGCTCTAGAGCTGATTCCACATCATCAAATGACCCAGGATAGTCGTCGACGTAGACCTTCCTGCTGACGCTATCTACCACCGTCCGATGGACCAAATCTCCATGTTTGTTCGCTGATTCTCGGAGGGCGTAGTTCGCACAAAATGGTGACGATATGGCTCCGAAGGGGTGGACGGTCATCCTATAATTCACCACTGCGTTGTCCCGGTCGCTCTCTTCCCACCACAGGAAACGCAAAGCATCTCGTTCTCCTACCGGAATCTTCACCTGATGGAACATTTCCCAAATGTCAGCAGACAAAGCCACTTTACCCACTCTGAAACGGCACAAAACATCGATCAGTGGTGTGGTCCAGTCAGGCCCCTGTAGTAGGCGATCGTTTAACGACTTGCCCTGGAACTTGGCCGCACAGTTGAAAACCACCCGCAGGTTTTTGGGTATTCTGGGGTTGATAACAGGGTGGTGAGGCAGATACCAGATACCCCTTTTGCTGTCGGTGTTAACAGGCACCTTTTCAACGTTGCCGAGGGCTTCGTTTCGCTTCAATAATTCTGCGTATCGTTCCCACAGATTCTGGTCTCGAATGAAGCGTTTTTTTAGTCGTAGTAATCGTTGGAGAACATAATTTCTGTTGTCAGTCCACGGGTCGACCGGTGTGCGCCATGGGAGGGGAACCTCAAACTGTTTTTTGAGGCCTCTAGTGCCTTGCCGCACCGTTTGTAGAGCGAAGTGATCCTCTTGAGACAACGTCGGGCTTTCGTCTCCAATGTCATGAAACTCCTTTTCATACAGCCGTTGCAGATGATACTCAATGCGGTCCGTTTCGGCGGATAAGTAATTTACGGAACCGCGTACCCCTACTGGACCGTATAACATCCATCCCAGGGCCGTGCGTACGGCATAAGGTGCCTGGCGGTCGCCAACTCTTTGGTCAAGCACCCAATGCGCCTCTGGCACGTCGCAGCCGATGAGGAGATCCACTTCATCATCTTCCCAGTCTACAACGGTTACATCCTGCAGGTGGGGCCAGCGAGTCAAGATTGCGTTCACCGACCTTGGTGCTCGCATGGGGAGATGCGCTAACGTGAATGCCTCCGTTGGTTCAATTTCCTCGTTAGTGTCTAGAGAGATGAGTTGCAGCCTTAATCTACCGGCAGTCATTACCTGTGTTCCGCCCACCGTGCTCACTGCTAACGACGTCGCACCTTTAGCCAGTTGGTGTTTGTCGGCAAACCGCTCTTTCACTAAAGTGGTGTCAGATCCACTATCAACGAAAGCCAACGCCTTGACTATCCCAGTCGGAGTCACTACTCCAACGGCCACTACGCCTAAACGTACCGGTTTACTGGCAGATTGTGAAGTTCAACAAACCACGCTGGGCTTGGTACTCGCCTCGGATATGGTTACTCTAGCCTGATGCAGCAGCCGATGGTGTCTGCCCGTGCAGCCCTCGTAACCACATCGATTCCTTGTCCCACAGGCTGCTGCCCGGTGCGTGGTGTTGAGACAGATAAAACATGCTCCTGCAGTCCTCGCCCTTCCCCACCGTTCGTCTATTGTGGAGTTGACGAACTTGGGGCATTCTGGTAGGCCATGGCTAGCACCACAGGATCTGCATTTTGGTTGCGCCGTAGCATCTCGTGAAATGACGTGTGTATTGGTCCAAGGCTGGTACTTTGGATGTTCCCCTACAGGGGTTGGACTTGGCTAGTACTGGGCTTGTTTGCTCGGTTGCTGTCCCGGATGAGTCGGCCGAATCTGCTGTCAGCTATCTTCGTTTGCCTGTCCAAGTATTCGGTCAGGTCTTCGAAGTTGGCTTCTCTGTCACTTCGGCTTATCCGTTCTGCTTCTTCCGCCCACTGACACTGTTGTTCGGGAGAGAGGTGACGGACTATGCCTTCCAAAGTGTGCATGGCGTCTAGGTCAGCTCTATAACCTAAATGGTCGAGGGCTATTGAGCAGTTCTGCATCTTAATCACCAGGTCGGCCATGGGGTAGACGTCGCCCTTGGTTCTCTTTGCCTCTACCATCACGCCCTCTATTAGGTTACGGGCTACTTTGAAAGGTTGGCCAAACAAGTCCCTTAGAATCTTCCTTGCCCTTGTGTAGCCTTGTTCTGGGTCGAGCATGGTGCACCCGTCGATAGCTTCTCTTGCTCGGCCTCGACGGTAGTGAGTAAGATAGAGAAGCCTTTGCCCAGGGTCGGTTACCTTATTTTCAACGAACGTCTCGAACTGCTTGACAAACTTGCAGTATTGCTCAGCTCGCCCGTCGAAAACCGTTAGCTCCACTCTAGGCAGATCGATCGATGGTGGTTTGTAGTCGGCGACCGGCGTGGAGTCCCCTACCTTATTGCACCCTAATCTATCGGAAGTGTCGAAGTCACTGGTCTCATGCTCTCGCTGTTTCTGTGTACACTTCTTCTCTGCTTCCTGCGCGTGTAGTCTAGCCGATAGTAACTGTTGCTCTAGTTCTAGTATTCTCAGCTTATATAAATCGACATCCTTACGATCAATATTGTTCTCAATAACACATGAACTAGCACTGACAGGACTAGGCGATCTAGCATTAACTAAAGAATCATATGTACCCAAAACCTCCCCAGAGACTTGCCGTATTATTCCTGTCCGGATTTGACTGCTTTTGATCCTTTTCTTGGCATTTTGCGTGTTTTTTCCTCGTTCCAAATTGATCTATTGAGTATTGTAACGAACGTTTGAGCAATGCGTAGCCGAATTCGCAACGGATCCCGAAATCAAAAGACGATTATCCGTGATATTCTACGATACTAGATTATTACAACAAACAATGACATAAACAATATACAAACCTCAATAATACGATCACAAGGACTCAACAACGAGAAACCGAATAGCAGCGTGTGAGCAAACAGCACGTGCATCACGCAGGTCCTGAACAAGGATGTGTCAAAGTAGCGCTCTGGGCGTGAACAAACAACAATTGGACCAGAAAAACAACCAGTTCGTAAAAACAAGTCAATAGCGTGGGCAAATGAGTGATGTTAGGAAAAACACTGAATCGCGAGGGAAAAAGGGGGATTTTCCACGACCAGCTGTTACAGCGAGGACGACAAGAGCTTGCTTTGTATGCCTCAATAGCATGCATCGGGCGGTAGCTTGTCGAACAAGAACCAGATTTGGTCATGAGGGTTTTGCGGACAGACTCCATTGGTTGTCATACCAGGCGAAAGAAACTACACCAGGGGCAAACAGCAGTGTGATTTTTTCAAAGTAACGGCCTACCAGCAGACCAATACCGTTGGGAGTAGTTGCTGTTGGAGCAGTGACCCCACTGGGGTGGCCAAAGCTTTGGCTTCCGCCGAAAGAGTGTCAAACACTGCCCTGGTGAAGGAGCGGTATGCCGATAAACACCGGCCCGCTAAAGGCACCGTGTCGTTAGCTGTGAGCAAGGTAGGCGTAGAGCAAGTGATAACTGCAGGTCGGTTGAGGTTACAGCTCATCTTCGTAGATAATAACGAGAAAATCGAATCAACGGAGGCATTTACACAGGCAGATCTCCCCAAATGAGCACCAAGGTCGGTGAACGCAACTTTAACCAGGTGGCCCCACTTGCAAGACATAACTGTCGCAGACTGGGAAGACGACGAAGTGGACCTCCTCATCGGCTGCTACATGCCAAAAGCACATTGTGTGATGGAGCGGAGAGTGGGCGACCGTCATGCACCCTACGCCGCACTCTCTGCCCTAAAATGGATACTGTGTGGTCCATCCGGGGAACTGGGCTCCGTAAGTCACGCGTAAGCCGAGACAGACCACGTAAAGACAAATTGCAGCGCCCATACGAAAGACAGTTTCATGACGTTGGAGGCGAAAGAATATCATTGCCTCTAGAGGATCACCTCGCTCTGCAGACAGTGCGGAAGGAGCCAAGGGCCGTAAAAACCAGCTCCGGGTTCCCCTCCCGTGGAGCAAACTAGCTGACCCTTTGATTGATAACAGAAATCATGCTCTGCAAGGGCTACCGCGAGTGAAAGAAAGCTTCGTTCGAGACCAGGATCTGTGGAAAGGATACGCAGAAGCAATGATGCGAAACAAAGCTCTTGGACACGTTGAAAAGGTTCCTGTAACCACCGACGGCCGGAAGGGGGTCTGGTACCAGCCTTGCCACCTAGTTGTTTACCCCAGGAAATCTGAAAAGCTGCGGATGACTTTCTATTGTGCATCCAAGTTCCAAAGCGAGACAATAAATGATCTTCCGCTACAAGAGCCCAAATGGACCACGCCGTCGATTGGAGTCTATTGCCGTTTCAGGGTGGGCAGAGTGGCCTTGTCAGCCGATATCAGGTAAATGTTTCTCCAGGTGAAAATACCGGTAAAACAACGAGGTGCGCTGCGACTCCTGTAGTGGGACGAGAACGATCTGAACAAACTAGTGACAAATTGCAGAATGACAGTCCATCCCTTCGGAGCGATCTCCTCACCTTTCTGTGCGAACCACGCCCTTTGAGAAACAGCGAAAAAACATGGAGCTCTGGTCAACCGGTTGGTAGTGGACAGCGTCAGCGGAAATTTCTACGTCGACGACTACCCTGGGTCTTTCGATGATGTTGACCAGGCTCTGCCACAATTCGGGTGCCTAACAAGATGGCTAGAAGTGAGCGGCTTCCATCTAGCAAAATAGATGTCGAAAGCTTATGAATAGCCTAAAGTCATTCCATACCACGACAGGACCAAAAGAGTTCGAGATCTGGATGATTCTCTACTTCTCACCAAAAGCACGCTAAGAATACAGTTGAATGCGGAAACGGACGACTGCTTTCGAGATAAACGTTCCCGACTAACTAGTAACTCGACGTGTACACTGTCAGCTGTCTGTAGTCTGTTTGATCCGCTCGGATTCGTCTCTCCCTGATTGCTACCGGGAAAGGCCCTGCTGCGGCGGCTCTGTCGCAAGAAAATCGCTTGGGACCAGCCACTGGGCTGGGAGGACCGCCAGGAATGGGAAGAATTTCTGATCACCTTAAAGAAGCAAGGAGACAAATGGATCCCACGGAGCTTGCTCTCTGGACATAAAACACAGATGGGAGAACTGCGCGCCTTTTCTGACGCATCCGAAATCAAGCGCGGAGCAGTGATGTATGGACGATGGTGCAGGGGAGGTGGATTGTATATATCACGAGGATCCTGTTTGCCAAAGCCTGCCTTGCCCCACGGCGCCTTGAACCCAGAGCAGCCGTGTTAGCGGTCACGGCGGTGCGAGTGTTAAAGAGATGCTTCGACTTCTAATCTTGGTCGGCTAGTTTCTGGACGGACTCGACGATAGTACTGTACTGCATTACCAACTTCAGCAGTCGCCTTAGTACTTTCGTAGCTAACCGACTCACGACTATCCATGACGAATCAGCCATGAACCAGTGGAAGCGTGTCAGGTCTGGCGATGACCCAGCCGAACTATGCTCTCGAGGGGCGACCAACGTCAGGCAACTGGACACGTGGACGAGAGGGCGAAAAATCCTGCAAACGCCTAAACAGGACTGGCTTGTGTATGAACTAAAGACTCTCTGGAATTGCAAGTGGAGATCGAAAGGAGCGGCAATGACGGTGACAGCCATCGAATCGACATCTATTTTGCCACGGTTGGTCAGGTATTCCTCCTGGATGAAGACAATTTGCTCGTTAGTTTAGTTGGCCAGGTTCAAGAGACTTCTGCTGGTCGCGAGTGGTTCACGTCCCTCCAGCCAGATACGGGTAGGTCCGATAAGCCCCGATGAATTACGAGCCGCAGAACACGATATATTCAAAATGGTACAATGGGAGGCATTCACCTGAGAACATGAGAGGGCCCAAGAAGTGAGATCAAGTGACAAAAGAATATCATATCTGGGAAACGACTTGAAGCAATCAAACCCCAAACCTAATAATGGACTACTAGGAGTAAATGGTGTAACGGTTATTTCGACTGTGAGCAACGCGCAGCCAATTCAAAACGAATCTCAAAAACCAGAACAAGATTTATCCGTAGTTTCTACGGTACTGGATTAACAAGTTATACGCATATAAATATGTACAAACCTCAACTGTACGGCCACAACGTCTAACAACGAGGGCCACAGTTCAAAAAAGGTCAATGTCAGGCACCACCGTCGCGACAGTCCAAGTTCGAATCAAAACTATGCCACTTCACGTGAGCAAAATATAAACAAATATTGTAGTGTAGTGATCGATGCATGTTGTACTTGTCCGAGGGTCAATAAAATAAAGAGCACAGTCTCAACAATACAAGTATATGAAAACGACTAGGGAGGATCTCCACACATGTGCTTCACACAGCCCACCAAATCCTCCCATGAAACGGTCAACATCCAAGGAGTAAATAGGGGCACTGATTCGCCCCAACCTACCTAGGCTCCAAAGTCAGTGCATACGCAGGTCGCTATGAGCTTCGTCTATCGTTGGCCAGTAGCAGATACACTTGCAGGTTTTCTTGAGGTTATGCTCTATCTCTCGATATCTTAGAGTTTCTTCTGAGGACGATACGACATTATCCGTGTAGGAAATGGGCCTTCGATGTGATCGGGATGGGTAGACAGATTACGGAATGTGGAGAAAAGGGCTTCTCAAATAAGAGTAAAGTAAACGGTAGAATGAAGACTGAGAATTCTAAATAAATAATCTGATAATGGTTTATTTGGGATAACCTCGAGGCATGCTGCGAAGCAAGATCAAACGGTACAAATGGACTCAGAGTCCAAATTCCAAGAGGATGATTCAGGTATGTGCACTCGATATTGTGCAGGAGAAAATATTTAAGTTACCCTTTAAGGCGACGCCCGGGAAATTTGAACTCAAGGTCGGGTGGCAAGGCCGGCCGAGTCAGGGTGGAGCTGGTCGGAAGTAGTAGACTCCTACTCAAATAATACAAAAAGAGGGTCTGTGCAACGAGAGAATCAAACAGGATTGACGAAAGTTTTGTTCACCTTGAGGAAAAAGAATATCCCAAGGGAGACATGAACCAGCTGTAGCGCTCCGTGGAGTATGGCATGGCTTCGGATCGGAAATCAGACGATGAAAGGAATGAATTTGCAGACAAAGAACAAGAAAAATCTTTCGAAAACTACCCTTGTAACGTTCAGCGCTCGAATATCGGCTGAGTCAGTTAAATACCTAGGGAAGGGCTCATTTGTAGAGAGAGGTTGCCTAAGTGATGGTGAAAGAAGTGGCCGGACGTAAACGTGTAATCGTTGCGCACATTGTTTACTTTCAGAAAGGTGGAATGTGATGCACCAAAATGGAAGTGAGAACTAGGCGACAAAACGGTTTGTGATGCGTAGCCCTGATAGTCGCAGATACACGGTTTGCAAAGGAGGTGAGCATTTAAACGATGAGCAAGTATTTACGTAATGATTATCGTTATCTAAGGGCTGAACATGATGGCCAGAGAGTTGCAAGGACCAAAACATCGTCTGAGAGGATTTACCAAGATAGAGCACTGAATGTAAAAAAGCACCAAACAGCCGATAATTACGTTTGCAAAGTTGGGCGGTGAAGTAGATGACCGGTAAAATACTATCTGTTGGTATTCCTTGTAAAAGGTGGATTATGTGATGGCGATACATAAGTCTCTCAGATGGCTAAAGGGTACTCAAACATCAGGGGCTCAGTTTGTGGTGTTATCACATTATAAGTATTTTTGACTCATAAATTATATCCCCTTGAACACAGGTTGGATAATAATACAAAAAGGAGGTCCCGGAGAAAAGGACGCTTCTACAAGCGGTCGACAACTGCTTGTTCAAGAGCTTCCGCTACTTCACAACCAATATCGTGTCGTGTGCTGAATTTGGGTTTCGACGAATAACTCCATAGTAAATCGTGAACACCATATAAAATAAGACTCAAATACACTTTAAAGACGTTGTGAAGGGCCGGAACCCACAGGAGAACGCATGAGGGATAAATGAGTAAATTCGGCTTCATTTGATATCAGTAGACTAGGTTTTAGCTTGATATGTAGCGCCGACTTCGCCCCCGCCATTGCCACCTTCAAGCAAACATCTTACGGATATCTCGCAATAGGTCTTCTTTGTTAGTTTTCACCACGGCTGTGCTCTCGAGGCCATCGATTTCTGGACGGCAGCCATTGATCACTCCAGTCGGCTATTCGTCTTTAGGTGAGAGGCTCTCCGCGAGAGTGACGACATCTATGTTATGTTGCATGGCTCGCGTGTATTCTATCTTTAATTGTGGTTCTCGAATTAGCACGGTTTTGAGGAAGCGTAATCTTTTCAGAGCCATTTCTTGACTGTTTGGCATAGGTTTCATGTTGGGTCTCCACGGGACGGGGACCTCGAAGCCATCTGTTACATACCTAGCGTTCTCGGCTACCATTTTCAGAGCCGACCTATCTTCTTGCGGTGGGGCCTGTCACTGGCCACGTCCGCAAATTCGGCGTTATACAGCTGTTGGAATGCCTGTCCAATGTTCGCCGTTTCCACCGAAGTGCAGTTGATTTGGATTTGTTTGCCGCACCTTCCATCTGTGCTACCATGTAAAGTTTCAACCGAATATAGTGCTTACTGCATAGGATGCTTTTTGGCTTCCTATTCTTTGATCCAGGACCCAGTGAGCTTCCAACACGTCACAACCGATCAGCAGGTCCATTTATACGCCGACCGCTACTACTTCCAGGCAAATGGGCTTCTGAGCAGACCGAGACCAACGGACCACACTTGGCTTCGGGGTATCTTCGGCATTTTATTTCTTGGGTCTGTGCAGTAGGTAATGGTGTTTCCCATGGCATCCATCCTGAATACAACTGGGTTTCGTTCGGCACACCACTGCTGGATGTGAATCGTTGAAACAGACAAATCACGCATCCAGTCCCTTAGTCATTACCCGTCGCTCGTCGAAGTCTACGTTGCAGAAGCGAGGACACCCCGCTAGGCGATGAGGCACCCCACAAACTTTACACACTGGCAAATGTTCACCCTCGCGGGATAGTGCGTGTGTGTTTGCCCATGGTTGGCCTCTGCTTGGTTCCCTGGTCCGGCTTTGCTTCGTCGTAATCCTAAGTAATTTGCTCGTCTCGCACACATGTTGACCGAAACGACTGTTTGCTATTCGGGCATGACGGTCTATAAACTGCGTCAGATCTTCGAACGTGGTTTATCGCCCAAATCAACTGATCCCTCCGGCTTCATCGGCCCACCTGCCCTGTGGTTCTGTGGGTAGGCTGTGCAAAGACCGATCGTGGAAAATCCTCCTAAAACCCTTGCGATTCAGTGTTTTCTTCACATCACTCACTTGCTTACACTATTGACTTGTCTTTACGAACTGGTTGTTTTTCTGGTCCAATTGTTGTTTGTTCACGCCCAGAGCGCTACTTTGACACATCCTTGTTCAGGACCTGCGTGATGCACGTGCTGTTTGCTCACACGCTGCTATTCGGTTTCTCGTTGTTGAGTCCTTGTGATCGTATTATTGAGGTTTGTATATTGTTTATGTCATTGTTTGTTGTAATAATCTAGTATCGTAGAATATCACGGATAATCGCCTTCTGATTTCGGGATCCGATGCGAATTTAGCTACGCATTGCTCAAACATGTGTTTAAATACTCAATAGATCAATTTGGAATGAGAAAACACGCAAAATGCCAAAAAAGGATCAAAAACATTGGACTCTGGAAAGGAAGTAATACGGCAAGTCACTGGGAAGGTTTTGAGTACCTTTGGTTCATTAGTTAACGCTAGATCGCTTAGTCCTGTCAGTGCTAGCTCATGTGTTACTGAGGGCAATATGGATTGTAATGATGTGGATCTATATAGGCTGAGGATATTAGATTTAGAACAACAACTTTTATCGGCTAGACTATAGGCCCAGGAAGCAGAAAATAATTTTATACGGAAAAAGCGCGAGCATGAGACCAGTGACTTCGACACTTCCGATAGATTAGGGTGCAATAAGGTAGGGAACTCCACGCCGGTCGCCGACTACAAACCACCATCGATCGATCTGCCTAGAGTGGAGCTAACGGTTTTCGACGGGCGAGCTGAGCAATACTGCAAGTTTGTCAAGCAGTTCGAGACGTTCGTTGAAAATAAGGTAACCGACCCTGGGCAAAGGCTTCTCTATCTTACTCACTACCGTCGAGGCCGAGCAAGAGAAGCTATCGACGGGTGCACCATGCTCGACCCGAAACAAGGCTACACCAGAGCAAGGAATATTCTTAGGGACCTGTTTGGCCAGCCTTTCAAAGTAGCCCGTAACCCAATAGAGGGCGTGATGGTAGAGGCAAAGAGAACCAAAGACGATGTCTACACAACGGCCGACCTGGTGGTTAAGATGCAAAACTGCTCAACCGCCGTCTACCACTTAGGTTACAGGGCCGACCTAGATGCCATGCATTCTTTGGAAAACATAGTCCGTCGCCTTTCTCCCGAACTACAGGGTCGGTGGGCGGGAGAAGCGGAAAGGATAAGCCGAGGCGACCGCGAGGCTAACTTCGAAGATCTGACCGAATACTTGGACAGGCAAACGAAGATAGCTGACAGCAGATTCGGCCGACTCATCCGGGACAGCAACCAAGCAAACAACTCTTGTACTAGCCAGGTTCAAACCACTGCTCAGAAACATCCAAAATACCAACCTTGGACCAATGCACATGCCATTACACGCGATGCCACGGAGCAACCAAAATGCAGATCCTGTGGTGCTAGCCATGGACTACCAGAATGCCCCAAGTTCGGCAACTCCACAATAGACGAACGATGGGGAATGGCGAGGATGACAGAAGCGTGCGTTATAAGCCTCCACACCACGCACCGGGCAGCAGCTTGTAGGACAAGGAACCGATGCGGTTACGAAGGCTGCACGGGCAGACACCATCGGCTGCTGCACCAGGCTAGAGTAACCATATCCGAGGCGAGTACCAACCCCACTGTTATTTGTTCAGCGTCGCGGTCTGCCAGTGAACCAGTACGTTTAGGCGTAGTGGCCGTTGGAGTAGTGACCCCAACGGGGGTGATCAAAGCGTTGGCTTTCGTCGATAGTGGTTCCGACACTACTCTAGTGAAAGAGCGGTTTACCGACAAACACCAACTGGCTAAAGGTGTGACGTCGTTAGCAGTGAGCACGGTGGGCGGAACACAGGTAATGACTGCCGGTAGATTAAGGCTGCAACTCATCTCTCTAGATACTAACGAGGAAATTGAACCAACGGAGGCATTCACGTTAGCGCATCTCCCCATGCGAGCACCAAGGTCGGTGAACGCAATCTTGACTCGCTGGCCCCACCTGCAGGATGTAACCGTTGTAGACTGGGAAGATGATGAAGTGGATCTCCTCATCGGCTGCGACGTGCCAGAGGCGCATTGGGTGCTTGACCAAAGAGTTGGCGACCGCCAGGCATCTTATGCCGTACGCACGGCCCTGGGATGGATGTTATACGGTCCAGTAGGGGTACGCGGTTCCGTGAATTACTTATCCGCCGAAACGGACCGCATTGAGTATCATCTGCAACGGCTGTATGAAAAGGAGTTTCATGACATTGGAGACGAAAGCCCGACGTTGTCTCAAGAGGATCACTTCGCTCTACAAACGGTGCGGCAAGGCACTAGAGGCCTCAAAAAACAGTTTGAGGTTCCCCTCCCATGGCGCACACCGGTCGACCCGTGGACTGACAACAGAAATTATGTTCTCCAACGATTACTACGACTAAAAGAACGCTTCATTCGAGACCAGAATCTGTGGGAACGATACGCAGAATTATTGAAGCGAAACGAAGCCCTCGGCAACGTTGAAAAGGTGCCTGTTAACACCGACAGCAAAAGGGGTATCTGGTATCTGCCTCACCACCCGGTTATCAACCCCAGAATACCCAAAAACCTGCGGGTGGTTTTCAACTGTGCGGCCAAGTTCCAGGGCAAGTCGTTAAACGAACGCCTACTACAAGGACCTGATTGGACCACACCACTAATCGAAGTTTTGTGCCGTTTCAGAGTGGGTAAAGTGGCTTTGTCTGCCGACATTTGGGAAATGTTCCATCAGGTGAGGATTCCGGTAGGAGAACGAGATGCTTTGCGTTTCCTGTGGTGGGAAGAGAGCGACCGGGACAACGCAGTGGTGAATTATAGGATGACCGTCCACCCCTTCGGAGCCATATCGTCACCATTTTGTGCGAACTACGCCCTCCGAGAATCAGCGAACAAACATGGAGATTTGGTCCATCGGACGGTGGTAGATAGCGTCAGCAGGAAGGTCTACGTCGACGACTATCCTGGGTCATTTGATGATGTGGAATTAGCTCTAGAGCAGTTCAGGGGCCTGACGAGATTGATGGAACAGGGCGGCTTCCATCTAACTAAATGGACGTCGAACGCTTCAGAAGTGCTGAAGGCCATCCAGTATCACGAAAAGACCAAAAGGGTAAGAGATTTGGACGGCTCTCCACTTCCTATCGAGCGCAACTCAGGGATACAATGGGACGCGGAAACGGACGATTTTGTTTTCGAACTAAACGTTCCCGAGCTGCCAATAACCCGCCGTGGCATACTATCTGCGGTCTCAATTTTGTTCGACCGGCTCGGTTCCGTCTCACCATGGCTGCTACCCGGGAAGATCGTGCTGCAGCGGCTGTGCTGTGAGAAAGTTGATTGGGACCAGTCACTGAACCGAGAGGATCGGCTGGACTGGGAAGAAATTTTGAACACCTTGATGGAATTAGGGGACATGAGGATTCCACGATGTTTGACTCCGGGTCATACAACGCGGACGGGGGAACTACATGCCTTTTCCGATGCATCCGAAGTCGGTTATGGAGCTGTGGTGCACGGACGATGGTGCGCAGGAGATGGACAATATACCACGAGGATCCTGTTCGCCAAAGCCCGCGTTGCTCCACTGAAGTCGGTCTCAATCCCACGTCTTGAACTCAGCGCAGCCGTGTTGGCAGTCAGGGTGGTGCAGGCTGTGAAGAGATGTTTCGGTCTCTACATTTGGTCGGTGAGCTTCTGGACGGATTTAACGATAGTACTTTACTATATCAACAACGTCCGAAGCCGGTTTAGTACTTTCGTTGCTAACCGGCTCACGATTATCCACGATGAATCAGCCACGCACCAGTGGAGTCATGTCAGGTCTGGCGATAATCCGGCCGACCTGTGCTCCCGAGGTGCGAACAACTTCAGGCAACTGGACACGTGGACGAGAGGGCCAAACTTCCTGCAATTGCCCAAACAGGACTGGCCCGTGTTCGAATTAAAACCCCCTACGGAAGTGGAACTGGAGATCAAAGGCGTAGTGATGACAACCAACGTCGTCGAAGCGTCATCCATTCTACGGCGACTGGTCAGGTTTTCTTCCTGGATGAAGACGCTTCGTTCGCTAAATTGGTTAACCAGGTTCAAGAGAAATTTACTAGTCATGAAAGGGCTACGGCCCTCAGGTCGGATACGGGTCGGCCCGATAGGTCCCGATGAGCTACAAGCGGCAGAGTACGATATTTTCAGAATGATACAACGCGAGGCTTTCGCCCGAGAACTCAAGAGGGCGGAAGAAGTTGGGCCGACCAATGAAGACATGCCACCTCCAAGAGGCGAGCTGAAGCGTTTAAACCCCAAAATCATCGACGGACTGCTGCGGGTGGATGGTAGGCTTACCAACGCCCACCTGAACTTCGACACGAAGTATCCTATACTGCTGCCTGCGAGACAACCTGTAGTAGAGCTAATGATTCAACACGTCCACGCCGTGGAGGGACATGCCGAAGAAAGTCACGTGACGAGCGTCATCCGAAAGCGTCTTTGGTTGTTGAGAGGAAGAGCGACTGTAAAACGCGTAATCCGACGGTGTGTGCAATGCAGGAGACGCAATGCCACAGCAGGCAAACAACTCATGGCTCCACTACCAGAATGCAGGGTGACTACGGGCTGGTGGCCGTTCAGTGACACCGGGTTGGACTATTTCGGGCCCTTGTGGATCAAGTGCGAGAAAAGATTAGAAAAGCGATACGGATGTATCATGACGTGCATGAAGTCACGTGCAGTACACCTGGAAGTCGCACATTCGATGACGACCGATTCGTTTCTACGGGCCTTGCAGAGATTTATCAACAGAAGAGGCGTACCGGCCGATATATACCCAGATAATGGGTCGAACTTTGTGGGCGCTCACCGGGAATTGCAGCGTTGGCACAAGAACATAAACGGGGATGAACTGCAGGATCGAACCGTGGCCTGCGGCATACAATGGCATTTCAACCCCCCACAGGCCAGCCACCGAGGCGGCGTATGGGAACGCATGATCCGGTCCGCCAGACGGATATTGCTGCCAATCATGGAGCAGTAGCCGCCCTACGACGGGAAGCTAAACACCGTCATGACTGAGGTAGAGCGAGTCCTGAACAACCGCCCCCTGGTTCCAGTAATGAACGGCGACCCCACCCACCTGGCGCTCACCCCAAACGACTTATTGACGTTAAGGTCGAACGAGGGTTTCCAAGGGCCGGTAAACCTTCGTGGGAGCTACCTCCACGGGTGGAAGCAAGCGAACTATCTGGCCAAGGTCTTCTGGAGGCGATGGCTGCGGGAGTACCTACCGGCTTTGCAGACTCAACAGAAGTGGCTGGCCAAAACAAGACCATTCAAAGTTGGAGACGTGGTTATGATCGCCGACGAACGCGCACATTTCAGCGCCTGGTCTTTGGGAGTAGTTACGGAAACCATCAAAAGCACTGACGGAATTATAAGAACAGTGAAGTTGAAGACAGCTAACGGAGTGCTCATTCGTGACATACGCAGTATTAACCTACTCGAGAGCGAAGACGGAGTAGCTGATAACACTGAGGCCTAGTAAACCTTTTCACACCAGTCATCGAGGCGGATAAAGAAACACCATATATACCACACGGTCTCCGTCAAACACGTTACAGTGCTCGCGGTCTTTTCGTTGACATTACAGAAGATTCTTTCCGATATGTGGTGATGAGTGCGATTCCAATGTACATCCCGATACATACACGCATGCACGACGCACTCTACATCCCGTAAACCCATCAAACATGTGACAGTGTTCGTCGTTTCGCTTTTCGTTGACGTTACCGAATGCCCCTTGCATATGTGGAAGTAGCGGAGCTTAGGTCACACACACATGCTACATTTTACTCGTTTTCTTGCCACACGGTCCTTTTTTGACATTGCAGAAAGTCCTCCTTTGATGTGTAGCCATACCTGTGATTTCATTGTACACCCCGGCACACACACACTCACACGCACACTCAAGCACATACATCCAGGGCAGGACGGCCCTTTACGAGGACAACATTTATGTGACCCTTCACGCCCGCCATCGGTCATTTGGTCCTGTGGAAGATGTAGACTTCCCTCGCGTCTGTGTAGCCAACGGATTAGGTGCGACCGCGAGTAGAACGTTGACGATGAGCCTTATACGCACGCACTGATATCAGGGCCTAGGTTGGTATGAAGAATCAGCACCTTTAAACCAAACCTTTGACTCTGCTAAGGATTCAGGAGGATTTTGGTGGGCGGTGCAAAGACCGGTCGTGGAAAATCCTCCTTAAACCCTTCCGGTTCAGTGTTTTCTTCACATCACTCACTTGCTTACACTATTGACTTGTCTTTACGAACTGGTTGTTTTTCTGGTCCAATTGTTGTTTGTTCGCGCCCAGAGTCCTACTTTGGCACATCCTTGTTCAGGACCTGCGTGACGCACGTGCTGCTTGCTCACACGCTGCAATTCGGTTTCTCTTTTTTGAGTCCTTGTGATCGCAATATTGAGGTTTGTATCTTTTTGATGTCATTGTTCATGCAATAATCTAGTACAGTAGAATATCATTGATAATCGCCTTCTGATTTCGGGATCCGTTGCGAATTTAGCTACGCATTGCTCAAGTGTTCGTTACAGACTGTGCACTATGGTTCCCAATGTGTGCAGTGCGTTCAGGTCCGACCGGTAACCTAGGTGATTCAACACGATGCCGCAGTTCCGCATTTTATCACCGGGCTGGCTAGAGAGCCCGACTCTCCTTTGGAGCATTTTGCCTCTGATAGTACACCATCGATCAAATCCTGAGCGATCTTAAATGGTTGCCCAGACAGGCCTTTTAGGATTTCACGTGCCTGAGTGTAACCGTCTTTGGGACCCAGCATCGAGCACCCGTCGATTGCTTCCCTGGCTCTTCCACGACACCAATGTAGCAGGTACAGGAATCGCTGTCCTGTTTAACGAACTTACAGTACTGTTGTGCGCTTCCGTCGAATCGGGACAATTCCACTCTCGGTAAGTCAAATGCGTGGGTTACACTGGCACAAGTCGACTTTAATAGTTCCACGGAGCTGCTAGGCTAAATGGCCGAATTCTCTGTGGTCCCCAAAGTCACCTCTCGCTCCCGTCTCTGGAGTTGATCTTTCCCGGCAGATTTTGCTTCTTCCCTAGCCTGCCTAATCTGGGTTTCCAGTTCAACTATTCTCAGTCGATAGATATCATCCCCTTTGAATTCTATGCAACTAGTTGGAGTACATGAGGTTGCACTGACAGGACTAGTAGACCTAGCAATACCTAGGGAATCAGTATCACCCAAAAATGCCCCAGGGACTTGCCCGGTTACTTCCTGTCCAGCTTGAGTTTGCTTTTGTCTTTCTCTTGGCACTTCTGATTGATTTCCTCCTGGTAATTTTTAGTTGGGTACTGTAACGGTTATTTCGACTATGAGCAACGCGCAGCCAATTCAAAACGAATCTCAAAAACCAGAACAAGATTTATCCGTAGTTTCTACGGTACTGGATTAACAAGTTATACGCATATAAATATGTACAAACCTCAACTGTACGGCCACAACGCCTAACAACGAGGGCCACAGTTCAAAAAAGGTCAATGTCAGGCACCACCGTCGCGACAGTCCAAGTTCGAATCAAAACTATGCCACTTCACGTGAGCAAAATATAAACAAATATTGTAGTGTAGTGATCGATGCATGTTGTACTTATCCGAGGGTCAATAAAATAAAGAGCACAGTCTCAACAATACAAGTATATGAAAACGACTAGGGAGGACCTCCACACGTGTACGTTACACTCTGCAAGCTCGACAGATGTGGCTGATCAAAGCAAGACCATTTAAGGTCGGGGATATAGTGATGATCGCAGGCAAACATGCGCATTTCAGCACTTGGCATTTGGGCGTGTTTGTGAAAACCATCGAAAGCTCTGACGAAATGATGAGAACCGTGAATTTGAAGACCATCAACGGAAAGCTAATCCGTGACGTACGAAGTATCAGCCTTCCCAAGAGTGAAGAAGGAGAAGCCGACAACACAGAAACCCACTGGACTACCTTTCATTCGTTTTTGAGGTGGTTAAAGGAACCTCCCATGCGTGGGGCATTTTCGACTTACTGAAGTATTGAACCATAGTACACCCTGATACATGCACACTTACATAGCACACGTTTGTACTTCACGGCCTAATCAAACACGCTGCAGTGCGCACCGTCTTTTATTGATGGTACAGAAGGCTTTCCCCATATGTGGTAGTTGTTGTGATTCCACCATACACCCCGGCGCATATATACTTGCATAACACACGTTTATGTTTGATGACCTCCATCAAAACAGGCCGCAGGGCTGAATGTGCCTCATTTATCACTGACATTATGGAAGGCATCTCCCGTAAGTGATCGTTGGTACTGTTTGCCCATGCACCAGAAAGCGACCTCACCCATGGCAATTGCGCGCAAACACACTCAGAAAAACACACGCAGCCGAGGCACAAAGGCTCTCCCGAGGACAGCGCCCATGCTTATCCTTCAAGCCCACCATCGATCAGCCGTTTTCGTGGATGATGCAGGGTAAAATTGAGTTGTTCTAGCCACCGGACCAAGTGCGATCGTGAGCGGAATGTTGACGATGAGGTATTAGGTACGCGCAATGACAGCAGAGTCTAGATAGGTAGGAAGAATCTGTGCCTTCATTCCAAACCTTTGACTCAGCCAAGATCAGGGAGGATTTTGGAGGGCGGTGTAACCGCCGGTCGTGGAAAATGCCCCCAGAAACCACTGAAGTTCCATGTTTCCATAACAACACTCACTTATTTACACTTTTGGCTTGTTTTATGCGCCGTATGTTTTTATGAACCAGCGTTTGTTTGTCCGCGTCCACCGCGCCGCTCCATCATATCCTTATTCTGAACCTGCGTGACGCACTTGCTCCTTTCTCGTAAGCTGCAACTTGGTTCTCGTTTTCTGAGTCCATGTGATCGAATAGTTGAGGTTCGTATCTGTTTCGTTTCACTGTTCATTTGATAATCTGGTATCGAAGAATTTCACGGATAAGCGCCTTCGGATTTCGGGATCCGTTGCGAATTTGGGTGTTTTTTTCTCAAGGGTGTCTCACAGCATACGTTGGTGCCCGGAAGTCCCGTGGCCATCTGTGGAGGATAGATGGAGGGCAATAGGAGCCGGCCTAATAGGCTTGACGTACGAGTTTGCTCCGTTAACACAACAAAGAAATAGAAGCCAGCCGCCTTCGTGGAAGCCCGGGATTGCAAGCGCAGTAACTGTTCGTAGAAGGCCAAGGGCTCACTACACTCTTCATAGCACGCACTTCGCATGGGCCGCCTACAAGACGGCCAGAAACAGGGCTTAAACCCGGAAATGAGAATCCTAGTACGAGTATGAGAATAAACTAACCAACGACATGAAGGCAGACCCAAGGAAGTTCTTCGCCTATGTGCAGTCCAAGAAAGAGGCACCTGGGAGTGTAGGTACCTTGGAAATTCCCGATGGAAGCATTGCTCTCGATGATAAACACAAGGAAGAAACCTTACTTGCGTTCTTTTATTGCGTGTGTCGTCAGAACCAGATGCATAGTGAGGCGGGATCATATATGGGGAGCACGCCACTGCTTCGGGAGCTTACCATGGGTAGGGATGAACTGCTCCACGAACTGAAATATTTTTGCAAGCACAAACCGGCCGGAAAGGATATGATCCATCAGGCAATAGCTCAGCCTCTTTCCGAAATCTTCTCAGGGGCTATTACCCAGCTGTATGAAGAGTCTCTCAGGGAGGACGGGGTGCTGAAGGTTGGCGTAAGACCGTTGTCGTAACGGTACATAAAACAGGACCCAGGCAGAAGGCAGGGAATTATGGACCGGTCAGCCTGACATCAGTGTTTTCTAAGTGCTCGAAGCGTATAATCAAAAGGCAGCTGTGCCTGCTTCTGGTTATTACCGACCTACTGACACTTGCACAATGAGGGTTTGTTAAAAAATCATGTATGACAAACCTACCGATGTTCTTAAACGAAACCACGAGACAAGCAGATGAAGACACTACAGCAGAGGTCTGTTATTTGGATTCAAGTAGGGCTTTCGACTCTATGAGTCATCGCCTACTGGAGTATAAATTGCAGATATTTGGGATAGGGGGGAACAATATAGTGGGTAGCACACTTTCTAAGGAAGCGTAGCTTTTGAATCAAGATGGCTGGTTAACTATCGAGGCCGGAGAAGGCCACCACGGGTGTATGCGCGTACGTAAATGACTTAGCGGAGGAATAGAGAAACCCGTGTTGCATGTTTGCAGATGACGTGAAGATAGCGGGGAGCGATTTAGCACAGGAAATAAGAGTGGTGCTCAGGTGGGCAGAACGATGATATTTTCCTCTAGACCTCACCTAATGACAAACCATGACCGCTAAGACGGGCTAAACAAGCAGTACTCCGTCTAAAAACGTCGGAGGTAAAAGACCTAGGTGTGATAGTCAGCAGGAATTTAAGCCCTCAAGACAGTGCCAGAAAGCTGTCAATATGGTCAAAGGGATATTAACTAGGATACGCAACACTATCACATGCAAAAATTCAGAAGTTTTCATTTCATTTTACAAGGCTTCGGCGAGACGTCCTCCGGAGTACTGTGTGCATGCATGGGCTCCCTATATTCACGAGGAGAAGGAGTGCTTAGACGGGGTGCAGCGGCTTTCAGCTAAGAGGATCACCGGTCAGATGGGGAAACCTTACGCCCAGCGCCTGGAGGATCTTATTCTCTTCCCCTTTAGAGCGGCTTGGTAACCGATGTGGCCCAATAGAAGCGTTCAATATCACAAAGGGTCTGTCGAGTTTGGGAATGGGTGATTTGTTCGTTTATGTCCCTGAAAGCGGCACCAGGGAACACCTTCTTAGGCTAAAGAGGGTGTAATCTTCTGGAAAGAGTTCAGAGGGCCTCCACGAAAGCAGTAAGGGGTCTATCCCACCTACCTTATCCCGTCCACCTCTCACTCCTCAATCCCTATCCCTTAGACTTGAGACAAGTAAGAGGTGATCTGCTTTTGATGTTTCACATTTGTGATTCAGGTCAAAGTGATTGCTTCCTCTCCGTCTGTCCGGCCTCTCCTCTCCGAGTTCGCAGCAGAAGGGTCTTCAAACCGAGACCACGCACTTCACTAAGGATTACCTTTTTTAGCTATAGGGTTATTGTTCTGTGGAAAGCACTTCAGGGAGATATTGTGCTCTCGCAGAACAAAACTATCTTCAAGAAAAGGCTGGACCTCTACCTGAGTCTATTTCAGTAATTTCGTGTCCAAAAAAGTGAAATAGATGTCCTTTGTTACATTTTCATTCCGCTTTATGCTCTTGGAGGTCGCACCCCCATTCCTCTTAAGGCACTGTCCACAGCAAGACACTACATGATGTCATGTATATTTCTTTTATGTTGCCGCCCCCGCCCCTCCCTCCCGCTTCTTTCACTTTAGTTTCAGCTCGGTGAATCCAGCAGAAGATCAAAGATTTCCTCGAGAACCGGGACAATTGGGCCCAACGCCTGGAACCCGTGTGGTACTTCAAGACTACTCAATGCCGGACATACGGGCTAAGTTTTTACAGTTATGGTTGTACCTAAATGGAATAGACTGTCAGAGGATGCTGTTAGATGCAGCAATGTGCCAACTTCCAAGAAAGCCCTAGATTCACGCTGGAACACAGAGTTCCCAGAGCTAGCTGTGTGAACGAGAGGGAGGTAATTAGCCCATGGTGTACTTCAGTTCAGTTCATTTTAGTTCAGTTTCCACAGGACAGGTAATGGCCACGGACAATCGAGCGTCCAGAATTCCTTCGATGGTATGCACACCAGTTACGCACCCACCACTGCTGAGTGCACTTCGTCAAATCCCCGCCAAAAATGAGGGAGAAACGGAAAACCTCATAGCACGTCAACTGCGACAGATGTTATGCAACGTGACCGTTCACTGAGGCAGTATGCAATGAACGAAAAAGTCTATTAAAACATACTCCAGAGGGACCACAGTGCTACCCGTCATCCATCTAGCTGATATAATCAAGGCTCACTACGAGCAAATATCTCGCACCACTTGCGATCCAGGGCACCTTTGAAGGATTGGACGGTCTGCAGATCTATCGCTCCACCAGGCAGACCGTTCCAACTGTTCAATACCCTGCTGCTGAAGAAGTACGATCTAGCCATCAACCTAACTCGGGCTTTTATCAACTTCTTTTCATGTCCCATTGTTCTGGAGTCTACGGCCAATTGGAATAGACTATCTGGTCTAAGGTCAGAAAGGCCCTTCATTACCTTGAATGTTTCCATGAGATCCCCTCGACTTCTCCTCCTTTCCAACGAGAAGATTCAAATCACGGAGTCTCTGCTCGTAAGTCTTACCCCTCTGCCCTTCAGCCATTCGCATGGCGAGACGTTGGACTTTCTCTAGGCAGGCAGCGTCCTTTCTGTAAAAGGGTGACCAAGCCTGCACGCTACCTTCTAAGTGAGGTAGTACTATAGCTATGTAAATAGGTACAAATACCTCCCGCTGCCGGCAAGACGAAGCTGGCTGCAATCTAAAGAGCTCTCCATGAGCCTTTTGTGCAGCAACGTTGGACTGCTCCGACCATTCGAAGTCACCGCTCATGATGACCTCAAGGTCTTCAACCTTGCTGAATGTCCCTATGGTGAACAGCCCTTGATCATGAGCGACAGTTAGGCTCTCTTTTTACCTTGGCAAAAAATTGCATTTTTCCGCGTTTAGAGGTAAGTCCCATTTGTATGCCCAGTCCAGGATGGTACCTATTCCCTGCCAAAGTCTGCCCCACCCTCAGACCCAACAATCTTCACATCATCCGCAAAAATAAAGCTGGGCGATTGAAGAGCGGATTCCAGGTCAATAATAAATAACAAGAATAGGACAGGGCCTAGGACGGATCCCTGCGGTACACCACTGGTGACGTTCACCAAACTGGAGCACCTGTCCCACACTTTGACGTAAAATGTCCTGTGGGGAAGGAAGTCCTCCAGCCACCTTAACACTGGCCCACTGATACCGAACGTCCCCATATTGAATGGCAAAAGACGATGATTATTGGAGTCGAACGCCTTGCTGAAGTCCAGGTGGCATACCTCAGCTTCCTTTTCTTCGTCCAGCCGTCGAGTTACTTCGTCTAAGAGGCACAAGAGATTGGTCAGACATGATCTATTTTTCAGGAATCCCTGCTGGGCCGGACTTAGCATGGAGTGCTCCAGTAAGTGCTGGCAGACGTGGGCATGGATGATCTTCTCAAGGACTTCACATAGGATGCTAGTTAGGCTTACCGGCCTGTAGTTCTGCAAAGCCGACTTAGGCCCACTCTTATGTATTGCCACGACTGCCGCGACTTTCCAGTCCTGAGGCAGCTTATTCTGGTTCAACGTAGACCTGCACAGCCTGCATTCCGATGGAGCTATGATATCTGCCAACGGCTCGATAGTAGCTGGATGAATGCCATCTGGGCCCGCTGACTTGTGGCTGTTTAATTCCTATAGGTACTTACGCACGCTTTCCCCTGAGAGGTTTAGCTCGTTTAACTGGGGAGCAGGATGCACCAGAGCCAGGCCTACTCGTACCCCACTATCCATTCTATGTACACTACCCAAGTATTCCCCCAGGGCGTCTGCTTTGCCCTGGTCATCAGTGGCAATAACGTGGCCTCTAGTGGATAGCGGACCTAAGTAGACTTATGTCTGTAAAGGTGAGACCGTCTCGCAAATTCTGCCCTTCAGACAAGGCTTTCAACGTGCAGTGTTATGAGACAGGGAAACTCGCAGGCAACACAACGATCTGAATGCTCGATTGGTCTCGGCCACTTTCGTCCTGTGGAAACTAAAATGAACTAAAATTAGCAGGTGACCGCTGGTAACGACGAATGAAAATACCACAATGGGGTTTGAACATGCGCTGGTGAGCAAGGTCACCTAACACATACCCCCGTTGAATTTGAATGAGGTAAAGGCGATATTAGTCTGCCGCCAATTCCGCTCACATCTGCCTAAAAGTTGAGTCCTGTTTCAAAATTTATACCCCATTGGAACTGGAAAAATTGCAATTTACGGTTAATGCCGTAAGGCATAATAAGTCGTAAAAAATATTAAATTGGCTTGCCATCTTTTTCTTATGTATCTGCCATAAAATCCATTTGTATCGCAAAATGGATAACTTTTTGGGACTACATAAATTACGGAATATGAAGAAATGTCAAACGATCCTTCGTAGATGTGGTTCGCCAGGAACAATACAAGTCTGCTACCTTAAGTAGTCAACACTAGGACTTCAGTTACTAGGCTGCACC
The DNA here is from genome assembly GCA_948099385.1 of Fasciola hepatica. Taxonomy (NCBI): domain Eukaryota; kingdom Metazoa; phylum Platyhelminthes; class Trematoda; order Plagiorchiida; family Fasciolidae; genus Fasciola; species Fasciola hepatica. The sequence continues at coordinate 6,836,716 of CANUEZ040000175.1, forward strand.
GTCATACATACATACATATGTGTTGGCATATATATATATATATGTATATGTATATGTGTATGTACATACGTATAAACACATATATATACATATGTATATATATACTTAAATGGTGACGTTTCCGGCCATCGCTCGACGAGCGTCCTATAGGACTGGGCTGTATATATATATATATATATATATACATATATATATATATATACATATATATATATATATATCTGTATACAAACATACACATATTTACATGTATATGTATATATATACATATGTATGAACATATATATATACTTAAAAAGTAACGTTTCCGGCCATTGCTCGACGAACGTCCTATCTGTCATTTTCACTGGGCTGTAAATATATATATATATATATATATATATATATATATATATAATCTACCATCCAGTATTCACTAGCGCGAAAGAAGACTCACGAAGTGAACACGTGCCATAACGACCTAGTTGTGTTGGCCCAAATAAAAAATCAATGAGGAAGACACCAATGCCAATATGGCAGGAATCATAATGCGGCGGCCTTGAATAGGACCTTTTGTCAATCTCTTTGGACCACGTCCACCTCACTAGACAATGCACACAGGTGTAGTCGTCCCTGTTGGTGAAATCTGTGCAATAATAATGTGCCCATCGGTCACACGTTTGGCATTGAACCCATTGAACGTCCTTGCCCAGGTCGACCTTTGGATCCTCTCGCCGGCAAAAGCCGCAAACGTCCTTGTTGACTGGAGACGCCGGCCTGTCCAGTTTTCGTTTTTTGTTTGCTATTTGGTATTGGTTGGCCGTAGTTGTCCGATGTTGGCGGAGCTGGATACGCTGCGAAGGGTTTCCTATGACCTGAATATCGCTCTCGTCAGTAAACCGAACCTCGAATAACGGTTTCCTTCTAGACGTTGTTCCCTGTTTTGCGGTTAAATCTCTTTTCGGCGGTTCCGACCGTAGCACATACTCGTCAGCTGTACTTGAAGCTGTGGGACATTCTAATATTTTTTGGGTCTTTTTCTCTCGGCCGAACATAGTGGCGATATCCGACCGGTGTATTGTTCGTTCTAAGCCTTCTTTTTCTCGTGCTCGTGGCACAGTCTGACGTTTGGCCACAAGCCTATAACGTCTGGTAACAAGCTTAGTTGGGCTTTAGCCGTTCTGTAGTTATCCTCCCCAAGATCAGCCAATGCTGCGGCAATATCTCTACCGATGTCCTCGCTCTCCCGCAACTTCTGCGCCTTAGTGGTTATTGTAGACGTCGACGCTTGTGAGTAGATGGTGTTTCCACCGGCTAGGGTTATCACCTCCCTACAATCTACTGACCAGCGACTATTGGCTAGCGTAGAAAGGTCGACATCAGTGACACGAGCGACGTGCAACACGTGAACGCAAGGCAGCAACCACTGGCGACTGAACGAACAGTCGCAGTGTGGCACACTGCCGCCGGTAACCCTAACGGAGGAGCCTCTACTGTTTGGTACAAGCCACTTATGTTTTACACAAGATATGTCAGTGATCGTCACAGTATGCAGGTGGCGAAGGAGAACGCCACGGGCGAATACGGTTAGCTTGCCGAACACGGGTTTCAGCCAATGTGGCACATTACGGAACTTGCATATAGACATTTGGTCCTTACCAAGTCTACCCTGCGAAACTTCTCTTGAAGAAGCTACCCGCTTCAGAATTCTGTCACAGACCTGGAACAAGGTTGACCTAGGTGACAATCCCGTCCTAAGATGCTTATTTTCGGTTCCCACTCTATTGGTTGTTAATTTCCCAAAGTTAATGCCTGCCTTACTTTGTAACCCGCCCAGAAATCCTTAGACGGCATCCACGTCCTTACTAAGTAACCCATTGCCTGGGAGCTGCGGGCTTGAATAGCAGCCCGAATTCGTTCGAACGCTAACTCGCTGCTTGCGAACTCCATGTTACGCGTCCACTGAAAAACGCGATCCTTTTCTAGCGTCGTTGCTGCAACTAAATGGTTGCACCGTTTCCGCATATATTGTAACACGTGAAGCTGGCAGAACACTATCTGGGCTTCAGGATAGTGAGTCTTGAACCCGTTTAACTGAGCCAGACTACGATCTGCCACTATTGTTTCACATTCCCCAGTTGCGAGCAGGTATTCACGCAGAAAACCCACGGCTTGTCTGTAGCTTGCATTGCTTTCATTGGGCAGCAAAGCAAACAGAGTACTACGACCTAAGCCTGTTTCACCAACTATCACTGTGTGCCATAATACCTACCCTCCGCAGTTCATTTGAGGTGTAGCCTCCGTTAGAATAACCTGGCTGCATCTGCGAGCAACGGGAATCACCTCCCTGGGTATGAAGAAGGGGAACTTAACTATGTTCTCCTCGTGTATTACCTGGCTGGTGCCTTTACCGTCCAGTAATTCTTTTACCCTAATTACGTTACCACAAACATCGTGACTCTGACGGACACGTATAGACCGAAAGTCCATGCTATTCAGACGCCTTTTGAACATGCGACTAGTATAGTCCCTCAATTCAGCTGTATTATGGAAAGTATCCATTAAGTCGAACACCATGGACTCTTGAAATGCTGTCTGCCTTCGGTTAGCTACATACAAACTAGGATTTCCTATTTGGAACCTACGACTATGGACCATGCACCACTTCGCGACACGATATCCAGTTCCTTGCGTGACCTAGGTGACGAATGCTCTGCACTCCAGGTTTTTGTATCCACAATGAAGACAAACATTAGCATACAATTATTCTAACATTGAACCACCTCCACCTTTTCGGCACCGATGGACACAACAATATTTCACGAAATGATATTTCACTCCGTCGCTAATTGTTAGCCGACGCTTTTTGGCCTGTTTCCATGTTTGGGCATTGTAATTGTAAAAGCTGGCACTTGTGCATCGCTGGAACTCTCGAAAATCGGTTGCGAGTTCATCGAGATCCTCGTAAAAATCTTTTATCAATCGGGAAAACGTATCGGAATAATCAACGGTCATGGTCGTTCACGTGGCTAGCGAGTGAGATGGATGCTGACATTTTGTAGCGCTAGGCCTTATACACCGGCGTAAATTTATTGATATAAACAATATTTTATAAAATTCTTTGCTTTTGGTTACAATCAACAGAATTTATTTCACGTTCTTTTATACGTAATTTATTTCATCACAAAATGTCTATTTCAGCTGATATTACCCTGGTCGCAAGACCATCCCGGCCCATCGGTACGGCGACTCAAAAGGGGGTAACGTCCTTTGTGCATGTCGAGCCTGACACTGGGGCGACGGGTGGAAAAGAAAAAGCCACGACACTCAGAGTCTCACTCGATATGCAAGATGCTGCACCGCCGACACCTTTAGAGGCAAAAAACGGGGCATCACCTCGGAGATTGCGCCCAAGGATACCCTAGCCCTAGAATTAGCAATGAAGTCAGTAACGAGGACCAGGGAACCGTCAATATGGTGCACCAACACCTGCAGTCTCCCGGGAAAAAGAGGGGAGTTGACGGCTAGGATCGCAGAGTCTGAGGTCGTAGCGTTGACGGAAACTTGGATAAAGCCATATACTGACATGCGCTTCCAGGGATACGCTGCCTACAGACAGGATAGAACAGATGGAAGGCAGGGGGTCGGAGTGGCACTTCTAATACGGACCGACATAGACCATTGGGAGGCTCCGTTCAACTTAGTCTCCGGTAATGTACAGGTCAGATCCTGCTTTATTAGGATCGAGGGGCGTACAGTATGCATTATCTGTATCTACAGGGCACCGCTAGCCACAGATGAGGAAGATGTTGAGCTCTTCCAAATGCTGGATGCGGTGCTGGCACAAACAAAGGAGTTCATCTTATTAGGGGATCTCAATCTACCCGAAATTAACTGGGAAAGCGGGATCGCACCAAGGGGATCAACGGGTGACAAGTTTCTGCAGTGGGTCCAGTTACATGCACTTACGCAGCATGTGACACAGGCCACTAGACACAGAGGTGGACAGCACCCGTCTCTCCTTGACTTAGTCATAACGCGGCACCATCAGGACGTTAAGGAAATTAAGTGGAAAGAGCCATTTGGAAAAAGTGATCATGTAGTCCTAAGGGTCACACTAAGACTAAGCAAGGCGCCAAAGGAAATCGTGTTACGTCGGCGCTATGGGAGAATCAACATAGGTGAACTGAAGAAGGCGGCGGAGGAAATTCAGTGGACACCAAGACACACAAATGCCTCCGTACAGGAACGCTGGGAGACCATCAAGATGGGGCTACTCGAACTTACAGATGAGTTCGCACCCCTGATGGTGGCAAGCAGTAGAAGTATACCCCGATGGTGGAAGTCAAAGGTCCGCAAGACCATAGTTATTTGTAGACAACGATGGGCGGCGTAAAAGCTGTACAGAACTCAGGGGGCATGGAATAGCTATAAGATGGCTAGGAACAGGGCTCAAGAGATCCAAAGAGTGGAGAAATATGCTTTCGAGCGTCGGTTAGCGGCGTCGGTCCGCACAAACCCAACGCGATTCTACGCCTACTTGCAATCTCACAAACGTATGCGAGAGAGCGTAGCAACTTTGGAAGGAGCACAGGGACGACTAGCTCCAAACGATGAAGACAAGGCTGACACGCTCTTGGAATTCTTCAAGAGCATATATCGACCAGAAAATAGTTTGGAGGAAAGAATGGAGGGCCCACAGGCGCCTCCAATACCCGAACTTACTGTAGGAGAAGTGTACGCGGAGTTGCAAACTTTGAATAGAAACAAAGCAGCAGGTCCAGACGGGATTCATCCAGCAATCGTTCAGCCTCTGGCCGAGGTCCTGAAGGCTCCGGTGACGAAGCTGTATGAAACGTCACTTAGAGAGGGAATTGTGCCGGGGGACTGGAGGAGAGCAACAGTGGTAGGCATTTACAAGAGTGGACCCCGGCAAAAGGCGGAAAATTACCGGCCGGTTAGCTTGACTTCGGTACCGTGTAAGTGCCTAGAGCGAATAGTCAGGAAGCAGATCTCTAGGCATTTGGTTCAAAACAACCTCATATCAAATGCTCAGCATGGGTTTGTGGCAGGACGATCCTGTCTGACGAATCTCCTGCTGTTCCTCGATGAGGTAACCAAGCGTCTGGACGAAGGGCAATCGATTGCGGTCTGTTACTTGGACTTCAGCAAGGCATTTGATTCCGTGAACCACAGATTTCTGGACGTCAAACTGCAGTCCATGGGAATTGTTGGAAAGGCAAGACAATGGATAAGTAGTTTCTTAGCAGGGCGAACCTTTAGTGTTAAGGTGGGGAGCCATGTTTCAAAACCGGAAGGTGTAACAAGTGGGGTGCCACAAGGCTCGGTGCTCGGCCCTCTGCTCTTCCCCATCTTCATCAAAGACCTAGCACGTGGGCTTACAAACCCCACCTTTATGTTTGCCGATGACGTCAAGATAGATGGAGTAGATATAGAACTTGACGTGTTGGCAGTACAAAACTGGGCACGCAAATGGGACCTTCCACTAAACCTCACCAAGTGTCAATGCTTGACCACAAATACAGGGGCTAGTGAGAATAGTGTGGGTTCGTTGCAAGTGGTCTCGCATGTCAAAGACTTGGGCGTTATAATGGACAGCAGCTTTAAGCCGTCAAAGCAGTGCACCTCAGCAGCCAATACGGCCAGGAGGGAACTCTTTCGAGTTAGATCCATTATGTCGTGTAGAGATCCGGAGATATTCGTTCCGATATATCATGCCATAGTTAGGCCGCATATGGAGTACTGCGTGCAGGCCTGGGCACCGTACTACCAGAAAGATATCGACTGTCTGGAGAAAGTGCAAGGGCTAGCCACTAGAATGGTGGCTGGGCAAAGGGGGTTTAACTACACAGAGCGTCTCCGTGCCCTAGACCTATTCTCGATGGAAAGACGGCGCATTCGCGGGGATTTGATAGAAACCTTCAAGGTAATGAAAGGACTGTCAGGAATAAGTCGAGAAGACCTTTTTTCTCTGATCCCCGAGAGAGGCACAAGGGGGCATAGCCTTAGATAACAAAGGAAACATTCGAGGCTCCAAATTAGGGCGAAGTACTTCTCAAATAGAGTGGTGCCCTATTGGAATAAGCTCCCGGAAGAGGTCATAAATACCACAACAGTGAAGGCCTTTAAGAAAGCAGTAGACCTATGTTGGGTGGCAGTATACCCCGAGCTATGTTAAGCAGCTTTTAGGGTCAGATGCAATTTACTTATTGTTTCCACCTTACTCTGCCAGGGCTGATACTGCACAAAATTTCTGTCTTTCAGAAAAAGAAAATCACGCAGTGTTGGGAGCTACGGGAACGCGCCGACAACACAACTATCTGGACACACGATTGGCTCTAGCCACACCAAGTCCTGTGCAAACTGAACTGAACTGAACTGATTTGTGGTAGTTCGATCCTTGACTTTCGTGACCGCTGAAGGTCACACATTTGTCTATGGTTGTGTTTCAGAATGTGGAAAGTTATGAAGTCTTCCATTGCTAGGATCTATGCGCCCACATCCATTGCCAGCGACTTTAAATGGAAGACGTTGATAGATAATTTTTTCAGCCCTATCAAAGAAAAGATTTCCTGGGAGTCCCAAAATATTTGCCTTCACGAAGGAGTTTTAAGCCAAAAGTAGATTCTCGGAACAAGTCGACTTCTTTTTGTCAGGAGAACTCATATTCCGATCAACAAGCGGACAGTCTTTCGCGAGTTACTGCAAGATGTTGATGTTGTCTCCCCTTCGGAGCGTGATAATTTTGAAAAAGTTGCAATTGCTTTAGACTCACAACTGAAAACGACTTTCCGACTCCTTCAGCAAGAAACATCGGTGAGTTTATTGTGCTTGACTCTAGCTTTTGTTCATATGTTCCCATTCTGGATCAATTCAAGTTTTGGCAAGTGTTATATCATCGCGGCGATTAATTGTAACGTTTTTAAAGGTTTTAGCCCGCACTATGATGCTATATGCGAAAAGCTTAAATAGCGAGGTAAAAAAATAACAAACAGTTAACTTTTCTAATAGATACATTTAGTTGTGTCCAACGTGAGATAAATGGTTCCCGCGTATGCGTCCATAAGGTCTCCAGTCTTCCAAACTAGATGCGGAAGAGTGGTATCCGTTTTGAGCCTCGTCACCTTAACACTAAGGGCGTGAATTTCCATTGACTTGTCCCGCCACCTTCTATTAAAAAAGATGTCCTAACTCTTCCTGGAAATATGGTGGTGTTTCCACCGCTTCTGTCGACAACGCATTCTATAAACCCGTTATTCTTGAGAGATGGTAGGCCAAAGATAGGTTTACTGATTGCTGTTTCGTAAGCGTAGGCAGATAACCTCGATTCTAGTTGTTAACCCGCAAAGAAAAATAAGCCCAACCCTGGCGTTAATTCCCCACGGAGAATGCGCCTGGTGTAAATGAAATCACCGCGGACTCTACGGTAGGCTTATGGGAACAGTCCGGTATCCTGGGAAATACCTTCACAACTGACCACTCGTAATCTAACGACGAGGTAAGCGGTGACCCGCTGTGCTGGTTTCAGCCTGGCAACTTCCGCTGCCGCACCGGAGAATGTAGCAAGACCACCATATTAAGTCGCAGACTTATGTAGGTAGCACCCAGCATTTTGAAGGTATCCGTAAGTAGCCGCCCAAGGAATCATTGTATCACTCCGAGAACACTCCAAGCTGAGGCACGGATCTTGTCCGTGTTGGCTTTGATAATCAGAGTCGAGACCACTGCTATGCCCAGGTTCTTCTCATGAGTTGACGTGCAGATGGGGTTCCATGCAAGTTGTTGGATGTGCAGCTCTCCGTCCTCCAGGCAGTCATGCAAGCGCACTTCTGCACGTTAGTCGAAATTTACTATTTCTCGGATCGGTGCTTCAATTCGTCCAGATCCCTGTGCAACACCTGCGACCTGTATCTAACTGGGTTGTTTACTATAATTTAGATCGTCCGTGTTAATGAGGCAAGGTGAATAAAAAGCCGACGGCAAGTCGTTTGTATACACTGAAAACGCAGTGGATCCCTGCGATGCTCCATCGGAGGCCCTGAAGTGGCGCGATAATAACTGCGACTCATGGGAAGCAATTTTCCGATTACGAAATCCCTAATACAATGAAGGAATGGTCTTCAACATCACGGGCTACGAGTTTCTGCAACATTCGTTCATACTGGACGCTTTGAAGAAGTCAACGAAGATTGCGTTCGTGCGGTGCCCCGTAATCTTCGTCTCCGATCGCTTTTCACGAACAAGCGGCAGGTAAGATATGCACCGTCGTTTCTTTCAAAGTCGGTGTTGTTGCAGGCAAACTATTTGATGACTCGATGTGTCCGCCATGACGGGAAGCAACTAGGCGTTTTATCGTCTTACCAACTACGGATGTAAAACAGACTTGGCGATAGTTAACGGTAGCCACCTTTAAACGAAGGAGTAGTGATGATGTTTCAACTCTCTAGGTTATCTTCCAGTCAACGCCGACGAATCGAAGTCTTGTGGGTGGTGGGGCTAACATTTCAGCCAATTCCTTTGTCACCTGAGGATGTACACCATCTGACCCCAAAGACTGACGAGTTTTGACTGAACTCAGTGCTTTACCTACCTCATTCTCGGCGAATTCAAAGAATGGCATGGTAGAAGCATCATTTCGTGCTTCTGGAGGAGGTAGACGTTCCGGTGAGTACAGGAATCCACTGTCGTCAACATATCTACTTGGGCCAAAGAATATCCTCCATCAGTGCTGGAATGCCGATCTTGGTTCTTGTTCTCCGCTTCCGGTACGCAAACAGGCGTTTTGCAGCACACAGAGTCAATTGCAAGAGTTTCTTTCAATGCCCACAACTTCAAGCATTTGAGTTCGGTACATTGGTTGCGTATACCTCAATAGTGTTAACATCCGGCTCAGATTGCACAATAGAGTTGCTAGACTCTATTTCTTGACCGAAATAGACATCTGAGCTCCAAGCGAAACCACAAAGGTCCCTTTACTTACGGACTTCGCCTGGACGGAAGTGCAAGTCTTTGGCATAAATAAAGTATCCCGTCTCGTATAATCTCCTAGGCTCGATCAATATCTTACGAGCCACTAGGGTACGAAGAAATAGGAGCTGCAGGTTTACAAACGGCATCGAATGGTATGTGTCATGTATTAGGTGCACCTATGTCAGACGGGACAACAGGCTGTCCTCGCTAGAACTCCTGAAACTTTCAAAATAGATGTATGTTGTGTCTCCGAAACGCGCATACAAAACCGCACTTCTGTGGTCACACTTCACATCCCAGATACAACCTCAGTCTCTCGTTTTACTCTTATTGTGTCGAGTGATCCGGTTTCCAATGCTCGTGGTCAGGCTGGTGTTGGGATTGCTTTGGGCATAAGAGCTGAGCGTGCACTGCTAGACTGGATTCCAGTCAGCAGTCGTTTGTGTGCAGTTCGGTTGGACGATTCTGTTCGTGTCAACAGCAAACTAAAGCGTCGATGCTTGTTCGTCTTGTCCGTGTATGCGCCTACTGACCGCAGTTTCTCTGAGACCAAGGACGAATTCTATCAGGATTTGTCTCAGCTACTTCGAGGCGTGCGTTCAACAGACGTGGTGGTCATAGCTTGGGATTTCAACGCCCAAGTTGGCCATTTGAGAAATTCCGAAGGATACATCGGAGGCCCATTTTCTATCCCAGCCGATCGTACCGATAACGCCAAACCGTTTGCGTCCGCGACGGGCGACCCCCTCCAGTGGGATCCCGCTAAAATTCACCAATGGTTAATAAAGTGGGATCTCCTTTTGGACGTAAGTAAATGCTTACATTTGCCGAATGGAAGAGGTTCAAACCAACGTAACAAATAAGACAACAGGTGACAATTCCATAGGTGAGTAGAGTAAAAAAACCAGAGGCTGTACTTTTACTTTTACACAACCATCCCCTGCTAGAGGATAAATCAGCCTCATGGATATCGCGGATCATCGCCGACCGTGTGCGGCGATTAGGTGCGAGCTCAGCACAAACCGTGATCCAGTTTTTCTTCCAGCATCTCAGCATATAGGTCGCATGTGGTCCTAGGCACTTCATGGTCACAAAATGTCATTCAGGCAAACAAAAAACATCAAAAGTGTACGAAGAAAGAAGAAAAAAGCCAACATTGTTTTTTACCAACTACTTATTCTTTAGTCTTCTTTCCTCCCCCCCCCCCCCCTTTCTTTGTATTTGTTGTTGTTCCGTTGACACCTTGCTTAATTTCAAGCCGTTGATGTCCATGTAAATAAAAATGTAGGTGTTCGTTTGTTCCAAGTCCAAAATCTCCGAAATTCCCGCACCGATTGCTTTGAAATTTTGACGCAGCGTTGCATTCAGATACGTGCGTGTTTTTATATACCTACTATACGTTTCGTAGTTGTCTTTCATCGGCGGTGATCTGACAACAACTTCACCCGATCCAGCTTCCCCACCTGGTTTTGTAGCAACGTAAATACGTGCGTGCGCGCGTGCATCCTGCACGCAGGTGTAATTGGGTCATGGCAAACATTCACACACGACACTGCTCCCATGATGTTTCGTCCTCACACGCCATCAAGCGCACAAGCAAGATCATCAATTTTGGTTCCGTGAACATTGACGCACGCACGCTCAGAAAACTTAGGAAAAGTAGGTGCCTCACATCTTTGTGGTTGGGATCCAAAAGATCCGTCTACCAGTTGGCTGGACGCACTGAAGGATATGGCAGCGAACCGTGAACAGTGGAGATCGTGTTGTCACTCTCTGTCTGACTGTATATTCCGTGTGTTGGCTGTTAGGGCGTTCTTTCCTTTTCCCTTCCGTCTAGGTCCACTCCCTCTCCATCTTGTATGTTCATACTTTCTAATTGAACATGTAACATAGTGTGAATGGCAATGGTCAATGGGGCTTGCCCTGTTGTTTAGCGCTGTACGATGACGATGATGCACGCTCACATCCGCAAGCACTCACTGGTTCATCCCACTGACAAATTCTCCTGGGCTCTAACTTACGCATGCACACACGCTCACGTGATCATGTTTGTTCTCTCGACATGAGCGCACTACGGGGCGACCTGGAATCTGTCCTGTGAATAAACACAGTCCTAAGCACAGCCACGCAGATCCGTACTATGACTGTGCCAACCAGTCAGCTCCACTCACCCCTTTATATGCTCATCTGCTCACGGTTCGTACTATCACATTACAAACTGTTCTATGCACACGGTTTGACCTGTACGTTACTCGGAGACCTGAAGACACCTGGTTGTACGTTTTTTCTGCTTACTTAATAGCGCTTGTCAGTTACAGTGCCGTATTTCGACTAACAAAGTCTGCTGACCGTGCGTCTACTATTATATAGATATTACACCTGTGACAGATAAAAACATGTGCTTTTTGAAAAACAGCGCCATTAATTGAACGTAAAAACAACATACGCTGCGCTCATGTTTCCAATTTACGATCCACTTTCGACTTTCAAATTATGGTCCCATTTCAATGTTTCCAATACCATTGTTAAATTGAATTTTCATTAACAAGGCGTTGATAATGATTGAAGATTTATGCTAAGAAATCGCGAACAAAGTTCTCTATCAATGGGAAATGCCATCACCAAATCAATCTGCTGCTTCTTCGTTCAATGTAGAATTATGTCGTGGACAAAATTACTACACTGTTTATCTTTTGTAGTATGTACAACCAGATATCCCTAGGCTAAAGCTTAAGCAAAATGACATTTACGATCAAATAATGCAAACTGTCAATAAGGGGGTTGGAGGAATCTTCCTGGATGGGCCAGGAAGGACTGGTAAAACGTTCCTAATTGGATTGTTTTTGACAGCAATTCGATCCTAAAATGACATAGACTTAGCTCTTGCTCATCCGGAATAGCTGCAACATTGCTTCCAGGTGAAAGAACTACTCACTCCGCTTTGAAATGCAATTCATGAAAACCCTTACGCGCGACTTTTCCAAAGCATCTGACACGGGAAAAGTATTGCAGAAATTCAAGCTCAGTGTTTAGAATGAATACACAGTTGCGCACAAAATGTCGCTCGAGGCTCTTGATCAATCATTGTAAGCTTTGCGCAGAAACACCAGATCGTTTGGGAACACATTAATATTGTTTGCAGAAGATTTCAGCGCATTACCTGTAAGTCCTCGATCGACACCAGCGGACAAAATAAGTGCTGGCCTGAAATACTCTACTTTGTGACGACACGTGAAGACGCAAAAATTAACTACAAACATGCGTGTCCAGCTGCAAAACAATCGATCAACTGAGATCTCACATCGATTGATGAGAATTGAGGACGGGAAGGTGCCGGTTGGCCTGACCTCAGGACATTTTCATTACCTCATAACTTCTGCAATTTAGTCACAAAATTGAGAATTGGTTGAAAAAGTATTTCCCAATATTCAAAACAGCTATAACGATCACGTTTGGTTGAATGAACGAGCTATTCTTGCAGTCAAAACGAAGACGTCTACGAACCTAACAATATTATTCAGTCTGTCATTCAAAGCAAGGCAGTCACACACGAGTTTGTCGACACTGTTGTGAAAGCAAACGAAGTGGTTAGTTATCCAACAGAATTTTTTGAATTCACTTGATCTGCCAGGGTTACCACCGGACGTACTGCAATTAAAAATCGGCGTGACAATTATCATGTAGCGAAGGATCGATCAACCAGAGCTTTACAACGGCACGTGACTTGCAATAAAAAATTAATGAGCAACGTCATAGAGGCAACAATCTTAACAGGACATTTCAGAGGTGAAGATGTCCGCACGTTCCTATGATTTCAACGGGCATCCTATTTCAATTTAAGAGACTGCAATTCCTAATTCGATTATCGCTGGCAATCACCATTAACAAAGCTCAGGACCCATCTTTAGAATTGTGTGGTTTAGATCCACATACGAACTGCTTCTCACATGGGCAATTGTATGTTGCGTGTTCTGAAGTCAGCAAACCAGACAATCTCTAGATCTGCACAAACAATGGAACAAAAAAATATTGCATACCCACAAGCATTGTAAAGTTAAACGTATTAGAACGTGTGCTTTTTCTTTTCTTTCTTTTCCATTCAACTGGAATGACCCACATCAGTGTGCGGTCGGGTGCGGCTAGTATATATATATATATATATATATATATATATATATATATATATATATATATATATATATATTGATGGCAATTAGTATGTAAACCTCTGGACAAAATTTCCCCGGAAACACACGACCGGTTTCGCGATTCTTGCCGCTCATCAGGTATGCGTATCCGGTACTCCTCTGCCCACTCGTCATACTTGAACGCTCCGATGTTATTTGTTCACTAGGATCTAATTTGAATCGTCTGGAGTGTGAGTGGATACCCTTCATTGAAGAGTCCACAAAGGGAAAATGTAACAGAGTGTAAGATGCAGTTAGTAAAAGGACATGCTGTGATTTTTTTCAACGTTCACTTTGTGGTAGTTTTCTGTCATTTCGTTTGTCTGCTCATTTTTATGTTTTACAAAACGAAAGACCGTAAAGCATTCGCGCCACTGACTTCTATTCTCTGTCATGTCCCTAAACATCTCTAACCAATGACAACCATTATCCCGAAGACTCCAACCAGGATGTCGGGAAGCTACAGCCTAAGCCAATGCTGTTGTAAATTTCTTTATAACTCCACGCCAAGTTATAGTCTGACCGCTGTGTCGCTTCTTCCAGACTTTCCGAGCACGTGCAAATAAAGCACGGAAGGGTAGACAATAGACGGGCGTATACAGAACATGCCCAAGCCATCGGATTCGGTATAGACTGATCACTTCGGTCACCCGGCAACTATCCGTGCTCAACACACGACAATAAACCTCGTTTTTACTCACTCGATGTTCCCATCAGAGGCGAGCAACGCTCTGGAGACATCGGCTGTGGAACACGGAAAGACATCAATCATCCCCAACGCGAAGTGGCTAGATGTTGCAACCGTGAAACAAAATACTACGAACCGCAACCACGTATATCCGTCCCTTAAGAGAGAGCCGGATGTCATGGCGGTACCACAGGTGTCGCAAGTTGGCGAAAGTTGCTCTAGCTCTATGTGTTCTTGAATTGATCTCTTTCCCAACACCACCTCCAGCTGTTATCAAAGTACTTAAAGTTGTCAACTAGCTCAAGCTGATCACCAGAAAGGGTGAGTGCAGGCACAGGCTCCTGCCAATCTTACAAAAGCACTTTTCACTTGGGAAGCGCAAAGTGCCTATCATATCTGGATACCCCAATCGCTAAGCGGTTTAGAATGTGTTGTATTGCCTGCGTATTATCACTCAGCAAGGCGATATCATCGGCGTTTTCCAAATCAAAAACATTCCGTATGACATCCTCTATGGTAAAGTTGAAAAGAAATGGGGATATAGGATAACCTTTTATTCTGCTCTGGATACGACGTGTTTTATACTGTCCCACTAGCTCTAGTGAGAAAACTTTTCCGCCGTCGAACCTTCTCGTTTTATTATACAAAAACTAGCAGCTTGTATAGGATAGTGGGTGACCATAGTACAAAGCGCATTGTTCGAGAACTCCTCCCATAACCGGGTCTTCTGACTGGCTATTTTAGTTACGTCCTCAATTGGTTGACTTCGTCCCGGTCGGTTAAAACAGCTGTTGGCAGTTCATTGGTTAGTTTCGTTTTGTTCAGATAAAACAACTCTTGGCTGCTGATAGGTTGATTCCGCTCAATTCAGTAGGAGCGACTTTTGATGCTGATTGGAGGATTTCGTTCCATTTCTTCATGAACTGATTGGGCCTTCGACCCGCTTCGCTGGCCTGAGCTTTTCCATCGATTTTTGGCAGACAATAATGTGCTGTCTGCTAACGGAACTAGACCGTCTATTAATGTGTCAGGATATACCCTCACGTGACGAAAGGGACGAAAGCTGGCCGTAGACCCTTTCCTGACCTGAAGTGTGACGATACAACTCTTTGAAGATTGACACACTTCTTAGGTACTCCGTTTCTCAACAGACAGTCCCATAGTGTAGTCCTGTCACCAGAGTTGACGGCAGCGCGAATTCCCAGGAACACGATGATCGTTGGCCTCTGAAAGGTATAACGGTCCTCTGGAAGCTGCTGGAGGGTAGAGATTTGATCGATTCATCCGCAGGCGGCAAGAAACCCAGCCTGTTCCTCGCAAGTCTACTCTTTGCGTTTTTGTTACAACCTGCGAAGTATGACAGACCCAAACAGCTTCGACGCTGTTGGGATAAGACTTGCACCCTTATGGTTGATGCAGCCACTGTGCGAGCCCTTAGAGATGGAAACAAAAATCGATTCCACACATAAGGAGGGGACCTGCTCAGAATTCCAAGTTTTCAAGAACAAACCATGAAGTTCTCTAACGAGCTATATCCCACCGTCCTTAAAAAAGCTGGGTAAGACCATCGGAGACCGGTGATTTGTGACGTCCCAAAGCTTGAATTTCCTTTGGGATCTCCGCCTCAGTAGATGGATCTGTCGAAACAGGGCACTGGACATGTGCCGGAAGAGCTATGGGAAAAGCTAACACCGAGGGCCAGCTGAACAATGTTTGAAAGTGCTCCGCCCAGCGTTCGAGGCGACGTTGTTTATTGTGAATTGACGAACCGTCAGCTCCACAGATTGTTTCACTCACACCTAGTGACTCCCCATCGGTGACTCGAATAAGATAGGACAGCTTGTGGGAATTCCCCATGGCGATAGCGCGTTGCGACCACCAGATTTCGCGGTCCCTACGGAGATTCGCTTTGAGTGCACGTTTCCTTCAGTTCAGCTCAGACAACCATTAACCATGCACTGAGTTCGGTGGTTTTGGTTGCTATTTTCTGGCGACAACCTCAGTCAAAAACAATGAGAAAGGACAAGAATACGAAAAAAGCAGCAAAAGAATTACTGCTATTATTATCAAGTCGATTAAACAATTTTGTGAATAAGAGTGCCACTGATCGTGACACCTAGCCACTTCCTCTGACGTATACAACCACTGAGTGAGAGGGTTTTTTGCACCCCACCCAGGAAGTTCGACACGCCCTGCATGGTCAAGTCCACAAGTCAGGTTTTTCATACGAGTCGTGCTTCGTTGTACTCACTTCCAGCTACTAGGCCAGCGGACTGCAAAGCATTCTTGGTAAGTGACCAGTACTGATTTGTGTTGTCAGCCAACGCGTTTTGGAAGATGAGTAGGCGATATGGATCGGGAAGCTAGTCGCAGTCTAACCGTCGTTGCAGCTTGCTTTCGAGCGCCCACAGAAGAACATAAACAGGTTCGTGCAAACTAATATGTCGTTGGAATCAAGGGAGATGCTCCAGTACAAACTATAGTCCTGTATGCGACCCCGCCATTTATAGCTTATGGCAATGGGGTTGATTTGGGTCCGCTGTTGATTGGAAGAGGGCGGACGCCACGTGACTCGCGGACGGTTAGAACATCTGAGGTTCGTGCTGGCGAGGAACAGGTGATGGTCAGAGAACAGGGCTAAATCCGTTTTCCGAGCGACAGGAATCTAGCCCAGAAGGGCCTCCTAACTACGCCTCGTTCGATAGCAGCTGACCAACTCTAGCATTTAGATCTGTCAAAATCATGACTGATGGGAAAACGTGCCATGAATTTGGAACATACGAGCGTGGGACTAGGATCTGTGTGTGCTCTAGTACGACCTACAAAACTTGACTAATACACGCCGATGGTAGCTTATGGCTATGTGGTCTATTTGTGTCCAAGACTGATTAGCAGATGGCGGTCAACATATGACTGTGCGACGAAAACTGCGCCGGAATTTCGTACTCGACAGGAATAGGCAACGGCCTGTGCATGGATGGTGAAGTGGTTTACCGTTATCCGTGCGTTGATGGCTAGCGCCACTAAGGCTTCCAAGCATTCGCTCGTTTGGACCTAGGTGGCCAGTCTGGGTGTATAGATATCTATCCAGTGCCACTGTGTCTTTGAGATGCTTTTTGAACAATATCGAGACGTTACTGGTAGAGTATATCTTTGACTTTATCCGGATTGCAGTCAATAGAAGCGTAGGCAGCGACAACAAACACAACGGTTGCCGTCACGACCTTTTCTAGTTTTTAACGGAACTTCTAAAAGAATTGCACTCCGTCTACTGTTGACTGGGATCCAGTCAGTAGCTCAGACTCAGCTCTAGTGCTCGAAGCGATTCCCACGCCTGTATGACCAGATGCAGAAGCCGCGGGATCTCCGGATAAGCACAGAGTAAAAGCATGTCCTGGGGGCGGATCCAGACGAATTACGATGGTGTGGTCTTGGATGCGAGTCTCGGACAAGCAGTAGATGTCAATGGTCAGTGTCTTGAGGGTGCACGTTGAAGCCGCTTGTTGGCCCATTTGCACTAGAGTGCATACGTTGATGGTTGCAAGCTTCAGTGATACATGTGGTTTCAATAGTGGTTTTTGATAAGCTATATACAACAGAATGAGAAATTTCACCCCTATGCCCAGCGTCTTTGTCCATGGCAACCTGAGAGGTACATGGAATAGCAGTGTTAATATTGTTATGTGTAAAAGAGTGGATGAAAACGGGTGGTGTGATAATAGGTGCTTGGTTTTGTCCGACCGTTAGCCCCTCAGTCATATCATGTGTGGCTTCAGTGGGTGAGCAAAGTCGAGCGCAAAAGCGAGCGATCATGTATGTGTAGATGATTTTATGTAAGCACGTGGGCTCAGTACTACTCGGTTGCCTGGTCCGAAGTAGAGGGTTGACTTCAGGGGTCCCACCCCGAGCCTTTGACCAGAACGTTTAACCCACAAGGTAGTAAGACGATATGAGGGTTTCGTAGCCCTCTGGGGGCCGGTGACTGATTGTTCAGTTCATGCGCCCTTCGGATGAGTCTAAACATCTTGGGTGCCCAGTACACCCCTCCATCGCAGATGCTGGTGAGCATAGTGTTGTGCGCCTCATACGCCGCCCGTGGCCGGTATAGAATCAGGGTTTCTCAACCTCACCAAGCCCGGTGATCAGCCAGACAACCCAGTGCAGAGCACCAGGCATTCGCCTTCGTCCTCTTATTTTGGTGGGAACATCGCCACGATAAGGCAGTGAGTAGGACTTCTTCAGCAAAGGCTGTTTGAGACGCGATCATTTGGAAGCACTTCGAGAGACGTTCATGACGAGTAGCCATCTCGGAGCCTGAGACACCTACCCCCGACCATACTAAGGAGTTCACATCCCTTGCAAAAATCATGATATCAACCCGGCTCATTTTGCGTAAGAAGTCTTTGAGTTTTCGATAGTTATCTTTGATTGCATCTGGGCTGCAGTTGGTGGGTGCATACGCGGAGACGACATCCAGATCGCATTTATCGGAACGACGACTCCTCGCTTTACACAAACCTCTAAGTCTCACTGAGCTCGACTGGTTATCGATTGGAACCCAGTGTAGTAGTGTTACTTCAGCCTTTTCGCTGAGAACTATGCCAGCGCCAGCAAAGCCAGAAGCCGCGGCCTGAGAACCTCCAGAAAGGCTTAAGTGGAACTTTACCGAAGAACTAGATGGGAGTGTCAATCGAATGGCGGTCCCGGACTCAAATGTAAGTCACTTGGATGCAGCATGCGTCATTGCCAAGGGAATCACGCGGACAAGCTAAACCCGCATGTTGTCCCATACGCATCAGGGATCGCACATTGAATGTGACTAGTTTGAATGGGAGTCAAGGAGGAAGTGGGACATCAGCCGGTGGTGGCGGATTCGGCGAGACTTGGAAGCTAGTCGAGAAAAGACGAGAGAATACATGACTAAGGTTTCCATCGGTGGCACTATAATAGTACGGTGGGCCCATGTTTTCATTGGATGCGATGAGGGAGAGAATATGAGAAGAAATTAGAGGTCGGTGTGGGGATGGAAAAACAAGTTGATGTGTACGGTGTAAGAGAGCGTTCACGCGTGTATGTTAAAGAATAGTCAGTCATTGCATTTGTTATATCGTCCATGGTTTCATACGATGTGGACTGTTGTACCACTCGAACGCCTGGTCCAGAGTAGATCTTTTTGTTCGAGGGTGCACTTCTATTCTTTGCGCATCCAAGTGCATCCTGCAAGGCCGCAGCATTGGTCCGGATGAGCCGGTGGACAGTTGTATGTTTCATCTACCTCCGGAAAACCTTGCCGGGTAATGGAATATGACAGAGGCTACGACCGTATTCAGTGGCGGGTCACATTCTCCACGTCCCGGTGTTGTCTCCAGGTTTACGTGGCGTTTTAGGGTGGCGAAAGCCAGCTGGGCGGAAAATCCCGCCCCATTCTCAAACACTGCCGTTGATCGTCCGCGACCGCTTATTTTGGTGAGTTCACTTTATTCACGAATAACCGTGGTAATTGCTGCCGTTCCCCTATCCGCGATCTGGGGACGTGCCCGGTAGCATACAGCTCTGCTTTTCCGGGGGATTGGGACATGGTAGCTGAAGGTCCTTTCTTCTCCGTTCTTGCGACCAGTTCATCGAATAAGGCCCAGACCTTCCATTTGTCGCAGCACTGGAAGATCTAAAGAGCTCACATTGCAAGAAAGTAGGCAGTTCCGGCTCGCCACCATGTGCCATTTGCACCGAACTGAACTGAAGAATGTCTATAGACTCACAAACCAATTGCAATTTTCTATCTTGTGCCTACCTATGAGTACCTTTGCGGATAGTTTACTCCGTAGCCGGACTACGGATAGTTCGAAATATTTCTTACCTTCATAGTGTGATCAAAACCCGGAAATCGAAAGCAATAACTTGAACAGAAAGAGTCATTTGCTCCACAAGTTGCACGTGTTAACCGATCCAAGGAACTAAAATGTTAGGTTTTTTGTTTGGTAGACAGTTGGTGAAAGCAAAGGTTGGTCGTTGCAGGGAGTCCTTAAAACTTGAGACAGAAACACGAGAATCTCAGAAAACTACGTTATGTAATTTAAAACCGCTCGACTTATTTGACAAAAAACGTGATCTTTCTCTAAGTAGCGGTGTTGTCATGCATGCAGCCTTGGATTTCTGATGCTCTGGGTAGCATAGTGGTCCTAGGATATCCAACACAGGTGGCTTAAATGCACAACTATTGCACTGGTTCATATGGAGTGCATAAGTTTGTAGGAATTTTCTGCCTGATTTTCGATTGCTTACATATTCAAGCTCAGTAGTCCAGTCGAGCTGTTCGGTCAGGAAATTTGGGCTTCGCCACGTTTTGGGCAGATCCACGCGTGCTTCATTTGTAAGAGGTTGAGATTAGAATCCGTGTATGTTGTACATTGCCATTCAGATCGATTTTGATGAAGGCATATGGTGTGTTGCTCATTTTCCCTCAAACAGGTTTTGTCGCAAGCTATTCAGGCAATCAGCGCGACATCGGATACCTCAGTTCGTCAACTGAATGTTATCGAACGATCGGATCAACAGTTTTGGCTTTTGCGTCGATTCTCTGAATTGGCCACAGCCGCTGGTTTTGTCGAGGTAACACAGGGACAAGTAAAACGGTCACAGAACACAAGAATCTCACCTTTCCGCCGCACTGAAGTAAGTCTTGAGCATCTTCTTTCATTGTAGTCCCGCCTTCGTCCATAAATATTGCCAGTTTTTTAGTTGCTTGTGAAGTGAATTACTAAAAAGGGGGTAAACTCCATAGTTTGAGGGTATAATTTAAGGGGATTTAGGGGAACGTTCGCGTCAAACCAATTTATTCATTTGGTTTCTGAAAAGAAAAGGCTGTCTGTGTGGATAGACAGAAGAAGGTAGTGTGTTTCACAATTTAGTCGTCCGAAGAAAGGAAGAAGATTGAAGGATTGAGATTCGACGCTTAAGCAGAGAAATCTGATACGGATGACTGTGTTCGTGACTGGCGCTGAAAGAAAATGAGAAGGACCACAGCCAAAGCGCGCTCGGCGGAGCAAGAACCAGAATAATATCAGCAGAATAGGGGCTGAAACAACCGTCCGGACGTGGGTTAGCGCCTGCGCTTGGGTCGTCGGTCAAGCTGTGGTCTTCCTTAGACCCGGTGGGAAGAGAAAGATAAAGAAGATGCGGCTCAGCTCCACACACGACTGCAGTATTCAAGCGGATCGTCGTCTTATCTAACCTTTTTATCTACTTATAGGGGTGAAAATCCCCGGTACAAATATACTTATTCAAACTGATTTGCATTAGGTATGGTTTTTGTTGTGTGCGTAATCTACAGCTAGATTCGAGAGTAAACGAAGAACGGAAGAGATTCACAATTTAGGCTTTATTCAGCATACAATACAGGCATGAGAGCTGAAAAGGCTAGAATAGAAGTTGTATAAAAGAAACGGTAATCAATATGTCATTCTCCCCCGCTGTGATTTTGAGCTTTATGTTGGGGTGTGCGATATGTAATAAAAAGAATAACAAATGTAACATTTCGTTAGGCTTCTCGGTTTCTTAGGCAATAAGGGTGAACACGGTTCCGCTGTCGAATGAGTGTGTCAAGATTATGTTCTCTGTCGTTTGTGTCAGAGCTGTGGTTGGGAGTGGGCTAAATGTCAGGTGTTTCAAAATTGTTTGTGTTCGATTCGATTGTTGGTGGTAACTCAGTCTGTGTTATTTCACATGCGGTTGTCATATTTTCATAATGATTGTCAGTTGTCTTAGGAGCCAGTCGGCGAACTGAAACAGTGTCTTCTTTTCCATCGTGAAATCGAACATGGGCGTAGTGCGGATTACAATGCGACAGTCCCACCTCCTCCACAAGAGGATCGTACCTAAGCCATTCTGTGGTTATTTCTAAGGAGAACAGTCCCAGGTGTCGACAGCCAGGTAGGAAGTGTAGTGCCTCTAGTGGACCTCCGGTTATAACAGAATAACCGTTCATGTGGTGTGGCGTTGGTCGCAGTGTACGATAACGAACGAACCGGGTACAAGACATCGAGCAAAACAAGTTCCCAGCTCTCGATAGGGAGTTTCTTCGATTTCAGGCTGAGTAGAATAGTTTTCCAGAGAGTCCCATTCAGAAGCTCTACTTGACCGTTTCCTTCCGGGTTATATGGTGTGGTACGACTGGAGGCCACTCCTCTTTCAAAAAGAAAACGTTTAGCCTCCACGGACATTAAGGATGGGTCTCGATCGGAATGAATGTACCCCGGAGTTCCGAAAATGGAAGACAGCTGGGAAAGGCATTTAATTACGGTTTGACTGCTCAAGTCTGATCACGCAAAAGCAAATGGAAATCTAGAGTATTCGTCAATAATTGTTAGTAAGTATTGGTTACGGGTCGACGATGGGAATGGACCTTTGAAGTCGATGGATAACCTTTCGAACGGCTATGTCGCTTTGATCTATTGGCCGGCGGTGTTAAGTTAGAACTTCGGCTTTATATCTGAGCAGGCTTCACAATTAGCAGTCATTTTTCGTACATCATCGAAAGAAAAAAAAGCAAATTTCTAGATCGGACAAAATGAGCCATACGCGTGCTTCCCGGATGACATAAGGTATTATGCAGTTACCTTAGGTCGACCCCAGAGAGAACAGCTTCACAGCAAGGTCTGCTTAGGGCATCTGTGGCTGTATTTCGTTTCCCTGGTCTGTAGACAACATCAAAACTGACGACGATAGTTCCATTTTCCAACGTAGTATTTTGTCATACTTAACCCCGTCGCGTTGTTGATTTCCGAATGTGAAGAAGACCGATCGTTGGTCGGTGATAAGTTTAAAATGACTACCCAGTAACAGATGTCTCCAATTTAGGGTCGCTTCTACAACGACACAAGCCTCTTTTTCAATCGGCGAACGACTTCGTTCACTTGGATTCAGCGTCCTGGAGAAGGACGAAACCAGGTGACCATCTTGGTTAAGCGCCACAGCAGTAGCGATATCAGAGGCATCAGTCTCTACGACAAATGGGGCGTCTGAACGGATTGTAGCCAAGCTACCATCCGCTACTTCCTTTTTGAGGTTGGCAAAACATTTTTTCACTGATTCGGGCAACGGGAATGTTTGATTGTGCACCAAGGGTTAAACTTTGTCTTTTAGGTTTCTCTTAAGTTAAGTCCGGACCTGCTCCCGTATAGAGTCTATAGCCCCTAGTCCTCAGTTCGCGACACGATACCAATTATACTTGGCAGCGCGCCAAGGAGGAGAACTCGAAACGCTGAAGCAGAATAGAGTGTGTACTGGAAGAACGCAACGGCGTGCTGACAGTGTACACAGACGAAGCACGTGAAGCCACCAAATTCGGTAGTTGTTCAGGTAAACAAATTTGTTAGTCTTTGTAGTTGTGTCACATCAGTAGCACTACAGTCTGGAAAGTCAGAAATCCAGGGCGAATAGTAAGCAAAAAAATCCCACAACTCGCCGTTGGGATTTCGGATCTTTTGGTGACTGCAGCTCCAATAAGGGTTTCAGTCGGTCAGGGTCCGGTTCTATGTTGCCCTTAGAAATCTGGAACCCAAGAAGTCTGATTTCTTTGGCTCTTAAAGTGCTTTTGGCTCCGTTAAAAGTCAAACCGTATTTCTTGGCTACGTCCAAAACCCGTCAAAGGTTCTAATCATGGTCACTAGTAGTTTCGCCGCAAATAGTGACGTTATCGACATAAGCGAATGTGTCTGTCCGTTTCTCCGTGGAAGTTATTTGATTCGGTGTTCACTGGAAACAAGATACTCCATTGGTAACCCCAAAAGAGATATGACAGAACTAATATAACCGCCCGCAAGCCTCAAAAGCAGTGAATGGTCTTTTTTGTCCAGAATCGGTATCTGGTGGCAAGGACTATTAAGGTCTAGCGTATTGGATGTGTCCTATTCAGCAATTTTTTCAGCTGTCTATTTTTAGTGGCGGATAAACATCCAAGTTCGTGAATTTATTGGCATATATATATATATATATATATATATATATATATATATATATATATATATATATATATATATATTCCATACCGCCTGACTTTAGACTGTGTGCGAAACAAAACATCGTACAGTCGGAGAGAAACGGGTAGGTAGAATCCGATTTCATGGTTTGTTGGTGGGCGCAATACTGCCAGGTTGTCCAGGCCAAAACAGGTGGCTTCCTTAGGGTTCCATATCCAAAGTCTAACCCGCAATGCAGCGGGACGAAATGTGGGGTCCGTAACCCACTGGAGGCCACTAACTGACTGCTCAGTTCATACGCCCTTCGGATAAGGCCAAACATCCTGGGTGCCCAGTGCACCTTTCCAACACAGACGCCGTTGAGCATATCATTGTACACTTCATACGCCACCCATAGTTGGTTTCGAATCAGGGTTTAGCCATCTCCCCTAAGACTGACTATTAGTCAACCAACCCAGTGGAGGGCGCCGGACATTTGCTGTTGTCCTCTCACTTTAGTGGGAACACCTCGGCCACAATAAAGTAATGGGTAGGACTTCCTCAGCAGAAGCTGTTTGGGGCGCGCGGTCATTTGGGAGCATTTCGAGAGAGGTTCAGGACGAATAGCCATTGCGGAGCCTGAAAAACCCACTCCCGACCATGCTCCGCTTGCGATTATCGCTGGAAACTACGGGTACTTGAACTCACTATGGGGAGTTAGGCGGCTCAATGATAACGGATAGCGAAAAAAGTCGTTTTATTTCCCCGTGTGTAAATGCCATCTCGGCAGTGTCGTTGTGGTTTTCGTAGTAACAGGTTTGCATTCGGGAGATAGGTTCTGGAAAAGTGGCGAAGCCCTAACGGAAGCTGGCTTCAACAGACAAACAGTAAGCTGGTGTTCCTGTCCACCAAATGAAATGTTGACACTCTCATGGAGTCCGAGAAAATCGTGTCCGAGAAATACATCTGTGCACAGGCTACTCAGAATTGATAGTCTGAACTGGTCATAGGTGCGATCTCTGAACTTGATTGAGACAAGGCAATGAACTTTCGTGCTACTAGATAGAACACTAGAAGCCATCGTTATGATTTCTCGGGAAAGATATATCCTCCATCTATTGGCACATACCAGGCTCTCTAAGACGTAGATATCCGAACTGTCAGTATATATAAGAGCACTGCACGAGATACTATTGACTTCAAGGTCCATGATGGATTTAGAAAGACATTCCAGCGCGAAAGCAGTACAGACAGCGGATATGGATAGACAAATAGCATGTAACACCTTGTTCTGGGTTTTGGATAGACGCCTTCTGAAAATGACCTTTATTCCAACACTCCTCATACACGGCACCTCTAACTGAGCATTTGGACCTGGGATATTTTCCCTAACCGCAGAAAAAGCATTTAGGGCGAGTTACGGCGGTAACCCTTTCATCGGAGATTTCAGTCGTAACTGCGGGAGTCGGAACGACGTGAGTTGCCGCTAAATGCGATAAATCCAAGGCATTTAGATAGAACAAAGACTGTTGTTCGGCTACTCCATACGCCCTGGCTTGCTCGAAAGCTGTCTGAAAACTCCAGGAGCCGTTTTCCAAAATACGTTGCCTGATATGGTTCGATTGGACACCGGTGATGAAAGCATCACAAATGGTATCGTCGTGGTTTCCTTCGACTGTCGTTGATCTGAAGTAGCAATCTCTCACCAATGACTTCAACTTCTGTTCAAACTGACCTGAAGACTCCGTTCTCTTGTTTCGCAGTTGCAATAATATGACGAGCGAAGATCTCGTTTTTCGAGCGAACGTAGAGACTAGTGAGTACCACGATGGCCTTGTCATAGTTTTCGCAGTCTACAATATGTTCATATACTGTGGAGGGGGAAATGTGCGATATTAACAGATCCAACTTGTCAAAGTTCACGAATTCAACCACCTTCAGAAGACTACAGAATATTCGATACCAATGACTCCACTGCTCAGCGGCATCTGGTGCACTTGGTTCTGCGTTGAACCATTCCAAACGAAGTAAACATTCCATCACAGTGGTTTTTATATCGAATAGATTGTCATGTGCGTAATCTACATCCAAATTCAAGAGTAGACGGAGAACGAAAGAGCTTCACAATTTCGGTTTTATTCAACATACAATACAGGCATGAGAGCTGAAAAGGTAAGACAAGAAGTTGTATGGAAGAAACGACAAACAATATGTCAGTTTTACAGCTAGTTTCGTCAGCAATATTGTGCACTTCGTGTGTTTCTTTTCAAACTGATTCTGTTGATAGATTCCAGTCAAAAAAGTTACGTTTCGTGACCAGTTATAGGCATCGTTTATTTCAGAATATTGTTCTTTTTGGAAAAATGAGCGTACGGCCACCTTTAACTACAGATATCAGTGTCTTACTCTTTTACTATTCAAGTATAATCTGTTGGGTGGCATCTTTGAAAAATACTAAAAATGACAGGTGAACTTTGTTGGGGGAAACCATCATTTGCCCCCAAAACTCGATGTCTTAGATTTCAGTAAGAAAATTATTTTTGTTGGAAAACATTGAACTATGGAGAAGTTCTATTTTCCTAATTTTGCCAAAAAAGTATTCTTTCCCCCGTCGCTGTAACATTTCCTATTTCGCTTCCCGCACTGTTTTACCGTTTTATCCTTGTATTTCTCTGATCTCTCATTGGTCCAAATACCCATTTTTACAAGGCCATCTGCTAACACTAAATAAGCGAAAGACCCGAAAGCATTTTTTTGCATTGTGTCATCTGGTCGGCAATAGACGTTTGACCGTATCGATGTTCGTCTTTTCTCTCTACCTAACGGGCGGACGGGCTAGCCTTGTCGAACTGTACGCTGTGTTCTCGAGTCTGTTCTTTCACGAGCCATACTGTTATGCGAATACCGATGTAAGGAGATAGTCGAATTCTATAGTGGATATGTCTGTCTTCAGGATTAGAGACAGAGGGAAATCTCCCGTGTAAGCCTCGTCATGACAGCTCTTGGATGTGGTTTCAAGAAGGAGAATCACATCACTTATCAGTCAGAAAGTCTTCCAGTTTTTGCTTGAAGGTTGAGTCGTCCAACTCTTCCACCACTTCCGCTGGGAGCGAGTTCCAAATGTTGGCGACTCTTCGGGACAGGCGGTATATAGGCGGCAAACCAATAAATTCCAGCTTCAAGAGTGTCAGTATGTGTCCGCACGTACGACAATGTCCACGTAGTTGGAAGATCACTTGTAGTTCTGGTCCTAGGTCACCTCGTATGTGACGGACACAAATGAGGTCGCCTCGTATCCTCCGATACGTTTCTGGAAACAGCCCGGTTGCTTGTAGGCGACCTTCGTAGCCAGTCCCACGTAGACTCGCAACGAGACGAGGAGCAGCTTTATGAACTCTTTCAAGCTTGGCTGGTTCGGCGGCGGTGCACGGGTATGCGGCCGCAGCGCCATACTCTGACCGAGGTCTAACATGTGTAGTGTATAACAGCCGAAAAGCATTATAAGCGTGTTTTCCGAAGGAACGGCGAATCGCCCCAAGGGTGCTCCATGCTGAGGCACGTGCTCTATTTGTATGACCTCTGGTTTTTAAGTTGTTCGACAGTACCACCCCAAGATCACCCTCGCAGGCTGTCGTTCTCAGCAGAGTGCCAGAGTGTGTAGCCTGATATTGACTGTATTCGACCTATGCGCATGTGTGCAGACTTTTCTAAGTTTATCAAAAGGGCCCATGCATTGAACCAATGCGTCAGTCTGTCGAGATCATCCTGTAGATATTATTTGTCCGTATCGTACTCGCCACATCCTCAGATCGTCAGCATAGAGTAAGCACGGCGAGTTCAAGCAGATTTGGCGATCATTGATATAAACCAGGAACAACAGTGGACCGAGTACCGAACCTTGGGGAACGCCACTGGAGGCCCGGTACCACCTGGATAGGGTCCCAGAAACTTTAACCGCGAATTTCCGCCCTCTTAGGAAGTCCTCAATCCAACGTAGTATTGTGTCAACTATTCCCAATAGCCTGAGCTTCTGGAAGAGTCGGTCATGTGATACTTTGTCAAATGCGTTACTGAAGTCGACGAAAACGACATCTGTTTTATATCCTTCAGCCTTTGCCTCCGCCCAGTGTTCTCGAGTGAACAGAAGGTTGGAAATACACGAGCGTGATTCGCGAAGTCCGTGCTGCGCAGGACTGAACAGGTTGTGGTAATCAAGATGTTCTTCAACGCGCTTGGCTGTAAGCCGCTTCATCAGCTTGCAGACGACGCAGGTCTATAGCTGACAGCTGCCGCTTCGTCTCCGCTGCTGAACATCGGAACAATAATTGCTTGTTTCCAATCGTCCGGGAGTTTTCCAGTTGCTAGTGAGAAGTTGAGCAGCTTAGTGATTAGGCCCGCGAGAATCTCGACCAGCTCCCATAGTACCAGTGGGTAGATTCCATCCGGTCCACGTGATTTATATGGCTTTAGAGATCGTAGAACTGTCATAACTCTATCCACTTCGATGTCATCAAACGCGATTGAAGGCTGGAACGCCGACGAGAGATGACCAAGGTGCAACACGTGTAAACACCGATGCACAATGGCACCCCAGAGCATCTGCCTTAGCTACATCGAAATCAGCCACTCTCCCGTCTACCATGAGTGCAGGTATGCCTGGTGTTGCTCTCGTTCGCCTTTTCAGATACGCAAATAGTCGTTTTGTTGCATGCACACATTCAATTGCTAGTATCCCTTCGAATCTACATCGTTTAGCCATATTCATGGAAGAGCATTAGGTTCGTAGTTGTTTGTACGCGTCACAACCTGCTGTACCGAACGGTACTGTCTCCAAGCTCAGTTTCTTCTGCCGAGTAGACATTGGAGCTCTTTGTCAAACCATGGGGGCCCTGGGCATGGGACCGTCGACGGTGTGGTGGGGCAGACCCGCGTACCAGTTGGTAGATTCCATCTGGGATAGGACACTAGGCCAGATTCACATTGTTTGGATCCTCATTCTCCCAAGTCATGTTTCGAGCTGTTGCTCTCATATCGTCAACGGATATGCACCAGACATTCGGTTCACAGTGGGGTGTCTGTGAGACTTAAGCCCCACGCCTCCAATGTATGTTCAGCACGGCATGATCGCTGGCCCCAATAGGGGATAGTACATCTATACAGGTAACATCTGAAGCTCGGGGAGTAAAAACTAAGTTCAAAATAGATTTCTGTTCATTCGAAAAGCGGGTGGGCTCATGCACGTGTTGGTGAAGCGCCAGAGCACACATTGTCGTGTGTAGGTGTTGGGAGAAATTATCTGCTACTATAGTGTAGCAGTTAGCCTCTCAATCAATGTGGGACGCACTGAAGTTACCCAGGACCAGACAGTGCCCCTCCATCGCCCAGCGCCGCATGAAACGTAACTTATTTAAGTGCTCAGCGGTCAGTATCCTATAGAACAGACCTAGCGCCGCAAATCCGCAACTGGTTAGTTTCACCTTACACCATAGTGCTTCGCCAATTCCTTGAGGGCCCGCAAATAGGTCAAGAATATGTGCCGAGACCCCATCTGTAATGTAAATCAATACGCCACCTCCACTTTAGGACCAAATTCTGTCCGAACGGAAGAGACAGTAGCCTGGGAGGGATATTTCCGCGTCCGATATCCCCTCACTCAGCCAAGTTTCAGTGAGAGCTATGATCACAAGTCTTCTGGCTGCTGCGAATGATTCCACTTCGTCGCGTTTGTTAAGTAACCCGCGAAAATTACTAGGAACTAATTCTGACACCTGACCATTTATAAGTGTATTGAAGCGGTGTTCATCCCTCGATCCCCGCGGCCAGGGGCCGTCGAGCGAGTGGTTGTTAGAGGCATCTACGTTAACCGCAGTCTCCTCCTCATGCCACGAAAATCCTGAATATGGAGGTTAACCTCACCCTTTTCACGGTGCTTCTACATTTCCGTAAGAGCTTGATTGTGTTTCTGACGGCCCTCCGGGTCGAGATCCTTAAGTAATCTCACTTTTTCGCCCTTGAGACGTCAAGAGCGTTGCAGTACTCAGTGAGCTTGCTCCTGGGAGGGGAGAACAATCTTAAGCCTTCGAAGTTGTCCGTCTTCCCGTAGTTTTCCCAAGCAGAAAGCTGTCTTAACATGAATTGACGCAGCCAAGCGATCTTCACTCTCCGTGAACAATTTCCCGAGGATGGTCCGCAGTTGCAGGAGAACGTGGTTGAGGCATTCCCGAGGAACTGCTACCGTCGCTTCTGGGAGGTTGGAAACCAAAAAGCAGTGGGACCGCAGAGATGGAAGTTTCCTTGAAGCCTCTTTCGCTTTAATTCCTGCATCGTCTTGTTCCGACTGGATCACCGTAGGGGCTGCCGGTGGAGGGTCGGTATAGGGACCTTGCTTGGGCGGCGCTTAGCTGTAGTGGGTGCAGCATCAGACGTTGATGCATGTGTTAACACAAATTGAACTGGATACCGGATGCACCGCGGTACCCATCACACAGTTCTGATTTTCAGTCGCCAACGGGGGTAGCACAGCCTCAGTGTATGTCTTGGCGCGCAAGGCACTCTGGTTTGAGGTCACGGAAGCCTCACTGAGCGGCGAAGAAACCCGGGATATAACACGCATATTGTCCGTTGTCGTAACACAATAAATCCACGGATGTAGCACATTTTACCCTCAGTGAAAGTCTTCCCCTCTAGCGGCGGTGATGATAGTGGAGATGATGATCATAGTGAAGACTCTGTCTTATCTGTGACAAGAAGCGCGATCCTCACCGACTGCTTTGCCGGCCACACAGGTGTCTATAGCTCAGTGCATTTGATGCACAGCACTGTGAGCAAATTCACACGGCATTTGTCGAGGGCTTCATAAAGACCACTGTTTATTTCGGAGCATTCACACCCATTGCACTGAAAGAGTTTGTCGCGAGGGCGAACAACCCTCGAACAAACAAAGCATATAGATGCAACTTTCCTGACTTTTTGAGGCATTATGAATAAATTATGATCCACAAAAATTATAATCTTAAGTATGCGCCGAATGACTTGCCGGTGTAGCGCAGAAAATCCCGTAATGTAGTCAAATGTTTCTTATCCCTACAAAGACGTGAGGGTGTTGTGTATCCTGTGTCGTATGTGGCATCATATTGCGAACCCGATTTGTGTTACTCTGTCTCGTCGGGTCAAGACTTTCGTGTGATAATTGTGTGTGTGATCTGACAACCCAACAGACCTGTGGAAACAGAGGCCCATTTGGCATGTATTTAGTTGTAGAAACAAAGCTAAAATCAAAGCCTATGCGCCATGCAGATGTCGCAAATTGTGATTTTGCATTTGTCAGACAAGTTTAAACCGTTTTGCTGGTTCTTCACTGCAGTTGATCCCTTCTACCAACATTGTAGGTCGTTTTTAGAATGTTTTTCGAAATCACTAAAAGACGTAAAAACACGTATGGTATAGAAGGTTACTGATTAGCGCACATGTCGGGCAGTGGTACCATATATACAGTGCAGAAAATGGATCCTTTGCCGAAGATACATAGGGGATTGGAGTTACAATTCTCCATTCCGCTGCAGGAGACGCTGATCATTTGTTATCGTCCGCATTGTTAGAAACTCAGTATTGTGGCTCTGTATTCTGTTTGAAATTATCACCTTGCATTTATCATGCCAATTTTTTATTTAGCACCGAAACATGATTGAGGCGGAAAAGGCCCATCTCAACCACGATAGTCGATAATCTTTCCCCTGAACATCAGACTAATGAGCCACATAAAATTCTAGTGTGTCAGACCTGGTAATGTACCGGTTGAAAACGAAGCAGTCTGTCACCGAAGCTGATCGCCGTTAGCAATTTGCCAACCCAGCCACTGGGATCTTCTAGTTGGTGATCGTAACCGTCGGATCACCGTCAGTCGTCTAAGGTAAATATGCCGGATAAACGCAAAAAAATGTTGTGTCGTCTAACGGTTTCAAAGGCCTATACTACGTGGTTTCCCACAAATGAAATACATTGATGCATATGATCCGGAACCAAAATCTGGGTCACAAATATGTACCCAGAAAACGTCCGCTAGTCCCCACCTCCCACTATTTCTAGACGTTCCGTGTGGTCTATACCTCAGGTTCCACTCCCGAACTTTCGAATTTCAATTTTGACCACTAAAATGATATCAGTAACTACTTGTGAAATATAAGCGTTGTTTGAAGAGGCCCGTTAGTGTTTCCTTTGGGAGAAGGGTCCATGACACCGGTGTTTGCCAATTATAGCTGAAAAAGCAAGATGAAACACCTATATGAAGTTACCGGTATATTCCGACAGGTTTGTTAGGGGTTTGTCCTTGTAAATAGACTGGCCACGTTTTTCTAATTGACAGTCATATCGCACCTTTATAGCCTTAATCTGCCGAAATAATCGCCAGGTGTTATGCCGTTCATTAGCACCATTGCTATCTCCACTCCTGTTACATTAGAAAACCAACATAAGAGGGCGAACAGTTGTTTTCAATGATTCCTAATCTTGCTCTTACACATCATATAGATGACAATTACGTATTTGATTGGCCGTTTACTGGGTTGAAGATCATTTTTACAACAGGTATGTGGTGTGTTGGGGGGGGGTCTGGTGTGGTGTATGTCAGTTAGTGTGGTGGTGCTGAATCGACCGCTAATAGTGGGTTTTCAGGGGTCATTTCTCGTCTCTGATGCCCCGTCTTTGGCCAAGGTTATTGAAGTGCCTGAACTAGTCGCTTTTGTGCTCACAGATCCGGGCTTAGTAGACGATCACTTTAGTCTTGGCCAGAGTTCGGAGTCGGAGTACCTTTGATCGGTTGGGAGGAACGCGATACACAACACGAAATGAGTTATTCGGGTCTGTCTTATGCGCACTATCGACTAGGTGATTAAGAACAGAACTGTTGGTTGTGCCCGTTTTCCCATGACTCAGCCACTTCGGGTAATGCTCTTTAATGCGTTGAGACAGGCACCTGCCCCTGCGACCGATGTAAGATGCGCCACATGTACACTTAAACAAATAGATAATCATGGATGTGATCAACTCAGGTAACCAGTCTTTCACTTGCATTCGGGTCATCGGTAAGGTAGACAACACACATTTCAGTTTTTCAGCTGGGAATGTTGAGTTCACAATTGCTCCAAGTGGTCTCGTTAGTTGTTCTGTATGCGTATCTCCTTTGAATGGCACTTCCAAGAAACTTTCCTTCTTTGGGGCGCCAGCAAATCGTTCTGTGGATGTAGTTGGTTCAGTATTCTTCAAGATAAACTTCTCCGGGTGCCCGTTCTCATGCAGTACTTGCTTTATGGGTTTCAGTCTGTCTTCTGGAGTATTCTGTGAGCATATGCCACGGGCCCTGAAGGCTAAACATTGAACTGGGTTCCTCTTATAGCGCAATGGCACAAAGCTATGAAGGTTTGTATTGGCCGTTCCACGTTTTATTTCTGTAGATTCGTTGTTCGATGGATCCATTTTCTTGTCTGATAACCAACGCATCGAGGAAAGCTAGTTTGTTTTCGGCTTTTGTTTCCATCGTGAAACCAAGGGAGCTATGAATGCGCTTGGAGTCTTGCAGAACAACTGAAACATTACGATCTTCGTCACTATACAGAAAATATCCATATATCGGATGTAATAATCCAAATTTTTATTGTCTTCTCTAGTTTACAGTTTTCTAATTTCGTCATAAATATGTCCGCTAGCAGGGGACCTAGTGGGGAACCCATCGTGATGCCATCTCCTTTGCGTTGGAGGCAGTCGCTCTCCAATATTGTTGTTGTTTTTAACACTTATTAACTCTGTCTGATCTTCTGATTGTCAGTCTTCAACAAATGTGACACGACAGCAACAAGAAGGATCTTCATTATTACTACATGGTTGCGCATGAGTGTAATGGAAGGGGTATACCACACAACCACGAAGGCTCACTTCACTGTTAGGGATAGCCGGTTACCAGACCCTGGAACTTGGAGTACGGAACCCCTTAAGGTCCCAATAGTTCAGGCGTGGTAACGAGCCGGACGACAGTGGATTACTGTCTACCACCAGAGTAACCGGTGATGATGGGGATTTGAACCTCTGACCTCGAAGGTGCTAGTCGGACGCTCTAAATCGCCCGACCAACACCGCATATTTGTGTGAGTTTTACAAGCCTAGATTTCAATCAAAACGCTTTCTCAGACCGTTAAGTAAGGACTGAGAATGATCACGACTTGTGAAATTTCGAGTAGATAGTAAACAAACCTGAAAAACGAACAACTAGTCCCAGTGAACTCTGCAGTGTTTGCGACTATTGATTGACTGGATGACAACTTTTGATTGTGACAGCTAGTCCTGAATTCGGAATTCTCACTGAACGTATGCACTAAGTATACCTTCCCGCATATTCACCAGCCGTACTCTAAAGAAATAACTAGACCACGGGTACCGACACTCACAGCAAGCATTTGCTAATCCTCAGAACCGCCAGATCATCAACAGACCAAGCTATTTCAACGATAAGAATACACGTCTACAACTGCTTGTTTGTCTGTTCGCTCCTCAGTCATTTGGCACTGTTCTTTCTATAGTGAAATAATGTTAATTGATTTCGACTTGTCGGTTGAACGAGCAGGTCGAGTGTAGGGTTTTGAGAATTAGATGCTCCATCTGACCGTTGACTGATACAAGCGATGCATCAACCATAATCGGAATACGTAAGGCGAGATTAGATGAAAAAAATAATGAAACGTGTGACCAACCTTTCGTTGTCAAACATGATTGACCTTATGACGATTGACCCCCACTTGTAATAGCATTTTTTAGAACTCTCCAGTTCCGTACTTGGTTCGGCCTCCAAAATTCCTCAGTATGATCTGGGGTGAGTACCTCAGGCTCCGAAATGGCTATTCGTCCTGAACCTCTCTCGAAATGCTCCCAAATGACCGCGCGCCCCAAACAGCTTCTGCTGAGGAAGTCCTACCCATTACTTTATTGTGGCCGAGGTGTTCCCACTAAAGTGAGAGGACAACAGCAAATGTCCGGCGCCCTCCACTGGGTTGGTTGACTAATAGTCAGTCTTAGGGGAGATGGCTAAACCCTGATTCGAAACCAACTATGGGTGGCGTATGAAGTGTACAATGATATGCTCAACGGCGTCTGTGTTGGAAAGGTGCACTGGGCACCCAGGATGTTTGGCCTTATCCGAAGGGCGTATGAACTGAGCAGTCAGTTAGTGGCCTCCAGTGGGTTACGGACCCCACATTTCGTCCCGCTGCATTGCGGGTTAGACTTTGGATATGGAACCCTAAGGAAGCCACCTGTTTTGGCCTGGACAACCTGGCAGTATTGCGCCCACCAACAAACCATGAAATCGGATTCTACCTACCCGTTTCTCTCCGACTGTACGGTGTTTTGTTTCGCACACAGTCTGAAACAGCAATACAACTGGTGGTGTTTTTACAACACGATCGTTACGCTCGTCAAAAGCATGCTCGTGCTGATATTCTCATACCTTACACACTCGTTGATTATTCAAATCCCAAACCTCACCCCCACACACACCTCTTTTCATATTCTTCGGGAACTGCAGTCGACCGATTGCGGTAGTGTCTCTAAGGGAAATCCAGTTCCGGTTCTCTCGCGTCCTCCTTCGTCTAATATCCAAGTCTCACGGAATGCACTTCCACCAGCTGATGTTTTTCTTCGTCCTTTTAAACTGGCCCTGTTTAACGTATAAACGCTGATGCGTATAGAACAACAGGCGTGTTTGGCTCGTACGCTGGTGACCCTTACCATCGACTCCAGCTCGGTCTTTCGATTGACGTCCCCATCTAATCCTTTTGCAGAGTTTCACTTGCATTTGTCTGGGAACCCTGAGGCTGCGACTGCTTGTCTTGCTGGCATAGGCGTAGCTCTCAGTGAGAGGGTTGAAGTTGCGCTACTTGACTGGATCACAGTTGGCAGTCAGTTGTGCTCAGTGAGACTTAGAGGTTCATGCTAAGTAAGAAAACGGACCCCGGATAGACGCAATTTGTTTGTCGTCTTGGCTTTTGCCCCCACAGATTTCAGCCCAAATTTAATCAAAGATGTCTTCTACCAAAAGCTACACGACATCCTACGTAAAGCAAAACGGGGTGATATGGTGATTCTGGCTGGAGACACGAATGCTAGAGTCGGTCGGCTGTCCTCAAGCGATGCGCATTTGAGAGGCCTTTTTGACCCTAATTACTGTCGTTCAGAAAACGGGGAACGGTTATGGGTTTGTGTTCAGATCACCGCTTGTTTCTCGCCAGTACGAAATTCAGACGTTCTGATCGCTGATACGCCACATGACATCCACCCTCTTCGAGTAAGTAATGGACCCAGATAGACCACGTCGCAATTAGCTACAAATAACGGGGCTGCATACAAGACTGCCTGTTATCCTAGGGCACTCCCTTTGACTCCGACCACGCGTTGATCTGCACTAAGTTGTTCATCTGCTTTGGTGGACATCCAAAACGTACGATGCAGCAGTGGTTAGACTGCGATATGCTGTCTGATCCGTCTTGCCTCCCAACATTCCGAAACATTCTAGCTGAAAAGCTAGGATCGACGCCACCAGATAACATCAACCAGCACTGGTCGCTTGTTAAGAATGCTTTGTATTCTACTGGCGAGGTGAGTTGTGGCCTGACTCGTAGTGTCGTTACACCCTGGATTTCGGCTGAATGTGTACGCCTTCCTGAAGCACGGCAGTCCATCCCGGTTTTTAGTGAGCATAATGCAGCGCGGCTCACAACGAGACGTGGACTCAACGCAAGTCTGCGTATGGATCGCGAAACCTGGTGGTCTCAGAAAGCATCAGAAATGGAGCATGTTGCCTCTGTGGGAAATTTCTGCAAACTGTATCGTCTCAATCGAGTCACCTGTGGGAAGTCATTGTGTGTGAGTAAAACGATCTGTGAAGCTGACGGCTCCCTTATCCACAGTCTGCGACCTTAAAGCACAGTTTCAGCAGGTCTCTATCGTTAGTCCCTCCCATAACTGTTCCGCCACATATCCCATGATCCGTTTCGACAAACCCACGTTCTGAGGCGGAGGTCCGCAAAGAATTCCAAGCCCCAGGACGTCACGAAGCGCCGGGCTTCGATGGCCTTTCCTTAGCCCTATTCGAAGTCGGTGGAATGGAACTTATTAGAGAATTTCAAGTTTTTTTCTTCAGGGTCTGAAACTCCGAGAAAGTTCCCTCCTTGTGGGGGGAATCGACCGCTGTCCCTATTTTCAAGAAGGGCTCGCGCAGTGACTGTGTTAACCATAGGGCTTTAAGCCTAATCCCGATAGCGTCTAAGCTGCTGGCGTCTGACATTCGTACAACACGCGTGATGAACAAACTCGCGAGGAACAGGCTTGGTTTCGTACCGGTCGTGGATGCATCGATCAAATATTCATCCTCCGACAGCTGTTAGAGCACCGTTACGTCTTCCAAAGGCCAACGATCATTGTGTTTCTAGACATTCGTGGGCTTTTTGACTCTGTCAGTAGGTCTGCTATATGGCTTTGTTGAAGAACGGTGTTTCTTAAAGGTATGTGTCGGTCCTCAAAGAGTTGTGTCGTCATACCTCAGGTAGGGCTAGGGCTCATGGCCAGCTTTCTCTACTCTTCGCCGTATCCAATGGAGCACGACAAGGTTGCCCTATACCCCCGTTTCTTTCCAATTTTACTATCTGGTCTTCCAAACTGTGGGATTGAACTGCTCCCAGGGGACAGGGTTTTGCACTTAGAGTACGGCGATAATGTCACCTTGCTGAGCGACAGTGCACAGTCATTTCAACACGCATTGGACCGTTTGGCGATCGAGGTGTCCCGATATGGTGTGCTTTTTTGCTTTCAAAATGCAAGGTACATCTTCAAGAGTAGTAGGAGCCTGTGTCTACACTCACCCTTAATGGTGATCAGTTAGAGGTAGTCAATAGCTTTAAGTACTTCGAGAACTTGATCACAGCTGGTAGTGGTGTTGCGGAGACCATATCCATATTGCGAATGACAGATCAGCTTTCGCGAACCTGCACCATCTATGGCACCGCCATGACATCCGGCTTTCCCTCAGTCGAAGAGTGTACAGTTCCACAGTTTGTAGTATTATTCTTTAAAGTTGCGAGATCTGGCCCCTTCGCTTTGAGGATGCTGAGTGACTTTCTGTATTCGACCGTCTGTGTCTCCGAAGTATTGCTCGTGTCTGGTGAGAATCGACCGAGCAATGACGAGGTTCGTCGTCATGTGTTCGGTGCTGATAGTCGCCCTTGGACCGGGATAATCGCTATATATATATATATATATATATATATATATATATATATATATATATATATATATATGCATATTTTCGGAAGAAAAGAGAGGGTGTTTGCAGTATCAAATTAAGATTGGTCAATCAATATTGTAGGTGTTATGCGGTTCGGAACAGGGTGGGAAGTTGGTTGTTCGTGGTTGGGAAAACTGGGTGTAGAAAGTACATCTAGGGTGGGTTGACTGCTTCCTGTCACGACTGAAAGGTCGCGGTCGAGGTCACCATGACTTTGTCTCCCATTTTCCGATCGCGGCCAGGGTAGCTAAGGTGACTTGACAAATCGCTTATATGAACAAAGCGATGGATCTAACAGCCTAATCGCTACTGCCTCCGCTGTTCCCAAAGTGATTTGGCGAACGGTCTTCGAAGAATTCACAGGCACTTTGTAAATTATTTTGAAGGCTTCGTTGTCCACCTGGTGCCTTGTCTCGGAAAGGTGCGCTACGATTGCACTAGTTACGGTTCCTCTAGTTCCTGTCCTCAGCCGTGCTGGTTTGTGTTCCTTGATTCTTTGGGACAGCTGCCGTGTCGTTTTGCCTACATGGCTTGCCAAACATGAGCAAACAAATGAATGGGTTAACATGGAGGAGGAAAGGACAAGCATTTTGTTTTTGAGATTCATAGAAATCATAGACCGGCTTGTGAAGTGGGCGCGTAGAGTTGCGGCGGGAAATGTACGGGTATTGCATGCCTTAGGCACCGAACTAATAGTTCGCATTTAACATTTCTTTTGAAGGGAAGTTGCATGTTGAGCAATGCTTCTGCGTACTGATTCCAGTATATCGACGAGTCAACGGGCATGGGAGTCGATCGCTGTGCGGGAATTGGGTTGTTACCGTTCAAAGCCAGTGGCGGAAGGGTGCTATATCATGTGGTGTAGATGTTGAACAAACCGTTGAGAGCCAGCCCGGATGGCCTTGTGGTTAAGGTGTTCGGTTCACAATCGCTCACCCCGGGTTCGAGTCCCCGTGGGGACTCGGTGGATGTGCACTGCTGATGATTCCCAACAAGGATGAAACAGCTGTACAGTGCTTTCATGGTTTCCAATGATGAGTTGAGCGTTCAAGCTGCATGATGAATCATACTATACAGATCATATCTCCTACTACTCAATTGCATAAATATATGTATATATGTAGCTGTATTAGCCAGAGGATGAAGTTACCGAAAACGAGCTTGTTCGCTATCGTGCCTTTTCCTATAACTCATCCGGTTCAGCGGTTCCAGATTTGTGTGATCAGTATATTCGTCAAGGTGTTTGCGCAGTCAGTCGATTGTCTACCTGCTTGTTCCACCCAAGGCACAAAATGGTATGTGACACACGTGGTCAGCAGTGGTGATCCACACGGTCCTTTTCATCGAATAAAACATGTGGCAGAATTTCTTCCGTCGACTGTTTGTCCCATTTGCTGTCAAATGGCCAAGTATGTTTTACTCGAAAGACTCGAATCCCCGTTGCATAGAGTGGGCGGCAATTAACTCCATCACGACCAGATTGCACCTTGACGTGGTGTGATCGCTTGCATGCTTCCATGCCCCAAACTGCTATGCAGGATGACTTCTTTAAGCCGGAAATGCAATCATACTTGACAGGTCAATGGGTGGAGGCCAGGCGAAGTCCAGTCTCTGACACAGTGGCATAGTTGCCCTCGATATCTTTCTTCTCTTTTTTCTTCCTCACGATTTCCACTGATTGCTTTGTTCTCGGCCCTTTTCACTCTACGTTTCTATTCTTTTTGCCCTTGGCTGAACGATGCTCTGAGGCAGCAACCAAAATCAGAGCCTAGAAGTGTGCCTAGTAGTTGAATGAACTGAACTGAACTGCAGCCAATAACATATCTTTTCTGTCATGCTTTTTTTGGTCTCCGGGTGTTTAAAAGTTGAAATAATAATTAGTTGCGAATATTAGAGAACAGTATTGGAGAGCGAACAGTTGTTTTCAATGATTCCTAACCTCGTTCTCACGCACCAAAGACTGAGCATCCGAAACGAGAAATGACCCCTGAAAACCTACTACCAATGGTCGATTCAGCACCACCACACTAACTGACATACACCAGATCATCTCCCCACCCTACACCACACACCTATTGTAAAAATGATCTTCAACCCAGTCAACGGCCAATCAAATACATAATTGTCACCTATATGATGTGTAAGAGCAAGATTAGGAATCATTGAAAACAATTGCTCGCTCTCCAGTGTTGTTATACTAATGTGACCATGGGACTTTTCAAATAGTTGTGAATGGCTTGCAATTTCCCTATCGTTTTTTGCGGAGTTCATACGTGTTAAAGGATATGTTCCAGTTTGCATAACCGCCAATCGTACTCTCAGTGCAGTTGTTATGGTTGCTACCTGCAAGCTAAGTCCTCTGTTGGAACCCGAAAGATTACGATTTTTCTTTGTTATTGTAAGCTTGCCTATGAGTGTAGGGGAATTGATGTGCCCCCGGACAGAGATCAGAGCTGCACGCAGCTGAGCGCTTCCAGAAACGGTTTCTCTCTCTCACACACACACACTTACCAGTTTCATCCTCTGTACTGTATCAACAAACACGCGTATCTGGTTTGAGGTTCTCCAGAGGAGACGGACTGTTATGGAATAAAATCCCTAATCGGCATAACGGTCGTGTTAGATAGAAGATTTTCACGGCTGGAGCCAGGTTGTGAAACGGGCGTAAATTGACATCACTGCTAACAGTTGAAAATTTCCCGTAGGCAAATTGGAACTTTGTACGAACGGTACGGTGAATTGTGTCCGTTACTACCTGACCAACTGTTGAATGACACTAGAACGACAGACGAAGCAGCGTTAGCGGAAATACGATGCGCTAGAACAGACAGTATAGATGTACAGAACGTGTAGTAACATCTCTCTCGGATGTGGCACGTCGTGATATAACATTCTTCATATAAATTAAGGTGTTGTTTTATTACATGCTTTCTAAATGTTATCCGAAAGGGTGTGTTATTGATTGGCACGTCTTCTAGACTATTACTCTGGTAATGTAAGTAATGTACAAGAACTTCTTTCTCGCGTTGAGTCGCCTACCACGTTGTCGTATGTGGTTGACATGGTTATGGCGGAGGTGGGACTGGCAGACGGTGTTGCTGTCACCTTTGGACGAAATGCCAACCGTCATTTTTACTGAATCCTTCATACGTTATATTTCATAGTTTAGCGGCTTCCTTCAACTGGTGGTGGCCGAGTAGTTCTAAGTGTTTACCACCTCGACGTTAAGAGGTTCTAATCCCGCCACCACTGATCACTCTGGTGATAGACAGTAATCCACTGTCGCCCGGCTCGTTGCCACCCCCTAACCCATTGGGATTTATGTGATCCTTCACTACTCCGAATCTCGGCCAGGTCGCTGATATGTCCCTTCCATCACACTCCTGCGCAACCTTGTAATAAAAAAGTGTACACAGTTGACTCTGGTGATCTGAGTTACTCAACTTTTTCGACATCTAGTTTTGATGTGTGATTGAACAAAAATTTTTTATATATGTCCACTTTCTTCAATGGGTAGAGGCCAGACGAAGTTCAGTCTCCTGATCCTCCAGGTTGGGTGTCTATTTGAGCTGGTAACTCAGTCGGCAAAATCAGTGGAAGAATAATTGATCCAAGCAAACGGGCTTCCACTTAGCCATCCCGTTGCCTCGCGGATAGGTTTTTGTTAAAACTATAGGCTTTGGACGAGGACCCTAATCGTTCTCCTGCTTTGCGGCTGGACACTAGCAGTACCCGTCCAACATCACCAATGAACTGCACGAATAGAAAGAACTCCATACTACATCGGTCGTCAGGCAGAATAATCAGGACCGCGCTGCCCATTGCGTCGAGTGGGGTGGGCAGTGATAAGTGGGCTGCTGCTCAGAGTTCCCTCTCTTTTATTCAACTTTTGTCTTCTGTCCTCAACCACGTATCTTTGCCCCCTCTATCCACCCATAATGCTCCTCCTGGCAATACGGTCGATACTCGCAGCGGCTCATTGTCAAATGGTGTCGGGAATAATCCTCTCTCTGGTAACTCACATTTTCTCAAGCCTCGTCATCCTCTGAATGTGGGCTCCTTCAAAGTGCGTACACTCATGCAGGCTGGTCAGCAAGCGTGCCTAGCCCTCACATCAGATTCTCTGAAGATTGATGTTTGCTGTGTAAGTGAAACGCGTATCCAGGATTCGAGCACTGTGATTCAACTAACTGTTGGTATCTCATCAAAGTATTTTCTGCGCACCTCAGAAGACGGAGCAGCTATAGCTGCGGGTCAACGTGGTGTAGGAATAGTCTTGACTGACAAGGCTGAGGCTGCCCTCTTAGACTAGATCCCTGTTAACAGTCATTTATGTGCTGTGAGTCTCCA
Organism: Fasciola hepatica; assembly: GCA_948099385.1. NCBI lineage: Eukaryota > Metazoa > Platyhelminthes > Trematoda > Plagiorchiida > Fasciolidae > Fasciola > Fasciola hepatica. The sequence goes on from CANUEZ040000175.1 coordinate 6,879,190, forward strand.
GAGGTCAGTCGGCGTTCGAAAGGATAGTTGTGTTAAGCGCAGTTTGTTTGTGATCTCGGTGAACGCCCCAACGGACTGCAGCTCTGGCAGGCAGAAAGATGGGTTCTACGATGAACTCGCCACCCTCGTTCACAGCAGTAATGGTTCTGACATTGTAGGGCTAGCTGGCGACTTCAATGCACAAGTTGGCAAACTTAGTGTGTCAGAAGCTTGTTTAGGTGGTTGTTTTGCTTTACCCGCTGAGCGTACGGATAACGGAGATAGGCTTTTCCAGTTTTGTACAAACAATCGATTGTTCTTGTCTAGCACCAATTTCCGACACAGCTCGCGTCGCACAGCGACATGGCGGTCTAACTCTACAGATACTTTGAGTCAGATTGATCATATCGCAGTAAGCTACTGTTGGCGCAGTTCTATAGATCTTACTGGTCCATGTACGTAGAGTCGGACCATGTATTAGTTTTAATTCGGGTATCTCTCCAGCTCCATGGTAGTCGCCGCAAACCCCAAACCCGATTAGCCGTGCAACGTATGTGTGATCCAGAAGTCCGCACCCGTTATGAGCAGAAGTTAGCACATGAGCTAGGATCTACGACAAACAGTAACGTAAATGAGCATTAGGCCCCTACCCAGCAGGCGATACACGTATCAGCAGGTTTTGCCTGTGGCCCTAGATCCGTTGTCCATCAAAGACACTGGATCTCGCAAGAGTCGCTGAGTATAATGGAGCAAAAGCGTCAGCTCCTGAACTGTAAGGAGATGAATAAGATACGAAGACATCCACAGAAGCAAGTTACGAAAAGCCTTAAGAATGATCGCGAAAATTGGTGGGTCAAGGTATCCGAAGAAATGGAAATAGCAGCTGCTTCCGGTAACAGTCAAAAACTGTTCAGACTTATTCGTGACACCGGTGGACGGCGCATCTAGGTCAGTGAAACGATTTGCGATAGAAATGGAGAACCCATCCGTGACAAAGAGCAAAGGCTCGATCGTTGGGCCGAATACCTCAAGGAACAGTTCAGCTGGCCGCACACTAGTGTAGTTACTCTTGTGTCAACAACTGCGACTCCTTGGAGAGTATCACTTGAGCCCCCATCGGAAGTAGAAGTAGAGTCATGTATTCGATTACTATGGCGGGGGAAAGCGGAAGGTCCCGACGAACTCCCCCCAGTTCTTTTCAAACTTGGTGGAGATCATTTGATAAAATCACTTACCGTCTTACTCCGTGACATTTGGAACGAGGAGCGTATACCGGTAATATGGAGTGAGTCATTGATTGTTCCCATCTTCAAGAAGGGGATACGCAATGACTGTAGTAACTATCGTGGGATTAGCTTAATTCCGATAGTCACCAAAGTATTATCCTCGATTTTGCTTCACCGTCTGTCACCAGCTCGCGAGAGGAACACCCGCGAACAGCAGGCTGGATTCCGCCCAGGTCGAGGATACATGACCAGATTTTTACTCTTCACCGAATACTTGAAACGCGTCACATGCACCGGCGACTGATAATAACGGTTTTCTTAGACTTAAAAGGCGTCTTCGATTCAGTTGATCGAACAGCGCTTTTCAGTGCTCTTCATCGAAAAGGTGTGCCCCCGAAGTTCGTAAACCTACTGAGATCATTGTATTCTCATACTTTTGGTCGCGTTACAGTTTACGGTAAACTATCCGGTCTGTTCGAAACGACCAGCAGTGCTCGACAGGGATGTCCCATGTCTCCATTCCTGTTCAACTTCGTCATGGACGAAATAATGGAGAGTGGGCTGCAAAATCTTCAAGATGTAGGCGTCGAACTAGGAAATAGTGGAAAGCTGTGTGACCTAGATTACGCGGACGACGTTGTCTGTTTGCTCGAATCCACGGAGTATGCACTAGATAGACTTAGGAGAGCCGTAGCTCCATTCGGCATGCGCTTTGCACCTTCAAAGCGTAAGGTGAATTTACAAAACGACGTCAACGATTCCGAGCTTGATGCTCGATGGGGAGGGACTAACAATTGTCGACCGTTTCACTTACCTCGGCAGCAGCGTGACGGCGGATGGGAGCACAGCAGTAGAGGTGAGCACGTGGACATCCAAGGCTGGAACGGCGTACGCTGGACTGAAACTCTTGTGGCGCCGACCTGATATTTCATTGAAGTTGAAAGTTCGTGTATACTGCGCCGCAGTGCGTTCACTTTTGTTGCATGGTTGCGAGACTTGGAGTCTGCGTGCTGAAGATATTCGTCGTATTGAAGTTTTTGACCACCGATGTTTACGTAGTATCGCTAAGATCGGGTGGACTAGCCGAGTGAGCAATGCTGAAGTCAGAAAGCGAGTATTGGGTATTAATTCGGAGAACGTTTTGTCACAGCGTACCCAGCTTAGTAGACTTCGTTGGTTGGGATACGTGTTACGTGTCCTATTCTCCGTTCCGTTTAAGGAGTGAAAAAAACCACATGGAGGTCAACAGATGACGTGGCAACGAGGAATGAGAAAATGTACAGCGAACATAGGAAAAGTAGGTGCCTCGCGTCTTCGTAGTTGGGGTCCAAAAGATCCGTCTTCCAGTTGGCTAGAGACACCGAATGATATGGCAGCGAACCGCGAACAGTGGCGATCATGTTGTCACTTTCTGTTGAATCAGAATGCTTGATCAGTGTGCGTTTGTACAGTTAGATTGTGTATTCCGTGTGTTGGCTACTAGGGCATTCTGTCCTTTTCCCACCCGTGTAGGTCCACTCCCTGTCCATCTTGTATATTCATACTTTTTAATTCAACGTGCAAGATGGTGAGAAAGGCAGTGGTCAGTGGGGCTTGCCCTGCTGTTTAGCGCTGTACGGTGATGATGATTTCTTCAATTTATTTGATTCATCCTAACCCCTCTCTACTGACTGTCTTCTGGTTTTAGACATACGTGGAACCGAGTGATTATTCTGTCATCCGAATTTGGATATGTCGTGTTTTTCCGTGTTCAGAAAAACAGCTGGCATCCGCATTCTCATCAAGCAGGCCTCAAGTTCGCTCGTCTGACAAAACACATAGTGGTTTTTGGCGAACGGTTATTAGTCGTATTGTCCCCACTCGGCTACAGTTGTTCCTCACAAAAATCTCCGATTTCAGACAACAGTTCGGAGATACTCGTGATCGTTCAAGTCGGCGCGTGGAACGCTTTTGTCTGGACAAGGTTTTGATGGCGGTTCAAACAAAAAACGAGAGCAGTTTACATCTGCGATTATTCCAAGTAAGTGGGAGAACTGGTACGCTTAAAAAATTGCCTCTCATTTGGTTTCAATTCATCCATCACTCGAACGTGTTTTGGAAACCTCACAATGCAGTGCATGTTTTCCTCAAGACATTCCAAGCCTGTCTTTTGTTCACAGACGACAAATTAGTCCGGGTCAGGACGTGCGCTTCAAATGTCCTGGACTTAGACTTCTTCGTCCTGCACTGTTCGCCGAGGCAGTAGGTTTGTGATGAACCAGATAGATCAACCCGTGAGTCAGTTCAAATCTACGAATGCTTTATGCACTCCATGTAGGGTTTATTTTCAGCACGTACGTGGTTTACAATGGAATTCGAGAGAAAGTAGTATAAGAGTTAGTTGAAATGTGGTATCGAATCATGAAAGCAAAATGATGCAGTAAGTACATTTAAATTAACGACGAAGGTGAACAGTGAGATCATCGATTACTTGGTCACTGTAAGCAAATAGGCGGATGAGGTAAGAGATGAGACTTTTTCTATATATAAACGTGCGTGAAAGAATATATAGACCATAGTCACAGAGGCCCACTGCACTATTAGGGGCAACCAGCAACCTGATCTTGGGACTGGTAATGGATAACCACATAAGGCCCCAATAAGTCAGGCGTGGTAATGAGCCGGACGACAGTGGATTAGTGTCTACCACCAACGTAACCGATGATGGTGAGGATTCTTACCTCCGACCTCTGAGGTGGCAACCAAACGTTCTAAACCACCCGATCACCACCGGCTAGACTAATATTGCGCTCATCTACAAAATCTTTGTAAACCTGTTTACTGTTTCCATCTCTAGTTCTTACTTGTTCTTGTGCATTCCTTAGTAGGTCGGGTTGTACTGAGACGGCGACAACCAAAACGTTTTCCACTTTATTTCAATTTAAAGTGCAGTGTTCTTCAGGAGTGGGTACACCCGTATAGCTTCGAATTTCTAGTTTTACTACTGAATGCGGTAGCAGTAGTTATATTCTGACTCCTGAATTCTCGCGAGAAAGTGTTGCATTGTCCACATGGGAAAACGATGAATGCCACCGCAATTTGCAGGTTATACATCCAAAGGTTTTTTTAACCACAGAGTGCTTACGCAAACTGAGTGAACCGTTAGTCAGCGGTATGTCATGCTTTAGCACAGCGTTCATCGTTAACCCGATTATGGTTCAATCCCGTATGTTCACTTTGGTCTCCTGAATGTGAGAAACTCCAATGAATCTAGTGGTTCGCGCATCACCGGTTATTCACTTGCGTTATTCACACACGACTGTGTGGACCGCGATAACTGAGCTGGTAGAGCATCTTCCTGGTATGCGGAGGTGCGCATGTTCGATTCCGGCTCGCGGCGTCCGACTTTTCGATGTGAAAAATGCAAGTGGATTTCCCATTACATATGAATCTAGTTCACTTGGAATAACCATCAGCGGTTCTTGGATTGCTGCTGTTTTGATTCCTACTTCCCAGCAGCAATCTAAATAAGAAAAAAAAAGTTATCACTAGTATGACAAAGTTGGAAGTGAAAATAATGATGGCAGTATGATGATTGAATTGTGCGAATACAAAAGCCTCCGTTGTCATGATATGTAGGCGTATCTTCCTGCCTCTCTATGATCACTGGTTGTATAGATCTTGTGGAAGCCCGACACAAGAAACATAACCAAAGGCAATCGTTTGACTCCTAATGTTTCATCCACCTTACGGACTGTCCTCCTAATGGCGCTTACCCTATCACTGATGATGTAGCCTTTGATAAGTGTTACATGTTTACTCATTAAAGTCCACATCACCAGTCTGACTACGGATTAAACCTGGTTATTGTATTTTGCCCAATACCAGCCATACTGCTGAACGTTTTCCTCAGATGGCGTCGCTCAATTTTTCTGGGTAAATCGTGCTTCATTTAGGTCATTGCATTGAGGGGCAATTTTGATTTATCCGCTGATATCCTCCAATGGAATTTGCTGAAAAAAACTGTAAAATGCTTCATTGTCATCACCCATAAACTATAACCATGCTACCAAGCACGTCTCTCGGGTGTCCCGATAATTGAATATCCATTGTTGTATTACGACATACCATTCTGCTCCCTACCAGCTTTTCACAAAGTTGCCGTTTCTTTTGAGTGATGATAATTGTTCCCAATTCTTCAAATACTTCACACACCTTATTTAACGTCCTAATCTACACCAGTATCATTTCTCTTTGTTTCCCGTCGTCATTATTTTATATTCATTTTTGTGAATTTTTATGCATGTACCATATTCGTAATTCACTTGTATGCAACTGACCGTTCAACTACGCATATCTCGGGCTTCCTGGGATATGCCATTATTGATTCCATTGATTTTGAAATCTAATATTTGCATATTATTAACAGATGTTAGCTTCCTGAAAATAATTTCATTAAAGTCGTCAAATAGGCACGATAACCACGCTGAAAGAATGCCCTGTAACTGCGATTGTGCGCACGGTCATTGGTGGTTAGCTCAATTTTGGACATAATTCGTGTGACCCGGTGACTGAGGTTTCAGTTCAAGTATATTGGGAGAATGCTGGACTGATTGGCAAATTCTGTTTGACTTCATTTCACAAAAACTGAAGTGAGTTTTACTTAACATTCATACTGGACGGCGTAGTTTTTGAGATTTCTCATTGACAACATCAATCTGTATCCTTTTGGTTTCAACCATGTCGGGTATTTTAACATATGATATACATTCCTAAACAACACCGCACATCGTGAGCTAAGTAACATTGACAAACAAGCTGTCTTTAGCACTTATTCGTCTCAATATAGACGTGGCAGAGATTAGTATTTATACTGATATACCGGACAGGAGCACCGTTCAGTTAGTCAGGAGCAAAACTGCCTCAACGGTGGGATGACTGGGAAGCGCGACCGGTTGATCAGGCGAGAGACCATTGGTCCATAGTTTTTATCTTCAAATATATTATCATCGTCACTGAAATAACTAGCGGGTTCATCAGACCTTAGTTATGGGCTTGTAGCCACGCCTAAGCGGCCAACACAAGCTATGACTATGTTTTTATCATAATTCCCTCGGACAGTATCATGCAGAACACGGAAAGACCGAAGCCAGTGAATTATATTGGGGTCGCCACGACATACACTCGCCGTCCCCTAATCACAGCCGCTCTGATTACTTAGGGGTGTTAGAGCGTACCGCCAACCTTAGTTAGATACAAATGGACCTCACTTGTATTTCAATCTCTCCTGTGTTTATCGCTTTATCTTGTCAATCCATGTCGGTACTTATAAACGACGAATCTCCCAATACACCTTTCCCATATTCGTCATGCATCGTTCACCCTTATCGGTGCAGTTGCTTCCGCCAGTGTTAGGTCACTGTGCCTGCACACCTTCACGTTTAATCACCGAAGTGGTTTTATTGTCATACTTAATCGCGCTGTCCAGGATGCTAGGACTGTTTCCACCCCACAATCCCTAAGATTATCTCACCGCTGTCTGTGTACTGTAGTCAGCACACACGAGCCAACGCACATGGATGCGCCAACAAACACACACACGCTCCTACACCCACCGTCAATACGTGTGGGTAGTTGTCACTGCCTTTCGATATGGTTCACTCCTCACCTGCCGCACAAAATAGCTCCACCCGGTCGCACGCTTCCGCTGGTTAGTGGTTTTCTAGCAGCATTTTGGCATCAATAATGGGACGTCTTACGTGAAACATTTCGCATGCTTTTCTCAAACGGAAACCGCCAATCTTCAGTTCAAATAACGCACTGGGAGACTGAGCCATTGTAGCGCAGAAATATAAACACAGGTTGGTTAACCAGGTGTTCGAGGACACCCCACTGGTAGGCGGACATGTAGGCATCATGCTGTAAGTCCTTCATGTCCCAGTCTTTCGGGTGGCTAGGTAGGTAGCGTAGGAGCACCATAGATTGCATTTGACCGGATTGTTGTGGACGCATGTTGCCGGGTGGTGTAGCGTCCGTCGGGCGCATGAATGGAGATTCAGCCCTCATTGTTGCTGCTTCTCCGATTTTTATTCTACTGTTGTTCTTCTCTCAACTATGACTCAGTCTGCTCCCATATTCATCTCTGTGGCACGCATCACTGCGACCATTTGATTAACCGCTTCAGCGAGAATAAACCGGCTCCATCTCTGTAATCGTGGAAATATTCGGCGCCGCACATCCTCATTCTCGGCTGAGCTCGAAGGGGATAACCATCTTCTGTTTTTGGATTTTGATCTAACGAGGCGCCCGGAAAGCTCAGCAAAACAAAAAAATATCTAGAAAGGCAACATGGAGTGGACAATAAACAAGTTTTCACAGTTCTGTGCGTAATGGCCGAAAAGAAAACCTGATAAGTTGTTCGACATCATGAGGTAATAACTACATATAAATGTGATTGTAAAAGCCTGAAAATGAATCCCCGAAGACATATGTTCGCCCACACTGCGTGTTTTGATCTAAACCGTAGGTCTGTCCACTACTTTCCGAAATACGATAAACACAGCTAGGGATCATGTTGACCGCTTAAATGTTGTTACAAGTCCATGAATAGATACCGATGGATCAGCTAGTTATTTCAGTGACGACGCTAATACATTGGATGGTCACACCTCATCAACCGGTCCCGCTTCCCAGTCATTCCACTGTTAAGGCGATTTTTCTTCGGACTGTTTGAATGGTGCTTCTGTCCGGTGCGTAGGTATGAAAACCAATCGTTGCCACGTTTATTCTGAGCTGAATGTGTGTAAGCGACAGTTTGGTTGACATTTCTATTCAATCAGTACGGCCGAAATTATTAGAATATAGATTGTTATGATCGGTCGGGAACGTCGGCGACTAGACGGTCGAATAGAACTGTGATTATTCCATAACTTTATTACAGTTCACTTCAGTTTTGTGAAGTGAAGTTAGGTAAAACTTACCAACATGTAGAACATCCTTCCAAGCTACTTAAACTGATATTTGAGCGTAACTATCGGAGATCCCTTCAATCACCAGACGACATTTAAGCCTGGATGACAATCACTTTCTTTCCTTTTTTGTGTCACTAATAATCTCTATCACTTTCTATTTGTCTAATTGATCCAATCTCTCAAGTTGTCATAATATACTGTGATGTAACGGCACAAGTGTGAATCACCGAAAGCGAGCTTGTTCGCCTATCTGTGTTCTCAAAATGTGCTCAGTGGGAACAATCGGACAATTAAGTTCAAGTTTGAAATAAGCACGGATGACTGCGCACATGACAATAGCAGTTGTAGTGCATTCTTCCAGAACTATCCAACGTGGCTATCATAACTATTTTACGGCTCCAAGTGAATATACGATATTGAATCACAAACCGGTCAGCGATAAACATCGGGCTAGTGGATGACACCGCCGACCAGATAATAGGTCCTAACTCAGGCTTTCCACGTAAGGCGCTAGTAAATAGATCAACAAGGCTCTTTTATTCACAATGTCGGTTTATATACCACTAACAGTTCACTCAACTTGCGAAGATAGCTTTATCCGATCACTCTGTAGTCAAAAATACCACCTTTGCATGCATAATTTGCAAATTGCGGTGGCATTCGCCGTTTTCTCAAGCGCACAGTGCAACGCTATTTTCTCGCGAGAATTCAGACGTCAGAATCTAACTACTGCCACCGTTTCCAGTAGTAAAATTCGATAATCGAAGCTCCAGGGGTGTGCTCACTTCTGAAGAACACCCTGTACACAACGGACCAATCGAACGTTTCTTCGTCTGGTATATTTTTCATTGAGACCGCATCATTATTTTTTAATGGCACGGGGAAGCATGTATGCATGCATGCATCCGTGTTCTTAGTGTAATTGACTCATTAGCTGACCTACCAGTCAATTAAAGCATGAAAATTCTTTGGCACTTGGTTAAACAATTCAGGAGACAAACATTGCGAGAGGAATTCCTTTCATATTCTCTCATCGGTCGCGTACATATAAAACCCAGCAAGAAAAATAATTACGATATGAAATGAAATGATTGATAACAGCAGTTTTATGGGGCTCGAAGTCCTGCTTGTGTGACTGCATGTGGTTGGCTAAATCCATGGTAGGTTGAGGGTGAATATCATACGCTTTTGGACACGTAGGGCTGTTTTAGTGTGAGCGTTCGATAATGCCTCAAGTTTCCTTAGTCGATGTTTGTCGCGACTATGTAGCAAGATTGCGAACGCGTTCGCAGGATCTACCGTGTGACCACTTTCCATCAAGTGGCGAGCGATGGCCGAGGTCGGCCTTCGTGATGCACTCGAATGTTGTAGGCTAGGCTGAGTCATCGCGTCACGTATCTACTTTGGAATGTGTTCGGCCATTCTAGTTCGCATTGATCGGTCGGTCCTACCTATGTATGCTTCGTTGCAGCTGCAATAGAAGGTGTAGATGCAGTGGGAGGTAGATTCAACTGAATGACGATCTTTGAATAGGGATGTTGGGAGGCGCCGTGTGAATGAGTGAATTCACAGTGCCGCGGCATAGTACGTTCTATGTAATGCATTGTGTAGTAAGCCGTGCTATTGATTCTCCTTTTTATGGGAGAGATATGTAGACCTCTTTTTTGGGCACCCAAGAAACAGATGACTGGGTCTAGTTTTTTGTCTGACTATGAAAACGAGTGAATGCCTCAGGACACCCGTTGTCACATAATGTGGCATACATAATTGCCTCCTCGTTTCGTACAGTGTCTTCTGTACAGATTTGTCTTGCCCTGAAGAATAGAGTTCAGACCAGAGCTCTCTTATTTCCTATTGGTGAAAAGCTTTTGAAATGGAGGTACTGTCCAGACCAAGTCTCCTTCCGGAAAATGGACCGCTGAATAGATCCGCCCCCTCTTCGAGTTAATAAAACGTCGTGGAAGAGCAACAACCCTTGCTCTTCTAACTCACATGCGAACTTCAAGTTCGGATGTACTCCGTTGAATTGCTCCAGTAAATCTTCAATGTCTTCTACGTGATTCACCGCAATGAAATATATTGTCTACATATCTTCTGTAAAGAGACGTCCTATTTATCACCGCATCCAGTAGTACTTCGATCATGCCCATGAAAATATCCGCCAAAATAGAACCCAGCGGACTACCCATTGCAAATCCATCAATTCGTCTAAAGACTGTCCCTTGAAGCTGGAATCGGGCGTTCTCTGTGCACAATAAAATCAGTAGCTTTAGAATCTCTGGTGGTACTTGGAGGTTGGTGTTTTCCTGTATGACAAACTGGCATGTAAAGTCAACCGTTTCTAGCAGGGGTACATTGGCGAATAGTGATCTAACATCAAAGACGCACATAAATTTCCCAAGCAGATCACTTTTGGACAAAAGATCACAAAATTGGAACGAGTCATGTAACGTGTAAATACTGAGGCACTTATGTACTGGTTGAAGAACTTTGACTAGCCACCGAGCTAATTTATGGTAGGGCGAGTCATTCATTGATAATACAGGGCGCAGTGGAACATTAGTTTTGTGTGTCTTTGGTAAACCGTATAGAACTGGTGTGTGGCAGTCTACAGGTTTCAGTTTTTTCATTTGCAGTTCTGTGAGAAATCCGTGCAACACAAGGATTTGTAACTCACGTGTAGTTTGCTTCTCAATCAAGCTGTACGTTATCCGGCGTGGGGTCTGGTTTGAACTTGCCCCTATCCTCCAAGATGTTCATCATTTTTCGTATGTATTCTTCCTTCTTTATGATGGCAACACTTTGTCGGGTTTGAGCACCAACAGGTTAGGGTTGTTCCATAGTTGCTTGAGAGACTGGTAGTGTTTGTGTCTCAGGATGCCCTGTTGTTGAATAGGAGTAGTGAGAAAGCTGTGGGTCAGGTGCACCAGCTTTGCCTTGAACCAGTTCCGATTGTCATCGCTGGGTGGAGTGAGTTCTCTGATTTGTTCGTACAGTCGCTCGAGTTCTGCCTGGCCGTAGATCTTATGAACATTTTTGGGTAGACACTTGAAACCGAAGCCGAGTGATAGCGCTTCCAACTGTAGCCTGGAGAGTTCGGTTGTAGATAAATTTTGCACAAATTTTATGGCTTCTCTGGTGAATTCATTATACAGGGGAAATTTCGTAAGAGATTTTCCAAGTTTGAGTTCAGCGGAGTTCATAATTCTGCGAACTATGTCTGATATGAAGATGGAGAACTTACTACGTACGCGACCGATGAGAGTATACGAAAGGAATTCCTCTCGCAATGTTTGTCTTCTGAATTGTTTATTCAAATTCATCACAGGACCCAAATGTTTCAGTTTCATGAAGAGAACACTCCCATCTTTAGCACTTGCTTGAAAATTCACATTTTTGACTCAATAGGCTGAATTTATCTCCATTTTGTTCCCTAATTACGCGAACATTCGTAAGTAGTGCAGCGGTAGTATTTAATTTAGGGGCGCATAACATTTTGATGAGGAATGTGTTGAATCTGCGTTTGAGGAAGACCGAAATCATAATCGGGGTGGAAAGTCACAAAGTAGAGGAGCTTGTCATCTTCTCAACTCTTTTAGGAGTGGGACTGATAGCCATGCTGATAGTATTTTTATGTGGTCATCCTTCACGATTGGAACCAACGAAATCCACAGGCTCTGTGGTTAGAAAGCTATGGAATATAGCTGTATGCTTCAGTCTGTGGCATCGTATTGATTAGACTGTCTTCATGTACGATATGCTGTCATTTGTAGTTCTCTCGACTTCTTTCATACTATGGTTTTCTAAACCATTTTCACATTCACAGAATGTATTGTTGGCACGAGGAGCCTGAATCCCATGTAATGGAAAATCAACTTGCATTTTTCACATCGAAAAGTCGGATGCCGCGAGCCGTAATCGAACCGGTGACGCCCCGCATACCGGGCAAATGCTCTACCACCTGAGCTGTCGCGGTCCGGACAATCGGCTCCTCGTGCCAACAATTCATTCTGTCAATATGTTTCGATGTCCAGTGGATCATGTTCATGTGTGCTGTTCGTCCCATCGGGAAGTGACCGACGAGGCTAGCCCAATGATTAAAACCAGGATAGTTACTGTGTATCATTGGAATAGTGGTTCGCACATCACCGATTATTCACTTGCGTTATTCACAGCCGACTGTTCGGACCGCGATAACTGAGTTGGTAGAGCATCTGCCCGGTATGTGGAGGGTCGCCGGTTCGATTCCGGTTCGCGGCCCCAGAATTTTCGATGTGAAAAATGCAAATGAATTTTCTATTACATTTTCACATTGTTTCGGAATTGTGTCAAAATTGTTCTTAAACACCACCCGATCGGCTGCTTGAAATGACCGGCGCATCAATCGCCCGAACGCATTTCGTGTAGGTGGCCTCACCGTGCGCTCGTTGTCTGCGCATCGCACCATAATGTGCGACCACAATTACGCACGTGGAACTGATCTCGTCGTGACCAGAGCTAAGAGCTTCAGTAACTATCGCATGACAGGGCTAGGTGGCCGAGAGGTGATTGGCAACAATAGCAATGGACAGAGACAGGTCTCAGTCAGCTTTCGCGTTCCAAATGGGCGAAGTAGACAGAGCAGGTGAAGTCACATTGCGGTCACTCACTGACTTCAGGGATAACAGTGGGAAACGGGAGTTGAAGTGCGGTGACAATAATGCAAATATATCGGAATCCAAACCAGATTTCACTGTTGCCGCGTGGCGATAAAAATTATCGGGTCGTGCTGATGGTAGACTGCAGTTTGGCTCAGTCTTTAAGTGACAGTCAGACAGCATTTCGAATATCAAAATGTGTGATGTACTGTTGATAATACAAATTACAGAAAGCTGCACCCATAATTTTTGCACCCGAAGACGTAATAAAACAGAGAGACGGTAAAACAACATTCTGGCAGTGTAATGTTTGGCAAATATAGCCAGTTTCGGAAGGGCGCTATATCATATAGGGTATAAGTTCGATGAACCGTTGACCTAGCCTTGTGGATAAGGTGTTCGACTCGCAATCGTTCACCCCGGGTTCGAGTCCCAAATGGGGTTCGGTGAATGTGCACTACAGCTGATGACTCCTAACAAGGATGAAACAGCTGTACAGTGCTTCCATGGTTTGAACATTCACACTGCATGACGAATCAAATTATGGACAAATGTAGGATTGATCCAAATATTAAAATTCGTTGACCCCGGCGGGATTTGAATCCGTGTTTTAGTACCGTGCGTGCTCTATCAGATGAGCTACGAAGCCACACCGATCGGCTTTGTACTAATCTAATTTGTATCATACAGTTTACCCACTTAGATAACATTAACACGGCATCTGTCACAATAAACTAACGTGTAATTAATCTGTCTATGACAGGACTTACCTATGTATCAATCAGTGACCACCAGTCGAATGCACGGACATGCTTGGTTATGAAATAGAGTTGTATTTGTTGATGATGGTGATGATTAGAATCAGAAAATGTCGGACGAGTTATGGGTAAGCTCAATATCGTTACACTGGGCCCGATCACAGGTGAATGAGGAAAAGTGTAAATGGAGCTCCACCGCACACGTGACTAATGCGTGGAGCTCGTTTGTGTGGTCTGTATGGTAGATGATTTGGTGACTGAATTAGCTTGATAAATACAAAAATACAGGTGTTAATTTTTGTCCCGCTTTATAGACGTGGCTACACCCGTTGTCTGTTAGACCAACGACCGCTCAGCAGCCGGACCAAACCAGGTAGAGTGTAGCTGAGACCTTTGAATCTTAGCAATACCGGGCTCCTCGAATCGTCGTCGGTGGAATGATCGAAGGAGACCTGTACAGTGATCCAACATTCATGGAGACAATACTGTCACTAGGTTACATGGACTCCTATCTGATTATGTCAAGCGTCACTGGCCTCAATGCAACCCTGTTGTATTACAGGTCTCACTTTATCGTGTAAAAATTAGCGATGCGCCCTAGACAAATATTCTAGAAGGGCAGCGAGTCGCTTTCAACTTCCGTAGTTTTGTCTTAGTGGTGATCCGGGCATCAACCTTGGATCGCCTAACATCAAAATGAATCGGCGCTGATGATGTTTCGAGTTCTTACTGGCCAGTAAACTATACCACTGAGTTTTATCAATATTCTTTAATCCTTTTGTCGATCCTATCGTTAAGCAGAAAAAGGGTTATTCTGAGTTATTCTGTGCCAGAATGTCAGAAAGCACTAATAACTTCACCGGTAGACTAGACTCCTTTAATACTGAGTTGAAAGAATTTTTGGGAACCCGGAGGATCGAAACAAAGATCGCTTTTGCTGAAGAAGAAACACTTTGGCATTATGTTACGTGCATGTTTTCCCCTCCGGTCCACAGAATGTACCCTGTCCCAAACCCGATCGGACATGCACACAAAACCTCAAGTATTTGCTACCACTTCTACGATCCTCACCACCGGGTACTTTGGATCGTCTGATTGTTCTTGCCACTTCAGCCGTGGCCCTCGGTTCGCTGGGACTAATTGCCCCGTCCGCCTACGTTTTCGCATCCAATCCGAGCTTGGTTTTTGCCTGGTGCGTAGCCACTTCCGCCGGGGCTGGAGCCGCGGCCAGTTTGGTCTGGCTACGCTACTGGCGTACTCAAACAGCGCATGCCGAATGGGTAAAACAGTTGGTAAGCGGTATTACTCAATTTAAATTCTCTAGACTGCACAACTCGTATTCATTTCCTGTGTACTGTGAACTTCGGTTTGCCTCCCGGTCACGACCGAATTTCAAACCCTGAAGCCTTGAAGTTATCCAGGAACATAATTAATTGTTTTTAATCGATGCGGGGTTCGAATTTCAAATACCATGGAAGAATTTCAATTTCTTTCCCGTGGCACCGGAACCGATCATAATGAAACGATACAATGAACTTGATTAGTTCTAACTAGAAGTCCTCGCAGATACGTCTTCTTTTGATGGATGAAAGCATTTTATCTTCTCTGATTCTTTTGGACCTCCTTTCAGTTTTATTTTGGTAACGATATGTTAGCATATTATTTTACAATGACTACACTATTTGTTATTTGCCATGCATATATTGTCTAGAATTAGACGTACTAAAATGTCCATGTATGTGAACTGTAGGGAAGTTGAACAGCCGAGCGGCCTCGTGGCGTGCAGTGTTTACGGAGTTGAGTTCAAAGGGCGCCGAGAAAGCTTTTATCTTCCATTCTTCGATTTGTTTTTGAGAATGAAACGACTTAGATAACTACACTGAGTCCCTTTGAGCTCATTTGACCAAATTGACTTTCGAAGGACAATGGAACATAGGATTTAGGTAAACATCTCACATGTGTGGGGATGTCGTTGCTTCCAGATGTGAAAACCATACAATGTATTTGCTAGTCAACCGCGGCGACTTCTTTGCAGAAGGGAGTGAGGTGGTGCCATTTTCTGGCATAATAATTGGTTACGCGTTGACCGTATGTGCCCTATCATGAGGACTGGACATAGCTTCTTAAATTGCTTCGAGTTTTCTTGACGTGGTGTCAGACTCTTTTGATTTTCCCTGCGAAAACCGGATGCTAAGCAATCTTAGAAAATGTAAACACGTTTTCGTGCTCAAAGCATCCTACCTGACATACCAATGATAATTTGGTTTTCACGGTGATTACTTACAGTCACTTGTCAAAGTTGATGTGGCGGAAACTCCGACTTCCTTATTTTAATCACCACTTTTGTGTCGTTTAGCGTTCACCCAACAGTAGCGACTCGTCGATCTTTAATTTCTTATCTGCGAACATTGAGCACTTGTTTGTTGCGGATCCCAACTGCCATATCACCATCTTAGATATTTCAATGTTCACAATCTAGACTGGTTGATTCACTGGCCGGACACTTCGGCTCTGGAGCGCAAAGCCAAAAATTTCGCTGTGGTCGACAACCTGTGCTAACTTGTTGACCTCCCCACACGTATTCCCGATCGAGCTGGTGATCGTGCTCATACCCTTGTTCTTATTCTCACTTCTGTTCCTTCGCTGTTCTCAGGCATATCTGCTCTCCTTCCACTTGGCTCATCTGACCACTGGATTATTCCTTGTTCCATCGGTTTTACTCGCCCCGATCTTCCGCCTACCTCGAGACACGCATTTTGGCGTTACAGTTCAACTAACTGGGATGGTTTTTGCGATTTCCTAGCCTCCTATCCTTGGAATGACTGCTGCTTTACTTCAGACGTTTCTGTTTCCGTTTCTAACTTCACTGACATTGTTCTTCAACATATGCAACTTCTTATTCTCCACTTTTCCAAACCCGGTAAACTCGAATCCCCCGGGTGGTTCAACCACGTATGTGATCGTGCTGTACGCTTGCAGCGTGCAAAATTTCGTCGCTGACACCACTCGCCCACTCCCGACTCCCATCGCCGCTTCGTGCAAGCCAGGAACAGATGCTCGTCAACCATACAGAGAGCCAAAGAACACTTCGTCCGCTGGAAAGCCGAACGCTTACTCTCATCTCTCACCGGTAGCGGAACATTTTGGTCCCTTGCCAAAGCAGTCTCCCGCAATTTTTGCCCTTCCAATTTCCCTCCTATCTGTAATTCCTCTGGTGATCTTGTTTGTGAACCACATGAGAAAGCCGAGGTTCTTGCTTCCCGGTTTGCTTCCAACTCCACCTTAACCACTTATCCCACTCCTCCGGCTCCTTCTCTTCCTTCTGTTCCTCACTTTCAACCTCACATTAGCACCACGAAGATCCGCTAAGCACTGCATTCTCTGGATGTATGCAAACCACCCGGTCCGGACGGTATACCACCCATCGTCTTTAAAATGTGTACCCATGAATTGGTCCCTCTCTTACATCGTCTTTTCTGCCTCTCTCTCTCGCTTTCTCCAACTTTCTACTTTTCCGATCCCCTGGAAACACGCCATGATGTTTCTTATTCCCAAACGCGGTGATCTTTCTGACCCGAATAACTGTCGTCCTATTTCCCTCACACCTATTATTTCCAAAGTATTCAAAATTGTCATCTCCGACCAACTGCGTATGTTTCTCAAACGCAAAGGACTACTGAGTGGTCGCCAATACGGATTCCGACCTCGCTATTCCACCGGTGATATCCCGACCGTCGTCTCACACCTTGTCGGCTGCACTCGACAACTACGGAGAAACATACATGGTGTCGCTCGACATCTCTAAGGCATTTGACCGAGTTTGGCACGAAGTTCTTCTGGTGAAACTGTCCTCGTTCGGGTTCTCCTCCGCACTCGTATCGTGAACATCAAGTTTCCTCAGTAAGCGAACTATCTCCGTTCGAGTTGATGGGGTTCTGTCCCAGCCATTTCCTGTGAATGCTGGTATTCCGCAAGGTTTAGTACTTGCGCCCACCCTGTTTCTTTTATTTATTAATGATCTTCTACCCATTACTTCCAACCCAATCCATTCCTTTGCCGATGATGCCACCGTTCATTTTTCCCTTTCTTACGGCACTCTCCGCCATGCCAACACCAACATCGACCGTGACCACAGTGCATCCAGTGCGTCTTTAGAGTCCCACCTCGAACACATTTCCTCCTGGGGATCCCACAAACATGTGGCATTTAGTGCTTCCAAAACTCCTCTTCTTTCAATTTCGTTGAAACATCATTCATTCTCTCCTCATTTATCCTTTGATTCAATTGTTCTGCCTTCCACAGATCCTATCTTTCTTTTGTCGGTTGACCTATAACCTCTTCCGTGTGTTGGTCCACTTTTATATCTCAACTCGCCTCTCGTACTGCGCGCAAATTTGTTTTTCTTTTTCGTGTCAGACGCTTCTTCACACCAGCTCATCTTCTGCTGTACAAAGCTCAAATCCGCCCCGCACTTGGATACTGCAGTCACATGTGGGGTGGAGCTTCGTCTACCTCTCTTTCTCTTCTTGATCGGGTTCAACGCAAGGCCATCCGGCTGATCGACGACCCTTCTTTAACCTCCAATCTGCAGTCACTAGTCCATCGTCGGGCTGTTGCTTCGTTATCTCTCTTCTACCGATACTATTTTGGATTTTGTTCTTCTTTCCAAAAGTTTTTCCCAAATATCACGTACCCAGGCAGCTAGTCATCCTTATCAAGTTTCTGTCACCAGATGTCAAACTTTTATCTTCCAGTCTTCTTTCTTCCCCCGGACCGGTAAATTATAGAACACTCCTTTTTTTGTCTTCCCACCCACTCACAACCTTTCTCTCTTCAAAATCGGGATCAGTAAACTGGTTCTTACGTGAATGTTCCCCAACAACCCACTTTTACAGTATGTCTTTTGATTTTGCCGTTTACCCCTTATGCTGTAATTCACATTAAGTGTAATGAAAGAAAGAATATTAACTGAAACATTTGGATCCCGTGATGAATTTGAGTAAACAATTTAGAAGACAAATATTGCTAGAGAGATTACTTTCGTATACTCTCATCGGTCGCGTACGTATAAAACCCAGCAAGAAAAATAATTACGATATGAAATGAAATGATTGATAACAGCAGTTTTATGGGGCTCGAAGTCCTGCTTGTGTGACTGCATGTGATTGGCTAAAGCCATGGTGGGTTGAGGCTGAATGTCATACGCTTTTGGACACATAGGGCTGTGTTTAGTGTGAGCGTTCGATAATGCCTCAAGTTTCCTTAGTCGATGTTTGTCGCGATTATGTAGCAAGATTGCGAACGCGTTCGCAGGATCTACCGTGTGACCAAGAATATTAGTTTTCACTATGCACAATAGTAAATGTCAAGAGATTTGTCGTAAAAGATTTTGCAACAGATTTCGAACAGTGAAGCCTCTTTTGTGAATGATTTCTTATCGTTCCGCGCTCCCAGATTTTTTAGTTGTCATCTATTATCTTAGTAAACGATGATATCAGAATTAGATGCATGGCTGTCTTTCTCATTATTCTAACGGACAACTGAATGCTGCCTTGTTTTCACCGTTCCATGTACCTCTTAACGATCTTTGACGTTCTGCACGATTGTTCCCTGTTGTCAGAATTTCGCAAGTATTTTATTTCCTCTGAAAAGATTTCACAAGGTAAATCAACAGTTGTCTCTCATAGCACTCACCTGTATGTGGTATGAATAACAATCCCTGCCTATTTTTAACACGTTGAATCCATCTACTGAAACTGTTGGTAGTAGCCAAATACAACGAATTCCGGGAGATCACCCCGGGTGGAATTACCAGCATTTTGCAACTAGAGCACACCAAGAATGGCATCTTTTTACGCTGGGATCAATGCAGTGTTGTTCCGTAACATCTCTTACATCCAAATCTATCGACTCCTCTGAGTAGTTAAGCTTCGTCCACTTCCGACGGCTTATTGTAACAACCAAACATGAACGCAAATAGTAAATATTTCGTGTGATGCTTTCCTAATTAATACCATTTTTCAGAATATATTGTCCCCTATGTTTCCGACACACAGTACTATGAATGCGGACTCAACGCGGATGCAGAAACTCTCAACAGTTTGCTAAAACTGGCATTCGAAGAAGCATTCAAGTCTACTCTTTTGACTTATGCACTCCTTCTAAGACCATCTGAAAGTAAGTCTATTGATTCCAGCGGGTAATTGTACTCATTATTTTTTTCTGCACTTCCGGTTAATTGATATGGTGGGGCAACGTAGTCGCAAAAGTGTTTACGCTCCCCTTGTGCTTTGCCGAGTTCTTTTGTCCTTTCTGTGATCTGTGAAACGTGCAGCGACATGGTCACGTGGTGACCAGTTGTTGCATCACATTCTCTGTCATTCGTTGTTTTAATCTGAGTAGTACAAATACAACACCACAGATAATTTGATTCACTTTGATTTAATCTTCAGCAAATACTGACAGTTAGCATAAACTGTGAGATAAGTGTTCACGTCCAAAGGGCATCTAGATTAATCCCTCAAGAAGAATACGAACTTGACCGTATTCACTGTGTTAGGTCACCTCCTTTTATGAAATAATTTACTCGACACCATGGTTTTGTGCCCTGATGATAGTCCCAGCTTCCGTTTTTAGCTTATACAAGAATTTCTGTGGAATATGAAGAATAATATTCATGAGCGCAGCAAAAGTCTGTTAAGGTTGGATCCCACTGCTTCCGCTTTCACTAGAATGCAATAATCGATCACGTGTACTGTGTAAGAGGCAGGAATCTTTGGTAGTGTTTATCTGTTTTACGCCTCTATGATAATCCTATGCCGATGCTTTTTCTTAGTTTCATCGTTGTTATTCGTTTTGAAGCCCTCAGTTGTATTTGTCGATCAATCTGGACCACCAGAGGATGCACTTCATCTGCAGAGATTACAAATGCTCCCCCAATGTGCATTGCTCTTCGAGGCAGATAGTCGTTGGAGAATGAGTCGAAGCAGTCATTCACGGATACGGTGAAAAGGTATAAAAGACCTAACCGGCGGTTCGGGCCCTATGGTGCCTTCCGAGTTGGAGCCCACGAGATCCGCTTACCGTATAGTCGAATACGTTGGGTGATATGATCATCTGTCTCAGTGGAGTACTTGTGTCCAGACTTTTTCTTTATCGTCATTTTCCCTCATGTAACTTATTTCGTGGTACTTTGCGCTTCAGCCTCCTTCATTTACGACTGAACAGTGCTGTGAGGCGGTTGCCAAAACCCGAGGACTGAGGCGCAAGGTTGATGGTTGAATGAACTGAACCGATATTCATTGCTTTCTAACCCACACTTTCTTTCATCAGATGTCCAGTGCATACGGTCGTGTATGCTGTGTTAGTATAATTACGAATCACCGCTAAGGTGTGACAAATAACAAATCCATCCCCGGGTGCTCAGTTTATTTTTTTCCAGTAACTTTCTGATTGGCATGCTCATCTACATCTCAGATGAAATTATCTTTTCTTCTAACTGAAAAATTCCCTCTTTCCATTTGAAAAGCTGTCTATTGAAGAATTTTTGGACTTTCCGGAATCGATTCACGATGGCAAGCCATCACGTGGGAATTTGCCACCAGAACTTGCATGTTGCAACTTTCGGTTGAATATACAAGTAGATAAAAAAAGGCTCAATACTAGCCGAGAACGAAATTAAATCATTTACACTGGTCTTACTCTAGTCTTTGAATCCGAAAAGCGACCCAGGATACATTCCGGATACGGTAGACCTTGGAGGCCAACATTTTACAGACCCATTCATGCAGCTATTTCTGTACTCCCTCCCTTTCTTGGCAGTTAGTTTCAAAGAAATTGTGGGTCCCTTTTTATGGTCTTCAAAGCAAAAAACATTATTTTCAGTTACACCGTTGTTCCAAGTTCGTCGATCAAGTTTTTTCACCCGTCCCCTTCTCATTCACAGTCGAATCTCCTATCAGTCCGGGTCAGTTGGAAGTTCGTGCTGCATCTTGGATTTCGAAGCGTCTTCCGACGAAAAACCCGATCACTTTATGGTCCAGTCTGCAAGAATCTGCCGCTTACGGTTCTCATGAATTCGCTGACAAGCTAGATCCGATTTTCAACATTTTCTTCTCCCCGGATCGGGCCTTGAACGTGCTTCGCCGCCTAAATTTAGTACACGGACCGGCAGACAGTCCACGTGCACGCCCGATCAACGAGGCCGCTGCGATTTTACAAAATGACCAACAGATCAACACCTCCGGTTTGTATCGGCTCTGGTTTGTGGATCCACTGGTTGATGAGGAGTCTGCACTGAACGAATCGAACGAGTCTTTGTGACAGTTTGTAACTTTCTTTCATCCTCTCCTTCCCCGCTGACTTGATTTGATCATTTTTCTTCTGCTCCTTGTGTCAGTTATTCACGATGCTAGCTAGCTAGCCGGGTTTCACATTGTTCTTCATTACCGTTCATATCACTAGTACAATATTTGAATGGAATGCGTGAACTCGTTATTCGATGTTATCCGACGGTTGGTAGTCATCAACGGTGGCACAACAAACGTTACTATTCCGTTCGGATTTCCAATCATAAACCTCCCGTTTCTTTGCTCCAGTTTTGTTTGCCACCTCGCAGCATCATCTAGTCCAGAACATAATGAACAAAAAAACAGAAAAGCAGACCATGTGTGAAAATCATCACGACGAAGACTCAAATGCAATCACGCCACTGACCGCGGCACCTAGCCATGCCACCTAATGTATCTAACATACAAGGTTTTCGGTTTAAAACCCTAATATCAATACTACACACCTGAAAGGGGAATTCTATTGATGGCGGTGAGGTTCGTACCCGAGATCCCATGATTTAGTATGACAACTCTTAGACCACCTGAACTGTAGCCAGCAGGCATCTGGATGGAGCAATTATGCGTATTTCAAAACCGTTTCTCAACGGGAAGTGAATCGTTAGCTCTGGACAGAAAATCGTTTTTTAGATCGGTTTTCTGATTATTTCGGCGGAACACAGAAAAATGTTGCCCACTTTGAAAAAGGATCTCATCCGTAGAGAAACGGGGAGAGAGGTCGGATGAGCGATGCTTCTTTCACTATCAAACTGCACCGATCGCATTAATGGCAAGCACAAAAAAATAATATTCATCCTCTTCTCCAACATTATAGCAGTCCGTTAGGTGTAACCAACTTTATCGCGTGTCCAAGCGCGTAATCTAATTTAACGCAGTTAGGATGCATTAATTTTCCAGTCGATCCGCCCCGAATTCCCCATAAATTCGACCTAAGCGCGAGAAAATGTCGACAATCACAAATGTCAGATAGCTTATCCACGTAGAAGATCGGAGCACAACTCGAGCGCAGTCCATTTTTCATCTTTTTCTCAATCAGAGACCAGTAGAGGGAAGTATTTCACCCTTTTTTCTCATTTCGAATTGGCCAGTACTACTTCCGAAAGTTGTAATCTGCATTTTTCCTTGTGCTGATTTGCACTCTGCATCAAAAATACAAACACCATCGAATGCAGAGTCTAGGCGACTGTGTGAGGATTGTATCACATGAAAAGCCATTTCCTCTCAATTTCGGGTCGACCTTAGATAGTATCGCACAACTGGTCCGAGTCCAATTGCTTGTTCTACGCCGCTTTAACATTTTTGTTTTAGCCGCCATTTCGGTAGCTGGCCTTCTGTAACGAACTCGCATGCGTAGTCCGAAACGGACATGAGGATTCGTCGCGGAATGGGGCGCAAATGTTAGGAATTAGAGGTGGGCGATAAGTCTATGTTGTCTTGACCAAATACTACTGCGTAAATCTTGTGTTAGTCTGATTCAAGGTTGGCCTATCTTATCAACAGTCTGGTCGATGGTGGAAAGGGTTTTTGTTCAAAGGTGGCGGGTGATGAAATCGTCCATCAAACCTAAACGTCGGGGGTTGTCTCATGCGTCGCAAAGTTGTGATGCTTTAAAATAGTCTAGTCAGTTCATGGCTTGCATTTATTTCTATTGGTTTAAAATTATACATGATAGGCGAATCAAAAAATGGAGGCGATATGGATGAACAGGATCGTCCACATGTATTTTTGCTCCACACATCCTTCTTGGTGGTTTCTTTCTGCATATCAGCTTGGTGAATATTTTTGAGACTAAAGAGTTTCATCCGTGCGCCGAACAGTATTCGTGCTACTGGCTTTGATTCCCACCTAATACTTGGTGGGGATTCTCGTTGTTGTTCAACCGGTGTCTCCAGTCATCGCGATGGTTGAATGCGGCGCGCTGCTGAACGTCTTTCGTCAGCTGATGGGGACTGAGTAACTTATGAGCCCTTTACCAACACGCTCTTGGTGATCACCTATTTGATTGTTGTTCAGTTTCATCCCACTAGCTCTAGTGAAAAGACTTTTTCCCTTCGAATCGCCTTATTTTATTAACAGAAAACAGATAGTTTATATGGTGCACGAAATGCTATTAAACCCACCGTGTTTTTCTGCAATCACTTTGGAACCAAACCACTTGGGATGACCAAATTTGGCGCGCTGATGTGTATCAATTATGCACACGGATTTAGGCGTGAAACAAGTCAATCGACTTATTCCGGGAAATGTGCCTGAGAGGGCGCGAAATGCTACTGAACCCGCCCCTTGAACGAGTCGCAAAAACACCGAAATGGCTTAAAAGAGCAACGACGTTGGTCGGTAATGACTCATTTTCGATACTGCAAGATGTGTTATTGTTCAGTATTCGCGTCACATGTGACTCGTGGACGAAGTTTACCCAGGCCGTACATTCTGATTAGAAGTAAAGACCTCTCACTTAGCAAAACAGGGATGATGGGAGATTCGAGGCTCTCTGAACTGGAAAAAAGTTTCGGGGATGAACATAAGCCAGATTCCCTAAAAAAAATTCCAAGCCGGCAATAGTTATTCGTAACTTTTTGAAGGATCCAGATTATTACGGGAAAGGAAATCGTGGAATTCCAAAAAAAAACCTCCCATCAAACCAGAAAGCTTGCGCGGTGCTCCAAACCAACTGACGAGTAAATCAAGGCTGCAGAAGTCTTTGCAATCGAATGTAAGAATTCGGCGTGTATAGTAAGTTCTAGAGTCTGTACCATATCTTAGGTACAGGAATATGAAATCAGTGCCTCTTATGACGCCGTCATTTTCAAGGCCGAAAGGAATGAGCCACAAATCACCACTTGGAGTGCTGAATGGAATAATGTGATATTTAGCGACGAGAAAATTTTTCATTTAGACCACCGTGATGGAATCATGCACCACTGGCACAATTTCGGGAGGAGCAAGCTGGACCTCAGTTGTAGGACCATCAGTGGCAGTTCTGTATGGGTCTAGAGTGCGGTTATTGAAGACGGAGAATCTCAGCTAGTGCTTGTAAAAGGGAAGCAAACGGCCGACTTCTACATCAAAAAGCCGAATGAATTTTGCTCACGATGAGTCCAGAAAATCAACTGAGTACAGTGATATATCAGCATGACAACGCGGCTATACATACAGGCGACCCCGCCAGAATCTGACTATTGTACCGCAACATCAAGTCCACGGTTTGATCAGCCCACAGTCCAGCCTTACCACGATTGGAAACGTCTGAGGCGAATCTGTGCGGATGTAAGAGTCCTCGGAGCTTCGCAGCATTTGACATCCACCATCCTCTATGAATGGGATAGTATAGAACTTGAGACCATCCCGAATATAACGGGAAGCATGCTAATAAAGGTCACTTCGTTCCGTAACCGGCTACTTGTTAAGCCATTATTCTAGGGGTAGGTTTATTAACATTTTGCGCTTGAGATCCGTGTACATTTTATATGACAATGGGTTGACGCAGTGTGCCGAATTTCGTTATCCTAAGTGGTTTAGTTAAAAAGTAATTGCAGTAAAACGGTGGATTTAATACCGTTTCGTGCACCGTATAGGATGCAAGAGTTGCCACCAGCCGTCGCACCACAAACTGGTATCGGGTTGCCTGTCCTCTGATTGGTTGATTAGTGATACGGTCAACCATCAACTTATAGGAATTCTCTTCTTATTGATCCGTTGGCGTTCGTGATTCCGTTCGCTCAAACCTTGACCTGGATTTTGGACGGGCTGGCTGCTAACGCACTAGACAGCCTATCAACGTCGAGTCAGCCCCTACTATCACAGCTGGGGAAACAATGATCTGATCGTGGCTTATGTCAACTAGCCGTCTGTGTCAATTTGAAGAACTATTGTAGAGTGAAAGAAGAATTCCACTAGTATTATCAGCGATAAAAGAAGTAAAAGGTTTTGGCTTTAGTCAAGCCAAGCGACTGTTTTGTGTAGTAGTTTCAGTCACTACGGTTCTTTTGGTTCGATCAAGTATGATCTCGAAAAGGAACAGCTGGTGTAGCAGGGTATTTTCCGATTTGACGGTACGGTATCTGGTAGAGCGGCCTCTCGTTTAGGACTCCAACGGTATTATCCGATTGACACGTCATTCCAAAGTTTGCCTACGCCTTTCCGAGAGCCAGGATTCTGCGGCGTCTGGTCAGGCGAGTGTTGGTGTAGACCTAAGCGCTGTTTGTTACTACATGATTGCAGTGGAAGGGGTATATACCGCACAGCCTCAAAAGCCTACTGCACTACTACGGATAACCAACAATCCGACCCTGAGACTTGGAATGGAGAACCACATAAGGTCCCAGTAGGTCAGGTGTAGTAACGAGCCGGACGACAGTGGACTACTGTAAACCACCACAGTAACTGGTGATGGTGGGGATTCGAACCTCCGACCTTCGAGGTGGCAATCGAACCTCTTAAACCACTCGAACACTACCGGTCGACTAAATGCCGAACGGATGGGCGCTATAAGAAGTGAATCTTCATGCAAGTTGATCAATTGTTGTTCCGATAAACAAAACTTGTTTCGATGTATGCATAGCCACAGCCCAGTAACAGTCTAGGATAGCTTATACCAAAAGATGTATGACCATTTGCGTAAAATGGGCCGAGCTGATATTATGATACTAGCAGGGAAATGAATGCTAGAAAAGGCTGGCTGTCATGAAAAGAAGCTCTTTTGGACAAGGTTCCTACTGGTTAGTAAAGGCTTCTGACTGTTTTCCAATCGCTGTTTGTTCCAACCTCTTACAAACTTCAGACTCTTCAGTCACCAGCACGCCATATGGTTTACTCTTCTGCGACTCAGTACTGGACCCATATCGACCACGTCACAACAGGCAGCAGATGGAGGGATTAAATTTAGGACTATCAGTCTTACTGGACCATCTACATTGACTCCGACCACGCTTTGATATGTTCTAACCCGTCCGTGTGCTTTAGTAGACGTCCAAAAAGCACGATTCAATGCCGGCTAGACTATGAATAATTGCCTCAATTAACCTTTCTATCCTACTTTCAAAACACAGTAACTGCAAGGCTGTTAGAAGTCTCAACAGACAACAGCAACCACTTATTACAAAAGCTTTTGAGTTTTCTTGCTTTACGAACATTGATCTCACACATTTTCATCGCAAAACCTTTAATTTCTACTGACGCTCTGAGCCTTCAAGACGTGCTTCAGTTGATTCCATCTGCCAGAGGGCACAGTGGAAAAAGCCTCGTCGTGATAGATGAACTCTGTACATGTTTGCTCCAGTCAAGTCCGTTTTTAATGAAGATATATTTGGACTCCTGCGTAGTACCAGAATATCTTCTGCCTCGAGTCTGAATCGTCTTCTGCTTGAACCCCTTGAATATATGGTAGCTTTCCGTTAGCTGAAGCGATGTCATCCCTTGTGAATCAATTTCTGAGTTGCAATAGGATCGTCGAATCCGGGATGCCCGTTACTATTCTGTTCCGCCGTGGCCTCTACTGCACTGTAACTGATGGAGAAGGTTGTTCTCACAAGCCTATGATCACATATAAATGCTCCCCATTACCCTCTCCAGTTTACATATAATCCAAATGGGTGCACTTTACACGCTACAGCTTCTCTCAATCTCCTTATCAGCAAATCTTCAGAGGACAAAGCAAAGTCAGTCATATAGCAACAAGGACGACAACACACGGTAGGATACTTGTATTCCAACAGCCAAACAAGTCAAGTCATGGAACACGCAATCGTTTATGTAGGCCATTTTCCAGACTGCGCTGCACCAACAGTGCTCTTGCGGCTGCTTGAGTGCTTCGGCTGCGTTCTGGCCCGTTGCCTGTGGCCGATAGCATGCTTCTCTTGGGCGTCATTTCTATCCGGTTGGTCCGATTGTCTCAGTTACGGCTCGATCGGCAGCCCCTCATCTGGGCTATCTTGCTGGTTGGCGGAGATCCCGCTGCTGCCCCTCTGGTAATCCGTATGCTTCCTTTTGTCTGCTTCGGGAAGCCTCCGACATATTCGCCGTCTGTTCTTTGGTCTGTGGTCCTCGTTTGGTTTGTCCGTTCCCCTTGATATTCACGTCGTTCCCTTGCCCCGGCATTCCCCGTTACAGTGTGTTCTTGATTACTCTTCGGCTCGTAATTCGATTCCTCAATCACAGCTACTCAGAAAATCAGGTTTTTTGCATGCCCAAAGCAACCAATTGCCTAGGTGTATCACTATTTCGTTGAAAGAGCGCATTGTACCAAGTTAGGCAACAACTTCTTAATCCCTCATCGGTGATTTCATAAGACTCCTTGGTATTCGTTCTTCCTCGTGTTTATTTTCCACTTATATTTGTGATTTCTCTACCGTTTGTCCTGTGTATTTTGCAACGTACGAGCAACGTCATTCTGTTGATACCATCATATTCTGGGAAAATTTATCAAGCACAACTCTGTGATAGTCATTTCGGCCTTAATTCAAGCTCGTCCACATGTTAGGAGCGCATTTTTGGTCGCTGATAATGAATTTTCCCCGCAGTTAGCTTGACCAATCATACAAGGTAACTCTTAAGAGTGAATTATATTGTCTTTTAATTACCAAAATTAGCAAGCAAACTGATGTTTGTGTATTCAGTTTTGTGCAGGGAAACCGCTCCGTATGTCTTTTCACATTTGTAAGCCCAGAAAATGCCAGACCCCCACAAGCATTTCTGCCCACCTAAGCTGACCAAAGCTTTCTTCTGTAGTAGTCTCTGGTTTTTACAAACTAGATTTCAAAGATTTAAGGCATGGTTTATTGACAGTTAGTCGAGCTTAATCAGTTCCCATTAAGGAACCGATCGGTAAACAGAATTGAGTATAAAATTTTGCCCTCAAGACATTATAGGCAAGGCATGCACGCCGACTTGTCTTCCGGCTATTCCAGCCGGGAAAATATTCAAATTTCCCTTTTACTCTTTCTCGCATAAACATTTGTGAGAACTCCCTGTCCTATACTTGACTCCCATTTTAGCCAGCCAGCGGAGGTTAGAGACTGAATTAGACACTAATCTTGCCACATGAATTTCAGTCGCTGGGCGCCTTCAAATCCCTTGATCATTCTAACTCCATTTTGGTATGATTCCCATGTCTGCCATGTGATGCTTGTAAGTGTAGGTTTTTGACTGAGGAGTTAGCAAATAAACCGGCACTAGACATGCGAATACAAAATACTACAGTGAGTAGATCAGACTAAGTGGCTGGTCACCTTATGTTTCACTAGTACCAGACGTCTGAAGCCGGTGGCGGATGAGCAACTTATCATGCAGTGCTGATGGGGATCAAATCATTCATTAGCACAACAGTATACGCGTTTGAATTTTGGTCTGAAGTACGGACTGAGTTTGAGGCTGGAATGCTGAATCGGGACCGTGTATCATTCGCAAAGAATTGAAGCCTTTGGAAACTTTTCCCTGATGAAATGGCAGAGTTATCAGTTTATGATTAATCATTCTACAAGGAAAATATCCCATCATTCTGGGGCTGCTAGAACACACTTCAGCGTGCAAAGCGATATGCCAAAACAGTTTTGTGATCACCTTTCAGAATAGAAAGCAATCAGGTTTATCCACAACCAGGTAATTAGGTCATCGTAATGCACCATGCGAATTGTATTGTGATTAGCCGGTCCATCGCCCACCAATGAATGGTGTCATACATTGATTCATATACATGAGTGAGTACATTGTAAATGAACTCGACAGCCCCGGTCTTCTTCAGCTTTGAACAAGCACAGTTCCCGACCAGAGACATTTCAGTACGTACGACTGGCGGCTGGGCGATGTTCAATTTCTTTCACTTGGATATGGGACATCACACTAAGCTCCAAGGCTGTCGGACTGTTAGCCCCACCTAGTATGTGGCAAATCTCCACGTTCAAAACTCCCTGCAGTGTCTGTCAAACCTTGGTCAGTAATAAAAAAGAACATTCTTTTGAAGGACGAGGTGAATAGAACAGCTCCACTGGAGTTAAAACTAGAATCACTGTATCCAGGCGCTTGCTGCTAGTCCGACATTTAAATTATTCCAAAGGTGAAACGTTCGCTGGCTTCGATTAACCGGGCTAGATGTGGCTTCGGTTGGAGGCTTTGTTGTAAACAATAAAATATAATTTGCACTACAGGGGGATTGACACGAAACGAAACGAAATGTATGCTTCTTGTTACCCGCATGTCAGCAAAGTACGAGTGATGAATATGTGACTCTTAAGCAGAAAAGAGAAACACATGAATTCCCCCCCCCCCCTCCACCACCACCACTTTCATACATTGTCTCCTTGGTAGCCATTTTGAATAAACACCGGCATGCAAGATCTTGGAACAGTGTATTGAAAATAGATTGCTTGAATTCTGGTTAAGAATTATAGTATTGTATAATATGATTCATCATGCAGCTTGGACGCCCAACTCACCATTGAAAACCATGGAAGCACTGTACAGCTGTTTCATCCTTTTTAGGGATCATCAGCAGTGCACATCCACCGAGCCCCCACGGGGACTCGAACCCGGGGTGCTAAATCATGTAGAGTGGACGTTCAACAAAACAGTTGAGGGCCAGCCCAGATAGCCTTGTGGTTAAGGTGTTCGATGCACAAAAGTTCACCCTGGGTTCGAGCCCCCGTGGGAGCTCGGTAGAATTGCACTACTGATGATTCCCAACAAGGATGAAACAGCTGCACGGTGCTCCCATGGTATTCAATGGTGAGTTGAGCGTTGAAGCCGCATGATAAACCATATCATACTACTCAAAACTACAGTATTATACTGGATGTTTTCGTACTGTTACTTAGGTTTCTGTGAAACAGGAAGGATACCGTTTTAAAAGGAAAATTTTTAATACTTAACTAAAAGGTGCTGACTGTTGACACCAGTTATTTCCCAAAAAGCCTTTGAAAACTGTCAAGTCCTTTATACTTCACAGGCGGAGGTATTCTTTGTTGGGTTGGAAATTTTCCCCCACGGTCTGAGTTCTGTAAAAGCTAATGGCTAGTCTGTCACCTTGTCTGGTCTGATTTCCAACTAATCTATGATTTCGACAAATTCTCCACCATCTGTCACAGTTCACCCCCATCCAGTTCTGATTCAAACCCGACCAGGTGCTTGAGATTTGGTTCCAATTCACGGATCAGGATTTGTGTTTTTGTTGGCACTCTCTTTCGTGGCATTCGACTGAACACTTGATGATTGCCATCAATTGCAATAGTCAAATGTCTTCCCACACTGATTTGCCTCTTTCACTAGCAAACAGCGACGATCTCCTATTGCAGCAGACCGAACCCATCAATAGAATGATACACAAAGAAGCTCTTAGCCGTTTGGCAATCTTCAATAAACTCCAAGAATTGAGACATCCAACAGGTTCAATTCTGCGGTCCCTGGAAGCGCGCGCCCTTCGAATGGCGGTGCGATGTTTGCGCCTGTCATCAGTTTGGAATTTATTGTTCTTCTGCTCGAATTAATCATGCTCAACCGTCGTTCGTATCCTCGACTGGAAACGCCGCACCTAAGAAATTATATCTTATGTGTGTCTTGTGAATTTCAGGCGCTTATGGTTGGTACAAATCGAATTTGAAGAAAAGAAACATAAATGAACTGAGTGACAAGCTGCCCTCAACCACACCTCTCTGTCTAAGATGACTGTGCTCTGAGCGATCGGTACAAACGTTTGTTCACCCTTTCCACTCTGAACACATGAATTCCTGTTCATACATATGTGTTTTGTATTCAAGAACCCTGACTGAACGAGTATGTTGTTAACTTTGCTGTACGCACAGATGTACTCCAGTGTCACCACCGAAATAGGGAGCTGAAAAAGAAGAAATATGAGGACGGAGTGGCGAGCTACAAGTCCACCTTTTTATCTAAGTAGTCTTCAAAAGGTGTCGACTGTCTGGTTATTCGCAGTTTTCAGAGATCTGCAGGTTTTAGAAATGTAGTGATACGGAGCATGTGTATTGCCCGGTTTTGGTCGCATTGAAACATAAATTCTTTCTACCATCTATTTGAGCGATTTCCAGTTCCGTTTGTGAATAAAAATGTACTTTTTTCGGTGATTTCAATCATCCTAACACATACCCACTACTCTTCTTCTGGTCAGCAGATACTAGTAACCTCTCCACGAGAGCAAATCCTGTGTTGAGCAAACCAATCATCAATTGACATCAGAAATTAGCCCTCAAATCAAAAGTCCGTAGTTACGCATGCCGTCACAGTTTACTTCTTCTGAAGTCAACAATTTACTTACAAACTGCTCGTAGATTCCTCCGAAACGAACCAGGTACAATTTCTCTTTCACAACTTTCGCTTGGTAATATCTTTTTTCTCTCAAAGCAGTCGTCGGTGCAGCCTTTCTTGATTCTCCTCCTGTTCACCCTTCCGATGGGCTGAACTCTTCACCAATAACGTCAATGCTACCTTCGATCTCTGTTGTCCAATTGGAACTCTGTTTGCGGCCAGTGATAGGTTGGCCTACACGTTACTAAAGTTTCTCCGAAGGCAAAATGAGTGCCCATACAAGTCTGGCCAGGTTTAGAAGTAAAACTCGCTCGCGCCTAATCAAGGCAGAGATATAACACTTGTACGTGTTTTTGCCGCACAATTCTTGAGAATTAAAGATCCCAGGTTTTTATCGCACAGTATAATGCGCCTTTGTGGCCAGAAAAGCTGATCTTGTCACAAGTGAATTGAAGCAGACCACCTCAGCACTATTTTTATACATCCTTCCAAAGGCTGTCCTTCTTCGTATTCTCTCTGTGTAAGTGTAGACTTTGAGCCTTTCACTAAGTCCGACACAGTTACAATTCCTCATAAGTCTAAAGCTTTTGTTTTCTACAAGTTCGGATGGCCTCTCTCCTGCATTTCTCAGGTATGGGGTCGCCCTGCTTGCGGAATTCGTAACAACTCTGTTAGATGAATCTCTGTTCAGCTGTACGGCCGCTGATTTTTTCAGCTAGTCAACACCAATCTAATTTCGAAGGTCACCAAAACAAGCGGCACAACAAGACGTTTTCATCCGACAGCTCTTACCTCAACAGCATCAAAAACTGTCCAGAAGGCAATGCTTGGAAGTTTTCAGACCTACTGGAATGTACCTTCCAACTCTTGTCAGTTTGCCTACTGATCAGAAAGATACACTTCTGATGCTGTGATTTCCTTAATTCACTTCCCTACTAAACCCCTAGACAGATCCGTTCAATCCTTGCACAGTGTATTTTTTGATCATTCCTCAGCTTTTGATTCAGTACTTCGTTCTTTTCTTCTGCAAAAGCCTTAAACATTCAATCGTCCCTGAAATTTTTCCCGGTTCTCTAGCTATTTCCACAAAAGAGTTCAGAAAATTAAGATATGACATACATTTTCGAAGCCGCTTGTCAACAATTATAGAGTATTTCATGTTGCTGTGCTACTCCATTTTCATTTATATCAGTGACCTAACCTTTTGTTACACGTCTGGAGAATATAAAGACGTGGATGGTGCTATTCTTCGTCAGGCCATTTTCGATCCTTCATATTCCTGGAAACTTCGGAGAAAACTTATCCGAAACAGAACTTTTTCTACCGAATCAGGAGTAAAATTTGAAAACCCTCCGAGTATTTCAAATGTGTTTCCAGCAATCCCCGTACCACTTTCAAACGGATTCTGTTTTCGTTAATCCCAAATCCTTATCTAGAATGAAATCTGTCAAGTACTAGCGAATTGGTCTTGACAACAATCTAGTACAGATTAATCACGTACAAAGCTGTACTGAAAAATAATGACATCAAATAGGTAAACTCAGGCAGTTTCGGCCGCCTTAGTCAGTGATTTCCAAGTTTGTCATTCAATGTGTTTCACTATCTTGCTTTACTGTTCCCCCGTATGTTTATCCTGCCTTCTGAAATAGGACTTCAGAGCACTGCGCCGTGACTTCACAATTATCCCGGGAGTTTCATGTACGATCATGGACACTCTTTTGACTGAACACGTTGACTAGCATACTGAGTCGTGTTATTCACTGTAGTTCACTAGATAATCCTCGACCTCACTCATCCGTTCCACATAGATTTATACTTATGTCGTTCCCAATCATACAGCCGTTTTTCACTCATGAAACTAGCCTCCATAAATTTTCTCAGTCGAGTTTGACATACTGTGATATGAAGTTCCGCATACCGTGATATCAAGTTCGTCAGTAAAATATTCCAATGGTAAGTCTCGAGTGGGCCTCAATCGGTACGGACAATTGCATGTGTCTAAACTAACCACACACAATCTGAGGCCTCTACGCCGACTCGACTCAGCCCATTAGGTTGCGTCCAATATGTGCTGACCAATCAAAAAGCGATCTCGCTGTGCCTACATGATCTAACGATTACGGTCTGGCTTCATCTGATTGGCTGGATACTGGAAACGAATCTGTAGAGCACTGGATCGTGTGTGAAGGTATTTGAATCACGACACTTTACTTTACCGTTGACAGATGGTAAACTTCATGTAGGAGACTCTAACCGCGCATCTGCATATCCAGTCTCATCTTTTAATCTAAATGATATTTATCTGAACCTGACCCGTGGTGACTCACAGTTGCACTGCATTCTAACAAAGCTTCCAGAACTCTTTCCCCTAAGAATTAGTGCACTCATTAGTACCAGTGATCATAGTTCATTAAACCTTTGTCAAAAAATTATGCTCGAAACATGGTCTCTTATCCCACATACAGACTTAACACGACAGTTTTTCTCACCGGAAATTACATAGTGAAAAACTTTCACTATTCGGTCTGTCGCTGTGTCTCGCCACACACTAGTCAAAACACAGCTTTAGCCACTACCTTTCGGTATATTTCACAACCGGAATTATAAACCGCACTTTTAGTGTTTGCTGTCCCACTGAAATGGTTTACTTCCATCTAGGAAGAGTGGTCTCACCCTAACTAGAAAGGCTTCGTAGGAAGAGAGAGTTAGCTAGCAAAACGCGTAACCCGCTGGAAATCGGAAAACTATCAAGTTTGATCAAAAAAGGAATCAAACGTTTGAACTTTATATTTTCTCAACACTGTCTGCTCTACAGGAACATCACAAACGGCAGGGGATCAAACCACTCTGGGATAAGAAGAAGAGTATCCCCTTTGACGATATGGATGCTTACCATTGGAATTCTCAGTGCTTTCGTTACTCGGAGGACCTCCTCTTAGTTTTCCAACGGCTTAACATGTCAGAAGTCGAAAAAGCCCAAGCTGGAAGGTTTACTAAATCCTCAAGTCCACCGATTTAGCCAAAGCTTCTGCACCGGACAGCCTAACTTCAACAGTACTCAAGCACGGGGCTGTACCTCTCTCTCAGTTGTGGACCTACGTCAGCAATCACTCACTTAGATCGCTCCTCATTCCTGACTGTCGGCATCCTGTGACAACTATTCCCACACGAAAAGGGTCCAGTAAACAAACGGGAACCAAGAAATTCCACCCAAATGAGCTTTCCTAGTCGACGTGGAAGCTACCTGAGAGTGCGATATTTTAGCACCTTCAAAATAAAGTCAGAAGTTCCACTGACGAATACCTTTTTGCATATAAGACCCGGCATTCCACAACTGATGCAGTATCATGCATAGTCCATTACATTGCAAAACCCCTCAAAGATTCGTGCGAATCAGTAGGATGCGTCTTTCTTGATTACATCCTAGCGTTTGATAATACCATGACCCTCACTTCTCACAAAATTGGAATCATTTAGTTGTCTCACATACTTACTTCATTGACTGAAAAACTAATTCTGGGGTTGGACACAGTGCACCAAAGTTGGAGGAACAGTTTGCATACATCTCGTAAGCAGTACTGATGTCCTTCAAGAACTTGTTTTTTCTCCATACCTATTCGTCACTTACATCAGCGATTTGACTGCAACCCACTCAGCTCGTCTAGTCAAATATGCCGATGACGTTGTTTTGACTTGATCTGTCTTTCAGCAGTCCGATTTAGATGAGTTTCATAAAAATGTTGCACATATCCAATGCTTTTCTGAGTAGTCCGGTCTTCTCACAAACAACACAAAATGTCCACTTTACGACAGTACCACTATTAACTCTACTCCTCATGCACGTGTTAACCTCGAATTATTTTTGCAAGAAAACTTTCCTTCGCATTTGAATATTGAAACTACTGTTGGAAAATGGCATAGATTATCCTTTCAAGTTCATAAACTTAGATACATCAGTGTTCCACTGTGTGATATTTCTTCCTCCGTACACCAGTGTATGTTTTCCGTACTTCCATGTAATTCTGTCGTGATTCTTCCTGGTTTGTTCATAAAGGACTACATCATTCTTCACAGAGGTCTGGATATCATCAGTCTTGTTTCTAATGTAGCCTGAAGAGACTTCATATCGGACTGAGGTGATAGGCACGTAATATCATCCATTCCATTCATCGATGAGATCATTGCTGACTGTTCACGCCCATTGTATTGTGATCTTTCTCTAAGCCAATCACACCCATCGACTCGTTCCGTGTTTTGACTAATTCCTTCGAAATTATCGGTGTACCGAACTTCTGTATTTCCGTCCCTCTCCCAAGTTTTAACAAAGAAGGATGGAGTTTTACCTGAACTGTTAATCCATTTTAGCGTACAAAACTTTATTTCCTCACGAAAGCTGAAAAGCACCGAGAAAAAGGGGTCAAACCAATATTATAGAGGTAATAGTAATAATATTATGATTATCAAAAATAATATCATGATTAATATTATTAATAATAATAACGAAACCACAGTGACGCAGAATTGTGTGACACCCCACAACCAATAATCGCAACTCCTCGTCAATCTGCTCTCTCTCGGAGGGCAGAGATCACAAGCTGTTTGAATGCGAATGGCGCTCACTCCTTTTTCATGATTTATCATGTTTACTCACACAATAAAAAAACAAACCAGTGATGAAAAAGAACAATTATTATTTGCCACACTTTCAAAGATCCCGTAAGGCTAGAACAACGAGGTACTGTTTAAGCACTTGTGTCATCATCTTTTGACAAGCAATTGCGGTAGTCGAACATTTTGCTCGTTTAGCAATATCTTCCAAGAACTTTATCTGCCATTCTTCTTTTGACACTGATACTTGAGGAATGCTTACAGGTGCTATGTGATACTTAACTCTCAATTTTAGACTTCAGTATGCTCCTTATTCCCTTAAATGGATTAAGGGCCGGGAATAAGGTGCCAGCCTTAGCACATTCATTCTCTTGTGGTCTTCTTTGGTCACCGACCACAAGAATGAGTGACACGGGGTGCTGTCACTTACAAAAATGTATTCCTTACGATTTTCACCACACACTTTATCAACAGATCTTTAAACTACCGAATACAGAGTTCACTGGTATAGTTGCACCTCTTGAGAGTTTAATGTAACAGTCCCATGGTAGTAGTTGCTCCAGTGACGTGCAAATTCTATCCACTGCTGTTCGCGACTATGGGAGACTCACGCGGATTCCCTTGACGGCATGACCTCTGGTTCTGCTACAAAACAAATTAAAAAAATTTGTTTCATCAATCCAAATAATACTTTCTCATCCGCATCATGTCTCATTACTTCAGTGACGTAATTCTTCCTCTAAAATTTATTCTCATAACAGTTCATTGTCTCCTAACTAAGATGCGTTTACTTCATCGTCACCAACTGTCCGCCCAAATGTTGAGCCTTATTCAGTACGAAAACACTTTTCCCCAATTTGAACATCAGCCTTTCTTGCATTTGCATTAACGTGATTGTTAGATCATTTACCTCCAACTATATATAATCCATCGCTAAAGCAATGCGCCACGGCTGTTTTTGTCCACACCTCGACGAATCGCATGTATCCAGCTTCTGGCTGTTGAAGTCTTAGCTCCCATAGCACGGGATAAATACCGTCAAACTTGTCCAGATTGGAACGCTAAAGCTACGCGTTCTTGGTGCCCATCAATGTTTCTAATACGGCGCGTCCATGGACATCGTATGCAAGGCTTTAATGGACAGTCGATCGCATTTCTATTCTATTCCAAAACGCTGTCCTACTCGCAGCCACACATTACCGCTTTCACAAAAGATCCAACGTGAATAGGGGTTTATCACCATGTCCTTTCAACTACGTTTTATATGTTAAGTTATCCGGCACACCAGCCTAAATCTACCCTGGACTGTGGGCAAGTTATTTGAGTGGCCTGAACATACATTGTGAGGAAAAGATAGGTTACAACACTGACTTATTATCGTGATGCTTCCGTATCGTGGGTCAGACACATCTCCATTCTGGTACCATCAGTATGTCTACAATGAAAGAGTTGATCTCGAAAAATTCACTGAACGAATGAGTGGGGTTCAGGCTTATCTTGTCGGCTAGAATGCTGGAGTGCTTAAAATGGTTTGTACTTACCAAGTAAATGATGCGACTGTGGAACACGGTTGGCCTAACATCAAATCTTGCCGAGTCAATGGAAATAATAAAATAAGTAGATGACTTCTACTATCTAGACTGTTGCATTCAAGCTGAAGCTCAGTTATTTGATGGACTGTCGCCTCGTGTCTAAATCAAGCGCGTTTCGCTTTTGCCAACCAAAGCCATATGTGTCGTCGACGTGGCATACTTTAGATCAGCAGTAGTTACGTGTAGGCTGTGACAGTTAGGGTAGTTCATCTATACGGTCCATAAGCCAGTCCGATGATCACGGGGCTCACGAAGATTATTGATATGCGAATATCGATTTCCTCGCAATATGGCTTGAATCCGATGGCAACTCCGAGTCAGTAGTGCTGAGGTTAGACTCAGAGTATTGTTATCAGACCAACCACTAGATCTCATCAGTCTACGGTGGTTGGGACGAGTATTGCCCACGCTTGTGAATAGAATTTCTCGACCCGCCGTGTCTCCTGCTGTGTGAACCAGTTGAAAGATAAACAAAGAAAGATGATAAAAATACGGCTATTGTACTTGGCCATGTAGGGCGTGGTAGGTTCCATGAGATTCACCCACTTGGTGGTTAAAGGCTTTGGTGAATATGGCTAGGTGTCAAGACTAATGACGCTCTTCTGTTCACTCGCTTTCTTCATCTACCTGAGGCTAGTATCCATAGTTCTTTCCTTATTTTTGCATACTTTTGACTGTTTTGATTTTTCAGCAAGTTTTGAGCTGAGAGATAGCAACCGGAGCCGTCGTCACCGGGGCATGGAATTCAACCGTAGCTCTCCTAGGCATGTCATGAAGAGATAAACCTGCGCGTCCGACTACGTGTACATTTGCCGCTTTTTAGCTGAATGATAAGATAATCCGCAGTCATTTTCGTGCACTCTCTGGCAACGGTCAAACGGTCATCATGGTGGACGTAAAACCCTTCTGTGCTGGATTCGAATGCTTTCTCCGCCGTCGGTCTTTTCCTGCCGTGGGCAACCTCTAATCCGTCGATGTCCGGACGTCCCCTCCGCACGAGCCTATAGGCATCACAGATATCCTGCAGAGTGATTCGTCAACACATTTAATTAGCTTCAAAATGGGACTCAATCGCCTGATAATACCCATTAATTCCGATAGTGTGAAGGTCACACGGCTCTGGTCCCCCATGAAATAATATACATATATTCGTCAACTGATTAGTCATCGATCGAACAAAACACTCACCCTTGTGATGGATGGATTGTGTTACAGTGAAAATCAGATGTGAAATGGTTTCACGATAGCGTGCTAGCATAGATGTGTACATGCTGGGCTTATGATGGAACACAATTAGGACGACACACCATCAGTCCTTTGGTCCAGGGGCTGAACGACTCGACCGACTGAGAATTCGCATAGTCATCGTCCATACTTTCGCCCACGCACAAAGAAAGCGCGGGCAAAACCCCGAAGGACAGGTTTCGCCGGCGAGTGCCTAGGGGGTGACGAACACGAGGACTGATGACCGGTTTCGTCTTTGTGCGCGTGGTTCATGCCAGACCGTATATTGTCCAAAATCTAGGCACTCACACAAGTCGCCCTTATCCGAACAGGAAGGGACGAACTCTATCGTATCTTTGTTGCCAACCTGCCTATTTCATTTTCAGTAGAGCAGCTGATCGCTGATCCAAGCCACCAGTTGAGGCAGGTGATACGGGGACCTTGATGATCACGTGGCCGTAATGCTTGCGATGGTAGGAAAGTGGACCGGCTGGTTTTTTGATCGTACTATTTCTAGACACAACGGGAATGCTGCGCCACTTACAATTTTGTTTGACCTAATCTTAGTCCAGCGCACAACACACAAAGACACACTGGGGCTGACTGCTTTTTTGTAGGACCACGGACCAGATTTGCTGCTGGGTATCCAACTACAATTTTGTTGAAACCTTCAATTCACCATGTGTAGTTTATTGACCGGAATCTCGGTCCTTTGGTCGATTTGCTGGTGATGTTGAATACAAGTGGTGAACCATATGGTTTCGTCCGACTACTGCCATATGCTCTCGGGAGTCTATCTGGACTACCAGCCACACACACATACATACACATTAAATATACATACGCTTGAATGAAGACCTGCGTCATATGAGCAAGGTCGTCGGCAATGGAGATCTCACTATACGTTCTAAAGCAAGTTATGTTTACTACTATCAGTTGCTCGATTTGATTTGACATATTGAAACCATGCAAACCAAAACGGAAAGAAGGCCAAAGCTGCGGAACTGTACGTTAATTCTCTCGTAGAATTGATCTCCATAAATATGTCGCATGGGAGGAAATAAATGGTAAATCACAGTCGGCCAATCACAGTGAGGTTTTTGTTGTACCTGTTTACCGTCACTCTGATTGGCTGGAGCACCTCAGCGTATCCAACCCCGGAGCTGTAAGGGGCTGTGTCCCGCGTGATGCCTACGGAATCATTTCAGTATGACGGAGTGTTAGCCGAATAAACTTGGTTGTTAAATGTGTGGTGTACCTTCCTCTCTTCTAGGAAGCTATAGGTATGCCGACATTTAAATGTGACAGGTTGGAACGACGTGGTTCGGACTACATCAGTAAAGTACCTTGGGATGTTTCTAACACGAAACCTGATCTGGTCTGATCTTATTGTCGCAGATTCTGTAAATATTAGGATTCTTACTATGCTTGGATTACGTCTTAAAATGTTCTTTATTTCGCTTGCTTAAGTAAACGTTTTACATACGCAGGCATTCTGCCACATTGGTCTTCTGAATCCCCAGTTATCTTCACCAGTCTATCTATCAAAGACCTCAAACCCGTCTTGATCGGCAGTGGTCGAGTGGTATAGAGCGTTTGTATACCATCTCGCAATTCCCAGGTTCGAATACCGCTATCGCCGATCACTTTGGCGGTAGACAGCTATCCACTGGCTTCTGGTTTTTTTTTACCACACTCGACCTACTAGGACCTTACGTGATTCCCCACTCCAAGTCTCAGGGTCTGGTTGCCGACTTACGCTCAACTAGTGCAGTGATTTTTTGTGGTTATGGGATGTATTCCTCCCACTGCCATGAAGCACGAATTATATAATTTAAAAATCTCCAAATCTTTTAAGTACCTTTCCATATACAGTGACTTACTGCAC
The DNA here is from genome assembly GCA_948099385.1 of Fasciola hepatica. Taxonomy (NCBI): domain Eukaryota; kingdom Metazoa; phylum Platyhelminthes; class Trematoda; order Plagiorchiida; family Fasciolidae; genus Fasciola; species Fasciola hepatica. The sequence goes on from CANUEZ040000175.1 coordinate 6,920,651, forward strand.
AAACACCTATACTTAATAATATTACAAATCAGGATTCCGACAAACGCCGATAATATTAACAGGTAAGATACTGCACTTCAGTTTGACCTATCCGAAAGTGTTTCCATTTATTTTCCCCGTTATATATATATATGTATAAGTCCAGATAATATAAGTCATCTACTTATTTCCTTATTTCCATTGACTCGGCAAGATTTGATGTTAGGCCAACCGTGTTCCACAGTCGCATCATTTACTTGGTAAGTACAAACCATTTTAAGCACTCCAGCATTCTAGCCGACAAGATAAGCCTGAACCCCACTCATTCGTTCAGTGAATTTTTCGAGATCAACTCTTTCATTGTAGACATACTGATGGTACCAGAATGGAGATGTGTCTGACCCACGATACGGAAGCATCACGATAATAAGTCAGTGTTGTAACCTATCTTTTCCTCACAATGTATGTTCAGGCCACTCAAATAACTTGCCCACAGTCCAGGGTAGATTTAGGCTGGTGTGCCGGATAACTTAACATATAAAACGTAGTTGAAAGGACATGGTGATAAACCCCTATTCACGTTGGATCTTTTGTGAAAGCGGTAATGTGTGGCTGCGAGTAGGACAGCGTTTTGGAATAGAATAGAAATGCGATCGACTGTCCATTAAAGCCTTGCATACGATGTCCATGGACGCGCCGTATTAGAAACATTGATGGGCACCAAGAACGCGTAGCTTTAGCGTTCCAATCTGGACAAGTTTGACGGTATTTATCCCGTGCTATGGGAGCTAAGACTTCAACAGCCAGAAGCTGGATACATGCGATTCGTCGAGGTGTGGACAAAAACAGCCGTGGCGCATTGCTTTAGCGATGGATTATATATAGTTGGAGGTAAATGATCTAACAATCACGTTAATGCAAATGCAAGAAAGGCTGATGTTCAAATTGGGGAAAAGTGTTTTCGTACTGAATAAGGCTCAACATTTGGGCGGACAGTTGGTGACGATGAAGTAAACGCATCTTAGTTAGGAGACAATGAACTGTTATGAGAATAAATTTTAGAGGAAGAATTACGTCACTGAAGTAATGAGACATGATGCGGATGAGAAAGTATTATTTGGATTGATGAAACAAATTTTTTTAATTTGTTTTGTAGCAGAACCAGAGGTCATGCCGTCAAGGGAATCCGCGTGAGTCTCCCATAGTCGCGAACAGCAGTGGATAGAATTTGCACGTCACTGGAGCAACTACTACCATGGGACTGTTACATTAAACTCTCAAGAGGTGCAACTATACCAGTGAACTCTGTATTCGGTAGTTTAAAGATCTGTTGATAAAGTGTGTGGTGAAAATCGTAAGGAATACATTTTTGTAAGTGACAGCACCCCGTGTCACTCATTCTTGTGGTCGGTGACCAAAGAAGACCACAAGAGAATGAATGTGCTAAGGCTGGCACCTTATTCCCGGCCCTTAATCCATTTAAGGGAATAAGGAGCATACTGAAGTCTAAAATTGAGAGTTAAGTATCACATAGCACCTGTAAGCATTCCTCAAGTATCAGTGTCAAAAGAAGAATGGCAGATAAAGTTCTTGGAAGATATTGCTAAACGAGCAAAATGTTCGACTACCGCAATTGCTTGTCAAAAGATGATGACACAAGTGCTTAAACAGTACCTCGTTGTTCTAGCCTTACGGGATCTTTGAAAGTGTGGCAAATAATAATTGTTCTTTTTCATCACTGGTTTGTTTTTTTATTGTGTGAGTAAACATGATAAATCATGAAAAAGGAGTGAGCGCCATTCGCATTCAAACAGCTTGTGATCTCTGCCCTCCGAGAGAGAGCAGATTGACGAGGAGTTGCGATTATTGGTTGTGGGGTGTCACACAATTCTGCGTCACTGTGGTTTCGTTATTATTATTAATAATATTAATCATGATATTATTTTTGATAATCATAATATTATTACTATTACCTCTAAATCGGACTGTTGAAAGACAGATCAAGTCAAAACAACGTCATCTGCATATTTGACTAGACGAGCTGAGTGGGTTGCAGTCCAATTGCTGATGCAAGTGACGAATAGGTATGGAGAAAAAACAAGTCCTTGAAGGACATCAGTACTGCTTACGAGATGTATGCAAACTGTTCCTCCAACTTTGGTGCACTGTGTCCAACCCCAGAATTAGTTTTTCAGTCAATGAAGTAAGTATGTGAGACAACTAAATGATTCCAATTTTGTGAGAAGTGAGGGTCATGGTATTATCAAACGCTAGGATGTAATCAAGAAAGACGCATCCTACTGATTCGCACGAATCTTTGAGGGGTTTTGCAATGTAATGGACTATGCATGATACTGCATCAGTTGTGGAATGCCGGGTCTTATATGCAAAAAGGTATTCGTCAGTGGAACTTCTGACTTTATTTTGAAGATGCTAAAATATCGCACTCTCAGGTAGCTTCCACGTCGACTAGGAAAGCTCATTTGGGTGGAATTTCTTGGTTCCCGTTTGTTTACTGGACCCTTTTCGTGTGGGAATAGTTGTCACAGGATGCCGACAGTCAGGAATGGGGAGCGATCTAAGTGAGGAGTAGATAACGTCATTTCTTATTCATCGTACAAGATCCTCTGTGTGGGTTTTCCGTACAGCATGTTTTCTGGAGAAAAACCGGACACCGTGGGCAGAAATCCGATTTTTTTATTCTCTTCGTTTGAAAGCACTACGTGCTGAGAATGACTAATTCTTGTTCTCATTTCTCTGATTTTTCTTATCGCGGATACTTAAGTTATGATATGATAGATGAGAGATATGTCATATGATATCAATATGAAGGAGATTGTCGATAACCAGCCCGGATACCTCAACGAGCTCAAAATCGTGCACATTAGTTAGGAATAGGTGAATATGTACTACACTTATGGTTTACTCAGTTTGAGCATGTACTTCCATCTCATTTTCAGGCTGTTGTGTGAGTAAGTTCAGAAGCACTGGTTCAAGAAGGGAAAAGGGTTCCTAAGGAAGGTCGTACTCTAGCTGAATAGGCAAGCATCCCGACTTAAAGGTGGTAATCGTATGAATGAACGAATGTGCGGCGGATTGATTGCTGGAATCAATAGTACCAAGTTACAACTGAAACTTCTGGAGAGAAAAAAAGATTGAGTTTTGCGTAGGCTTGAAAATTGTGCAAACAGCATGGAGACATGTGGATCATTACAACCTCAGGAACGAAATTTCAAGCCGATGCACCGATCCAGCGGCTGCCCAGGACCAGTTACACTGGCCAAACCGGCTCATTATCCCCGTATGTACCGGGCTCATCAACCGATATTTATCTGTGGTGATCAAAACACATACGTTGAACATTTCCGCTCCGCCAGGCTGTATGGGGTTGGGAACAGGCCACACACGTAGAGTATGCCGAAGAAGATGTATAATTGCGAAGGTGAATCAAACGAATGAGAGCAAAAAATCAGCCAAGAACACGCTCGTAATTTATTTCCCTACAAACCAGTGTTATTTCAGTGTGTAGACGAAACACGAATTCATTATGGATATCAGAGTTTAGTACGTAGTTCCGACGGAGGAGTTCAGCTTGCTTTGCCCAAACGTAACCATACCTAATTATGTGTAACTTGTCATCGCCTTACTCTGTTCGGCAAAGCTTCCCTATTAGTGTGGATCGAACAAAAGATTTACGACCAGTTCTGGTTCTGTATATCACTTGGCTGTCCCTCCACTCTGTGTTTGACACTAGTCGATCGCTGTGTGGGAAGCGGGTTGTTACCGTTCAAAAGCCAGTGACGGAAGGGTGCTATATCATGTAGTGTAGATGTTCAACAAACCGTTGAGAACCAGCCCGGATAGCCTTATGGTTAAGGTGTTCGATTCACAATCGTTCACCCCGGGTTCGAGTCCCCGTGGGGGCTCGGTGGATGTGCACTGCTGATGATTCCCAACAAGGATGAAACAGCTGTATAGTGCTTCCATGGTTTTCAATGGTGAGTTGGGCGTTCAAGCTGCATGATGAATCATATATATACTAGTTAGAGCCTTGAATTATTCTGGGTTTTTATTTCGCCCAATACCAGGCACGCGTGGATCATACTACTGTACAGAAACTGGGGCTATACTGTTCCAACAACAGTGGCGAAATGACAGTGGAACGTTTGGATTCGGAAGTCACTTGTGATCCGATGATTCTGAAACGACGAGTGTAGTCAGAGGGTAAACGAAGGGAGGAGGGCAAGGTCTGAAAGCACCAAGGACACAGGAGTAGAATGGCGTGATTACTCGGGTCGACTCATCTGACCGGGTGACTCCGACTGTGGTTGTATCGAAGGTCAGTGGATGAACACAGTGAATTTATGATTCGAATTTGTGGTTACGGAGGTTTGCCGCGACTACTGTGGAACCGAGACATTTAATAAAATCCGCACTTCACAGAAGGTATTTTTCGAAGACGGCCCTGAATTACGCATAATTTTGGAATAAATTGGTCACAGCCACCAATATCCTATCGGAGTATGTTCCGCCAATGTGCTCGTCTTATGGTTTACATGTGCGACTCGGTATTCTCCAAGCTGCTACTGACAAACTGGCTGATTGCGTGAAGGGTATGGACGGACTACTGTGGTATCAGAATGATGCGACCATTTTTTCCATTTCATGCAAACCCTAGAGAAACCTGTGGCAAGGAATTTATCCGTTAGGCTTCTGAAAAACATAAAACCAACGTAACGTATTGGTTAAGACCACCATTTCCATAGTACGATTAAAGTGGTGGTACCTGCTTATACACTCACTAAGCTTCGGCTCATCAAGATTTCATTCTTTCCACGGCTTTGCAGATCGTGCACGTACAGTCCTCACGGAAAAGCACTACATCCAACACACCCGACAGCCCTGCTCGTCTGTGTCCGTGTTGAACCGCCGTCGTTGTCGTTCTAGTAGTCGTCGTTCCCGTCGGGTCATGCGCGTGTTCGTTATCGTGTTACACCAAGTCGAGGTCAAAATTTGGAACTCATCGTCTGACAGGTTCATTCCTGAACCGGTATCATGCTCGGGTACTGATCGATTTCTCCTCGGAATGTTCTGCTCTAATGTCGATGTACAAGCTAACCTCGTATTTTGTGATTTGGGTGTACATAAGACATTTCATTTATGGAAACTTTACTTACTTTACTTTTACGCGACTATCTCCAGCTAGAGGTCGAGTCGGCTCCGTGAATGTCTCATTTGACAGCTGACCATGCGCGGCGGTTAGGAGCGAGTTCGGTGCAGATCGCTCTCCAGATTTTCTTCAGTTGGCTAGCACCATAGACCAACCGTAATCCTAGGCGCTCTACACCCTTCTCGACTGTTTTGACTCAAGTTTTGAGCTGGCCACCAAGGCGACAGCGCCATCCAGAGCAGGGTGCTGGAAGTGTTGTTTGCTTGGTTAATTTCCGTCTCCGGTTGCCGTAAGATATGACCCAACCATCACAGTCAACGACTTTGGAGGAAGTCTGAGAGTTCGTCAATTTTGAAACACCTTCTCCTAACCGCGTCGTTGGATACTCTGTAGTGCCAAACTATTTTCGAAATAGGCTGCAGGCGCCAGTGATCAAACATCTCCAGCTTTCTAGTGTCCTGGGCTCTAAATGGCCGGGTTTTTCAGCCGTAGCTGAGTACGGGATGTATAGGGACACGGTAGGTGCTCACTCTAGTCCGAAGGTTGATTTCACTGCGGATCCACAGTGCCCGTCATAGGTATAAAAATGCTTTCCTGGCGTTATCTATCCGGAGCATTACTTCGTCCTTCACCTGACCGTTCGGAATCAGTGTAAAGCCTAAATACTTGAATGATGGAACATATTCGAACAGTTGGTCGTCGATGGACAGCTGTTGAGCTGATAGCCTTGGGCAAGTTGACATAACTTTAGTTTTCGCGGTGCTTACTTCTACCCCCATGGACTTTGAGAAGTAATCGATTCGATCAAGGACTGGATGAAGCTTAGTGGGTGAGTCCGCTAGCACAACAATGTCATCTGCGAACTCAAGGTCCGATATGTACATCTCCTGACTTACAAGGATGCCGAGATTGTCAGCCAGTGCCTGTCTCATTGTCCAGTGGATCGGGCAGTTGAACAACACTGGTGAAAGAAGGCAGCCCTGTCGAACGCCAGTAGTGAGTGTAAGCTGGGAGGACTCTTCGCCATACATACGAACTCGCACCCTACCATCCTCTCAGAAGTCTCGCGAGTTAGTGCATTCCATCTGATTCCATTGTGTCCCAGAGGCAATCCCGGTCAACTGAATCGTTGGCTACCCGGAATTCGATGAAACAGGCTACTGTCGGCTGCTGGAACTTGCAGCGGTGCTCCAGTGTTCGACGTAGTGTGAAAATGTGTTCCAAGCAGCCTCTACCACGGCTGAAACCCCTTCCGTTCGGTCGGGTGTGATGGTTTCTTGCAACGGAGAAGCGGCTGAGTAGCAACACGCAGGAAATCTTTGTAGCCACATGAACCAAACTGGTATATGAGGTGGCTTGGAGGAGTGGCACCTCGGAGTTAGCAGACTGTCGTGTCCCTTGGGGCGTCCTCCATCTCCTTGGTCTCCCTCATTCACCTAGCTCTCGCCTGTGGCTCTACGGAGCTGAAGCATGCATCAGCGGCCACACACTGGTAAGCCACTCCACGGGCGGGCTAAATCAAGATGAGTGTAGCCAAGGTCTAAAAACCTAGGCGAGAAGGTGTACGGCATGCGAAGACAAATAATCTTGAGTGGGCGGACCATACCTAATGATCCCACAGCTACAAAGGAAAACTGTCCAGCTTATCTGGCCCGGTATTCCAAAAGAAGCATATGAGCTGCACAATTAGCCACCGGCTCATCTGGAACAACCCTGCCGCTTTGTAGGCTGTACTTTGGTGTGCAAAGGCTAAAGGTGCATCCTGGAACAAAAAGGCACGGTGAGGTACCGTCAATTTACTTCCTTCTCCCGAATGGGCAACTGAGTAGTGCAACAGTCTCAAGGGGTACCGGGGACACCGACTTGCACCATTCTCCTCGTGCTACGGGGGTCGAGGTGTCAAGACAACAATTTGGAATAATCGACTGCCAGAAACAGGCTTGGAATGTACGGACACTATTAGACGTGGGCAGCCAAAGTCTCACTATGAGAACCCTGCACGATTACTACATCGAAATAGCTTGTCTCACAAAAATCTGCATACTTAACTCCGGCTGTAGGCGTATCAAAGTCCCAGAGGAGGAAACATCTCACTGACTTTATCATTAGCGGTCCGACGGATATCTCCGGGTGCCACGGCGTCGCACTCGCTATTAACAACAGAGCTAATAGAGCAATGATCACTTGGAGCCGATTTCAGTAAGACTTTCTTTGACGAGCTTCAAAGGCAGCTGGCATAGCTCAACGGTGATTGCGGTCCATACTCCTACCAATGCGAAGAAAAACGAGACAAAAGACGAACTCTAGAGCAGCCTCAAAGGGTTCATCAGTCGGGTCCAGCGTAGTAACATTCTGTTCATTGCAGGAGACTGCTCGATTTCAACAGGATGGTCATTTGCAGCACATGTTTCCAGCATCCTAATAATCCCTTACTGAGGTTGTACTGCAAGGGCGGTCGTACTTCGCATCAGATCGACCGTATCCTAGCAAGATCTCTTCGGGAGTTGTCTGTAAAGGTCTGTTGAGCATACGGTAGAGCAGCGACGGAAAACGTAAACGATACAGACCACGTTCTTGTTCGTGCATGCCTCGGAATTCATCTGTCCAAGCGACTGAACGCCTCTCCACCGACCCGAATAAATATCACATTCCTGGAAATGTCAGAGAAAAACCAAGCGCTATCACGCGCAATCGCCACCGGACTAACCACAGTAGCCAGTATGCTGCTGGATTCAATTTCAGTAGAAGAACAGTGGAAGACGATCAAATCAAAGGTTAGAGAAGCCGCCCTAAAAGGAACAGGGAAAGCCAAAAACTTCTAAAGGACTGGATCTCAGAGGACACACTTCAGCTGTCAGACAAAGCACATAAAGCCCGGATATCAGGAAGTGGCTAACACCGCCAATGGCAACAATGAGGCCTCACTCTCCGCTAGGGCTGATCACAGGTTTTACTGGATGGAAGTAGCTAGAAAAATGAATTGTAGCAGGGATCAGTGACTTCGACGAGCTACTTCGTTACGTTTGCAGCTCGTCGCACTGGCTTTGCAAGTATGAGTTGCTCCTGCGCGATACAACTGTCCAGCTTATACCTAGGCAGGAAAGAAAAATGCAGCGACGGGTAGAGCACTTCGATCGGTTGCTCAGCCTACGATCAGACCACATGACGGCCTTACAAACCCCGGTTCATGCACAGCAGTGCGATGTTAGTATTGACCAGCCGAGTACAAGTAAAATCACCAGTCATCAGTCAGCTGAAGGACAAAACACTCGCTGGATAACACAGCATATCCTCAGAAGTCTCCAAGTGCTGCATCTTGTCATTGGCTGGCAGATTACAAACCCTATTTGGTTCCATATGGCAGGAAGAAGTCCTTCCAGCTGATTGGGGCACGTCTATTCAGCAGCTCACCCCAAAGAAAGGAGACAATTCAGTGTACCAATCGTACGTAATGGGATAACTCGTACCCAGATCACGTGCTCTGGGAGAACGACAAGACTAGACAAAGACAGCAAAAATGTATTCTGTCACCCTTGGTTGGTAATAACTCGCATGTATACAAACGGGGTATGCACTTATTGGCAGATAACGTGCTAGCCAATCACAAAGCGATTTCGCTGTACTTACAGGACCTAACAGTCAGGGTTTAGCTTCGCCTGGTTGGTTGGACGGTGGGAATGATGCTGTGGAACACTGGATCGTACGTGAAGGCATTCGAGTCACTACAGCATTTCACAACTTCTTGTCAGTTATGATGAATCTTAACTCTGCACAATCGAGCTGAATTTTTACCTAGACAACAATGGGTTCCTTCATCCTTAGAAGGCACCCCGTCACTCGTACTCTAATACCACCGCGAAAACTTGGTAAGTTCTGTCCACCCGAAGAGTTGAAGGCTCTGCCGCTAGGCCACGTAGTTCCCGTCATTTTTCAAACGACCGAGCTTGCCAAGTTTCATTCGGTGGTCCGTAGTCGAAGTATAAAGTTCCGTGAGCTCATATTTATGCAACAGACGAAGGTTGCGAGGTGTACTTTCAAGGATTAGTTGCATACATCATTTCCTCATCGATTAATAGTCAGTGTAAATCATCCAAAGCTGCAGAAGACGCCGTTGCCCAGACCAGACATGAGGTTTTCTGAGGCCCGGTAAACGTAAGAACAATTAAATGACATACAAATAGTCAGCCGAACGTCGCGCGGTGCAGTACCAAAACATTCAGTCTCGTAAATCAAGCACTGCACACCAAAAACCTCAAACGAAACCAGCCATAAGATTACTTCTGATCACAAACCATCCCATCTGAACCATTGCTTTTCGTGTGGTTAATTCCATCTTCGTTCGACCAAACGCATCCGTATTGCAGAATGTCATTCTCGTTAGGAGACAGGCCATAACTGCACGGTGTGTCACCAACCCAGACACAGTGTAGTGATTTGAATGACGATGCCAACCCGGTGTACACATTGTAAATTGCAAGTGATTCCAACCAGATTCTGTACACAACAGTCCGGTTCCAAAGCGGCTTGTGGCATCAATTCATTGTGGATTATGTGAGCTGCGAGTCTATCACTCTCAAATCAGTATTCGACTTGATCTAGCCCGGTGTGCGCATAAGACCCACTGACGTGCCTATCCACGGTGTTACTAGTCATTGCTTTTCACTGCTGGGCGAACCTACATTGACGGTTAGGTTGAAACACGAGTACGTTCCTGTGCAATTCCTGATTTCAGCAGAGAGTTCGTCCATCTCGGGTGTGAAGGTCCAGTGTACATTGGACAAATACATCACCTTCCAGATAACTTCCGAGACCCCAGGTGGATCAGCTTATTCTCCAGAATTTGATCTTGCAGCTTTGCAACTAAAAGGGTGACATATTGTCTGAACCCACGCAGCTGGATGCTGACGGTGATCCAATATTCCTGAAGCGACCAGTATTACCATACGGCCAGAGAGAGGATGTTCTGAAAGATGGAACAAGGCGGTGTCGTTAAGCGTGTAGATTCATCCACACCGGCGAATCCGATTATGGTGACGATGGGGAATGATGGACAGATCAACCGCAGTTGCGGCGATTACCGGCTAATTCTGAATCCGCGGTTACGGTGATGCGAGTCAATTACTGTGGAGCCAGAGAACTTCATGAAATGTATGCTCGGTAACAAGTGTTTCTCAAAAATTGTTCTAGCTGAAGCTTACTTGCAACTTCCGTTGCACATGGAGTCTAATCCGCGAGGCATGCTCCAATGCAATTTCTCGCCGTTCGGTTTGCACGCGTCATCCTGGATATTTCAGGCTGCAGTTGCTGAGGTCATACATGGCATCGATAGGGTGATGGCATATCAGGAGGATGTGCTTATTTTTGGATCTACGGAGGATGAGCATAACCGCCGAATGCAACAGCTGCTGGAAAGGTCTGTGGAGTGAAAGGTATTGATAAAATACACCAAGTGCGAGTTCGGCATCACAATGTTAGACCTCCTCGGTTTCACCGTCAACGCAAACAGATACCGACCTGGTCCAGATCGTTTCGAACCACTGATTGGAACTGATTCGCCGAAAAATCAGACTCATTTACGACCAGCTCTTGGATACCCGCAATACTACTCCAGATTCATTCCGAACTTTACGGCACTAGCTCAACCATCGTCCCTGGCCCAGTCATGCGATGTATGGCAGTGGAACGAACTGTGTGAACAGACACTACGCGGTCTTCTCCAAAATATTGTTGACCGGCCGATACTGGCCTCATTAGCACTAGCTACGCCAACCATGCTGATCACCGACGCGTCCGATGTTGGGATCGCAGCAGTTCTGGAACAAGGTGGAAGTCCAATCATCTGCATCTCCCGTCTTCTCAGTGCTGCAGAGAAGGGTTGTTCCCAGATGCAGAGGCAAGCTTTGGCTGTTTTCTGGGTAGCAAGCCGACTATACAAGTACCTGTTCGGAACGAAATTTACGATTGTCACCGACCACCAAGACCTTCAGTTCCTATATTACCCAGATAAATCCGTCAACAAATCCACGGCTGTTGTGATCCAGCGATGGACCGTTGCTTTGGCTGCCTGTAGCTATGACATCCTGCATCGACCTGAAAGGACAACCTCGCGAACGAAATTTCTGTCTCGATACTCACGATTAGCAGTAGCGGACCAAAGCCATTTCATTTCACCAGCTGCTCCAGTATCAAGAAAAGAATTACAAAAGCAGGCAAACGGATACTATTCGTCTGTGATTTCGGCGATCAGAAAGAGATGGCAACCCGAGGTGAAGCGGAAGTTTCCTCAGTTCAAGAGGAATTTAGTATCCAACCCGATGAAGTCGTTGGTCGAGGTGACCGGCTTGTCATTCCACCTCCATTCCACAAGTAGATTTTGGCGCGAACTGCACAAAGGCCACTTGGGCATAGATACAAAGAAGTCACTAGCTCGACAGATGCGCTGGTGGCCGAAATCGGATGCGGACATCTGTACTGCGGTAAAAAGCTGCGATGCGTATTTGCACAAAGTTCAGTCGAGACCAAACAACTGGAACTCATAGCCCTAAAGTTACCTTCAGTTGACAAGTACAACAAGTGCTCGCTGTGATTAGCCAGCTTATGATCTGCCAATTATTTCTTCTGATTAGTATGATTAGTATGCAATTCCGCAGCCTTGGGCTTCTCGCCGTTTCGGTTTGCATAGTTCTCGACTGGAGGGATTACCCATTCGTCATATTAGCTCAGATTTTGCGAGTACTACACTGTCCTATTGGGGGTATTGAATCTACCGGGACCGCGGTATGAAACCGAATGACTCGCACCCGGACTACGTGCACTAGGAAACCACAAGACTAGACAAAAATAGCGGGAATGTATTCGGTCGGATTTGGTTGGTACAAACTCATTTATATGCAAAAGGAGGTGTACACTTATTGGCAGATAACGTACTGACCAGTCACAAAGCGCTTCCGCTGTATCTACATGATCCGTTTGTCAAGGTCCGGCTTCATCTCCTTGGTTAGATAATGAAAACCAAGGGTACTGGACCGAGTGTGGAGGCCTTAAAATAACTGCAACCTATAAGCCACTTCTCTTCAATTTTGCCATAGAGAATTTTCTGCTGAAAGCCCCGTCTGGTCTTCCGAATGGTGAAGTTGAACTCCTTCCAGGGAACTGAATTTTCCACTTGGGATGTGCCGATGATGCAGCCCTGCTGGATTACAGTGCACAATTAGTGCAGCACATTTTGGACCGCTTGGTGATTGAGGTATCCAGATACGGTACAGCTTCCAAGTGCAAACTACATATGCAAGACCTACAGGAGTCTGTACCTGCCCTTTTGTGATTATCAGCTTCGGTTAGTTGACAGCTTTAAGTACCTTTGAAGTTTGATCAAATCTGGAGGTGATGTTGGGGAAGAGACCAGCTCATGAATAGCAGGAGCCAGAGCAGCTTTCGCAAAGCTGCTATACCTGTGGCGTCGCCATGACATCCGGCTATCTCTTAAGGGACGGGTGTATGTAAAGCGTGTATTGATTTTTACGCCATGCATGACAGCCTCGCTTTGGACGTTTTAGCTATTTGATTTTTTTTCCTCAGCCCTGCTATACCGTACACTCTCGTTTGCGTGGAGAGTGTATCGATCCGTAGTCAGCTGACTATACTGACGCACGCACACTCACGTACGATCCCTTCGTGTACAGGTTTGATTGTTCACTTTTCCAACACATGCGTGTAAAGTCACACGTTTGCCTTTTCCACTACATGTACGTCACCCTTGCTAGTAGCGTTTTATTCTACGGTTGGGGGACCAGGCCATTTGCACTGAGGATGCTTGGCGTTTTTCTGTGTTGGACAATCGATTTCTCCGAAGCTTTTCTCCCGTCTGGTGGGAACATCGAGTGAGTTGTGGCGAGACGTTCTGTCATGTGTTAGGCACGGATAGCCAACTTCTTCACGAAGTGATGGCTGTACACCGCCTCCGGTGGCTCAGTCATGTTTTACGAAAGCCTGCTCATCGTCTGTCTTTCCGTACCCCATTCGCACGTGCTGGGTGAGGCTGGAGGAAGCAACGCGGCCGTCGGGCCATGACATGGTGCAGAGGTATGCAGAAGTTGGCATCAGCAATGGCTTCGGTTGGTGCTTCCCAACTTTCTGCTTGGGGACCGAGGGATGAGGAACTTCGTTGATTAGAGCCACTAAGAGACATAGCTGAGAATAGAAATAAGGGGCACATATGTTGTAAGGTTTGTCTTTTGAACTCTGATACCCCATAATCACAAAAAAGGTAACTTAGACAAATAAAATGGCTCTAAATCATTAAAAAAATGTACGGTGAAAGCGCAGAATGATCGCTTCATGTACTGCCTTTTTACTAATTGTTTGTTCTATTATGTTCTACTCTTCCACCCCCTACTTTTATTATTGTTTTTGTTGAGTTGGCCTCACTCTTGATTTCAAGGCGTTTTGGTTGGACAAAGTCTCCCCAGAAATACGCAAACGGTTTTGCGGTTGTAGCCCTTCATCAGGCATGCTCATCCGGCAATCATCAGCCCACTCATCGTCTTATACTCCGTTGTTATACTTTCGCTAGGATTTAATTTGAAGCCTCAGCCGTGTAAGTGGGTCCTCTCCATTGAAGAGCCCACAAATGGATCACAGCTGTCATCCGTGTTAGTTATTCGTGTCCAGGTCACTACTAACTGTAGTATTCGCAAGTAGCCAAAGTAGCAAGAATGCCAAGACTGCGAAATTGAACGTTAACTGTAAGGAGGAACTGGTTTGTATAAATATGTTAAATCACAGAAAATAATTGGCGGATTAAAAGTTGACCAATCACAACTAGCTTTAACTGTACCTGTCCTCCAGGATCCTGATTGGCTGAAGCTGCTCAGCGTATGTAGCTACGAAGTTGTACCTGACCGATTCACGTGTGATAAGCGTTGAATCAACATACCAACCCAAAGAACAACGAGACTGCATGCGCAAACACTCATATTGATAGTTTTAGTATGTAAGTATGTGGATATATATATATATATATATATATATATATATATATATATATATATATATATATATATATATAATTCAGCAGTACTTACTGGTTCAAAATTATCACACCCTGTAGATAAACGATGTGACAAGATAGCTAAATGATGTGTGCCACGGCTGGAAAGGAATACATCAAGGCTGAATAACGATGAGGAAAATTGTAGTTCGAATTTCAAACCATTATGCCCTTCTGTGTAGATTGTCAACACTAATCCTATGCATATTGCATTGTATGTGTCTATGACCTACTAGTGGTATTTGTGGATTAGTGTCGTGAAAAAATACATATATTACAGAACCCAGTCCACAGTCTAGGAGGAAAATAACTACTCCGAGAAAAATAACTGAGTTTGCACTAAACTGAATGTTTGTAATTAGAAATATCAATAACCCTGATAAGCAAAAAGGGTGACGATGTGCGTGCGTGGCTATTTTCCTCTTCAGTAAGCCTCTGTAATGTGTGAAATTCTTCGTCCCATGTTTGTCTATAAGACCATCGGAAACGACATCTCACCCCATGGTGCCAGTGATCCACCTCGCTGTGAAGGGTAACCGGTAACGATGACGTCACGAAACTCGGAACCATATCAGGTTCCAGTAGATCAGCCATGGTGTGGAGTCGATCGTTGGAGGACTGCTGTCTACCATCAATAGAGAAAACAAGGAAACAAAAGCTGGTGCCACTTTGTGGGCATTTTAAAGCTGGAGTGATCCACTTGTTGAACTCCGATACCGATTTCATGCGGTTTCCTTGGCTGCAACTCCGACCCAAAAAGCGATGGTGTATGTGCTAGAGACAACTGATTTTGTTCCAACAACTCTCACGAGCGGCATCACTGTGATACGGGATTGAATTCCGTTCGATTACCACGGGTTTGGTCATTCTCATTTTCTTTCCACTGGGTCAAATTACCAAGTCAAATTACAAAATTTCATTTGTTGTGCTCTGATGCATCCGGGTTGAAACAACGATCCGCAACCAGTCGCTAAATTCGGACCTATCCGTAGCACCCTATTCCCCCGACTTCCTCACTGCTCCCGATCAAATTAAAAAGTACGTATGATTCATGCCACACCGTCAACACGGAATTGAACTGTTACTGCTTTATTCCATATTCGAGGCCGATTCCGACTGATTGGGAGAGCTTAACACGAGCTTTCGAGAAAAAAATCGGCTGTCGCTGTCAGGTGAGAGAAACCGCCGAGACCGTGGTGAAACCGTTGGTACATAAACACACACACACACAAAGCTGATTTGGGTGTATGCCCGACTAGATCCGTGTCGGACATATGCCTAATCAGGATCTAATATGTGTGCATCTGTGTGTGCATGTGCATGTGTGTTGGCAAATCCCCAGGCCTGGTAAATGCAAGAAGGGCCGACCCAGCCATGTCTACATCACCGATATACGCAGATACGCATTAGCACGAGATTCAGCTGGTTCTGTCCCTCAAGTCAGACTGTGGTTGGTCCACTCCTCTGGTCCGTCTGACCACGCCCGTCCACACCATTCGACAGCATTGACGTGCGCGGGCGCGGTTCGACCTAGAACAGGCCAATCAGACTCCAATTTGGATGATGGAACAGACTAACTGCGTGTCCACAGAAAGCTTGGTGATCGCCGGACAAGCGTGGGCAGTGGCGGGTGGAAGTGAATCAGGCGGTGGTGGTGACCGGGATGGTTTAAACGCACCAGCAGCAGAAACAACTACCACTACTGCCCAGGCTGTCGGGGCTGCTGGTTTCAGGATTGGTTTAGGTGCGGCCAATATAACAGGCATGGAGTGAGGCGCGTCGTGTGTACGTGTAAGTGTGTATGTCAAGGTCACTTATTAACGTGGTACGCGCATGCGCTTACGGTTGATTGTTGAGCCTATGCGAGAACCGGCATCGGCAGCTCGGATTCACTGTGATTGATAAACGATCCTATGGACACTCCTTTTTCCGCGAACTCCATAAAAATGCCTCCAATGGCTTACAATAATCCACTGAACCCAAGACCATCTTCTATAACCACCATAGAAGCCCCACGTTGTCCCACTACTATACAGTGTTCTTCACCTTCATTCATGTGTTCACCAGGTGCCGCCCTGGCACCTAACGCTGCTCCAGGTGGATCTACACATTTCCCTCGAATTCCTCCTATGTCGGACTATCTATACGCAGCCGCCGCGGCTGCATCACTATTCGCATCGTCACGTCAGTTATCTTCCAACAATCGAATCCCTTCGATCTCCACGCCGCCTTTCTTACCATCTGCAACACCAGTTCTGCAACCGCCAACCACAGTTGATCCTGTATTGCCAAATCCGTTTCACGGACCCAGTTCCATCGGAACAAACTGGGGTCCAATGCACGGTTGGGATCCGTCAATTGTATATCTTGCCGCCGCCACCCAATTGGTTCTTCGATACTTGTCCATCCCCCACAACTCCGTTTGTACGACCCCGTCAAGTGCAACTATTAATCAAAATTTCTCGACATCCCAATTGGGAATCTCAGGTCCTAGTGAATTCGATTCAAACTCATCCTCGGCATCATTCCCGTTGAATTCTGTGTTCGCCAGCAGTGTTTCACAGTGCGCCACTCAGTCTGCCAGACTGGAGACCACCGGCGCAGATCTGGCTTCTTCGAACGCGACCCCCACATCACTCCCTGTTCGTGGGTCGTCCTCACCGAATGCGCTTCGTCGTACAGAGCCCAACTCGTGTGGTTGTCGAGAGAAACGATATCGCTGTACGTATCCGGGATGCTCTAAAGCTTATTACAAACGATCCCACCTGAACGAGCATTTTCATCTGCACACGGGCATGAAACCGCATTTGTGTATCCAACCCGGTTGTGGTGCTCGATTCACTCGGGCCGATCAACTGTCTCGGCATCGACGAGCGCATACCGGGGAGCGCAATTTCTTTTGTACCACCTGCCAGAAACGATTCAAACGAAGCGATCATCTGAAAGTTCATCTGGCACGTAACGTGTGCACCCGACTGCATTCAGTCGATTCACGCTGACAATGACAGCATTTTTTTCTCTCATTTTCTTTCCGTCTCTATCCTTACCCACCTTCTTTTAACCTTGACAAGTTTCTTGATCTTGCTACCGCGCCACCCTAAGCACCGCTCAGAATGGTCACCCTGGTCACCCTGAATCGTTGCCATCGGACACAGTCCCTCAGTTCATCTGTACACTAAGTACCCCGGACTCACGTGTTCATTATCTTTTCTGAGAGCATAATCGGGTCGTTTTTCTTCCGACACCCGCCGTCCAACTGTCAGCTCACTGATGGAGTTGCAGCATCACCAGATAAAGAAACTAACTAGCACCACAACTGAAGTACATCCGTACACAGAAGTGAACCAGAACACACACACACACACGCCAAACAGTTTGGGACCAAAGTGCTTTTCATTTCATTTTCTTGGTCCGAATCCTACATGAGGATCAAGTCAGTTGGAACTATCTTGCCGTTTGAAAGGAGTCAGAGAAGTACAATGAACACACCGTAGATCGTTCCACATTACGTCATACGCTTTCCTTCGATTCCTCGCGAGTTATTGGTAAGTCGGTTACTATGAGCGCCAAATTACAACAAACAGACTATATCTTTCTTTCTGTCTCTCTATCTATCGCTCTCGCTGCTTTCAAGGTGGTGACACGACCTTTGGCTAGTGTTGTTATTATCGTTGAGTTTGATGTGACTGGGCTAGGTGTGATCTTTTTCTCATGCACCCTCGAAATTTATCTATATCATATTGTACCGGTTTTTGTCATCGCAACAGAAGTGTTACATCCAGTAATATTTTTCTCCTCTTGTTATTATCCATACAACACAAACTGCACACAAGGAAGGGAAACGCGTTCCATACTGGTGGAACATGAGACTCGACTGGGAGCATGAATTACGAATAACAATGATCGTAACAACCTAATGATTGCCTGCACAAATACCTTCAGACGTGATGGAGAGAATGTAAGACTCGGGCATAATTTAGACTGTTGCTGTTCTCGATGTTTCGTGGTACATTTCTCGACTGCGGTTTATTGGTTTCTCGATGGACACCGTAGTGGAAAGGCTGGAAACCAGTGTACAACTATGCTCAGGCTGGTACAATACAATACCCCGCGGGAATTTTTCATCCGATTAGGCATTGGAATTCCAGCACCCCGGTTTCACTTTTCACCACTTTCGCGAGATTGATCCAGTTTCCACGAAGAATTCATCAGTTCCGAATTCATTTCACGGAACGAAAAGGATCCTAAATGATGATAGATTGCTACCCTCGTGTTCAGCTCGGTTATTTCATTTATAATTCTTGCACTTGAACACTTAAATTGTGGTTTCTGTCTTATGATATCATCAATAGTAAGAGGGAATAATAATTGGGGCGTTTTACAACAAATGATTATTTCTTACGTATATTTGGAAAAAGGAAATTTTAGAGTTTAGTTTGACGGGGCAAACTACCGCTGACACTATCATGAATGGAACATGGCGAATGAGGAACGGTCGATCTCCCAAATAGCTTCAGTGATTCTACTACATTTGTTCACTTTCTAACTGTTCATATATAATCCCTTTTAAGAAATACAGAATGCTGTTAACACGTCTTCCAAGAGAGATGCGCATTACTGTTCGTGTTTGGCTGTACGGAATTCGTCTGCCGGACGATATACCCAATTGTCATAACCGATGAGGCATTTACATTCCGTCCGTATTGCTTGTCCACTGGGCTGCTCTTATTGCTTTCTTCTGCACTGCTTCACCAGTCGTATCCAACGTCTTAATTAGTGTCATTTTTGGTTAACTTATATGGCATGTTAGGCTTCCGTATTGGGGTCCATAAAACCTCTCGGGTGGAGACATTAAACAACATGGCCCGAGACCTCGGTCAGTAGTATGCTTATGCGTATACCCTCTCCCTCTCTCATTTCGTGCACGTAGATTTCCCTTATTTTATTTTATTTTTTTATTTATTATTTTTTCCTCGTACTTCAAGCTATTTCACTTTTAGTTCTGTGAGGTACCAACCAAAACCGGATCACAAAGCGCAAGCTTAATGGTTGAAAAAGCTGCACTGAACTGAACGGGTTAGCTTGTGTTGGAGGAGATACGGATCGGAAATAAGACAGAGCGCTAGTTGGTTGTGAAGTTAGCACTCGACAAAGCTGATGAGTACGATTACAAACTGAACTCCCGTGCGAACCAAGGGGAACACACTGGTTCCGTTGGTATGGTCTGAAATCGGTCGTCACGTATTTGATCTCACGTTTCTAGCCAACTGAATATTTAATCTAAAGTGACGATGATCGCTGGCTTTCCCTAGAAGAGTAAATGTGGGGATTTCGTGAGTAACTCTGGAGGGAGAGACACAGAGAGGACTTGCAAAATTGTTCTCTCCACTTTCACAATTCATACGTTGATGATTGGTTGTTGATTTCAGCCTGGTTCTATTGGTGACTGTTAGCTTCGATCCCGAGCTCCAGAAAACACATTGCTTGCCAGTCTTCCCCGTCTGAGTTTCCAGCTAGAGGCAGTGGGACACCTCCCGTATGAGCCTCATCTCCATCCACTCTTGGCTGTGGCCTCACAACAGTGATTCATGTCAAAGCTCCATCAGATGTGCATCAAGTTTCCTTTTGAAAAGTTTGTAGCTGTCCTCTTCTACCACGTCAGCTGGCATTGAGTTCCACAGTTAGGTTGCCCTCTTGGAAAGACGGTAGACCAACGGTAGCCCTGCTTTACGAGCGCCATCGAGTGTCCCCTAGTGCGCGAGTGGCTACGCACAGGAATTCCGTCCTCAACTCGGCGCCCATTTCACCCCGGAGTGTTCGCCAGATGCATATCAGGTCGCCTCGCACTCTTCGATATGCCTCCGGAAACAGACCGGTTAACTCCAACCGCCTGTCGTAACTGACCCTTCGTAGTCCATCAACGAGACAAGTGGCAGCTCGCTGCACTCGTCCCAGCTTCGCAATTTCTGAAGCCGTGCAGGGGAATGTAGCCGCTCCGCCGTACTTCAGTCGAGGACGGACGTGTGAGGTACAGATGAGTTTGAAAGCACCATAAGGCGACTTCCCAAAAGTCCGATGGATTGCACCATAGATGCTCCTCACCGAGGCACACACATTGTCACTGTGATTGCGGGTTTTCAGCGTAGATGACACTAACACTCCCATGTCTCTTTCAGTGACGGACACTCGAAGAGTAGCTTCTTGAAAAGAGTAGGTGTCCTCAGGCCTCGGTCTCCCTAGCTGCAGCTGGGCACACTTTTGGACATTGACTGGGAGAGGCCACACGTTGGACCACTTCGTTAGAGTATCCAAATCCGCCTGTAGGTCCTCATGATCCGCCGTAGTTTTGATCACACGCCGGATTTTGAGACCGTCGGCCAAGAGCAGATAAGGGGACACCAGTTGTTGTGGCAAGTCGTTGATGAACGCCACGAACAGCAATGGACCTAAGACCGAGTCTTGTGATATTCCGCTAGGGGCCTCATGCCACTCAGAACATGATGAAACTACTTTCACAGAGAAGGACCTCCTTTTGAGGAGGTCTTCGATCTATGTGAGTAATTGTTCTGGCACTCCTAACGATCTCAACTTATGAAGCAAGCGATTGTAAGGCACTTTGTCGAAAGCTTTGCAGAAATCAACGTAGATAACGTCCGTAGGGTAGCCCTCCGCTCTAGCTTGTGCCCGATGTCCACTCGCCAGAAGAAGATTTGACAGACAGGATCAGCCTTTCCGGAAACCATGCTGCTGGTGGCTGAGAAGTTCATGACTATCGAGGTATTGTTGCAGTTGCATCCCATAATCTTTCCTACCACCCACGTAAGACTAACCGTACCGTAATTCCCAGCTTCCGCCTTTTTGTCGCCCTTGAACATCGAGATGACAACGGCTTTTTCCATTCGGATGGTAGTTTACCTTGTTCCATCGAATTGTTAAACAGTCTCGTAAGTGGAGGCGCGATAATTTCAGCTAGTTCCCGAAGGACTAGCGGATGGATCTCTTCCGGACCAGGTTACGTATGTGGCCGGAGCCCTCGCAGAGCCTTGGTAACCTCTTCCACCACTAACGACCGCCATACCATGGTGATTGCACTCTGTGGAGGCTGAGGTGAGGATGATCCCTCCGTGACATAAACATCAGCGTAGTGACCAGCCAGGTGTTCTGCTTTTTCACACTCGTAGTCCGCGATGAATCCTTTATGTAGCAGCGTTGGGATGCCTGGACGAACCCCAGTCCTCCTTCTCAGGTATGCAAACAGCCTTTTCGGTGATAAGGCGGAATCGGACGCAAGTCGCCCCTCGTATTCGCGTCTCTTCGTAGACTTCAGCGTCGAACACCAATTTCGGATGCGTTCGTAACTGTCGTATCACGTGCCGGGGGATAGAAAATGCTGCTAAGCTCGGTTTCTTTTTCGCAGTTGAGTACGCAGTTCCTTGTCAAACCATGGTGGTCCCTTAGCATGACTTCGTCGCCTGTGTGGAGATGCAAACAAGCCCACCAATGCAGTTATTTCCAATTTAAAGGAACTCCAGGCTTCATCTACCTCACCACTAATTGTGTTTTGTGGTGCGAATTTGTTTGATGCACAAACGGCTTCAGTGAATTTGATAAGTCCATCTAACAGCAGGGAATCATGCATGCATGCACGTGAGTGCATCGGAAAACGCATACTCCAGAACAAGAGGGGTCACTATTAGGAATTATCATAAAATACGACCAGTAGATTTGGAGGGTAAAACCGCATAGGCTTCAGCGTGCCATGTGTGCCACGTGATATCCACCATATAGGCGCATTGTATAAACCTTCTTCAATCAATCTGCGGTGCAGCACTTGACACCGTTACCGCGGTCAATTGCACAAAAACCAGTAGTCACACTTTCTCATTTGTTCAGTCAACTTAGCAATCCCAGCCTTTGTGAACAAAAAATAAATTGGTTCAACATCTCTTGATACCATAATGTTCCAATATTTGCCACTGCATGATTAAAGGATGTGCGTCAAAGCTAAAGGACTGCTGGTCGTGGTTAAAGAACAGTGGGTCGTGGCTAAAGAATTGTATTTGTGTTTTCAGTTGTATTTGGTCAGACTTTTGTGTAAACAGACGCCCGCATCTCCGTCAAAAAAGACACACGTGGCAACTCGTCGAATTAACGGGACGAAATAGAGAACGACTTCATATCAAAATTGCCAAGAAATTCGGTCGATACTTGCGCCCGGTTTGTGAGGATTCGGGCCAGATAAAGAACAGTAAGGTTTTTACATATGTCAATGCGAGAGGGTGTGGGTCGAAAAGCCGAACGAGTAGAAGCGAGCGAGCGAGGGATAGAGCTACTCTTGGACAGATTACTTTAGAAATGGCGAGTGCTGTCTGCATGGACTTTGTGAGCAAACTTTTCACACGTGGCCAGGTGTAATTTGGACAACTTGGCAGATAGTTTAGTTAAGATAATAGGTGGACCTCGACGAAAATTTTTAAGGTATTTTTCCGGCAGACCAGCAGAAATAACAGCGGAGTGGAACAGGAAAAACTTATTGACAAACGAAAAGGGAAACAGCACTCTTTGACATCAAAATGCCTAAGTTCTCGGATTTTGTACGATAGCCTGCGTAGTTTCTTCACACAGTTTGAAATGTGAGTTGGCCACTCCAAATTTGCATCGATGGGGATTTCTAAGTGTTTGACAGAACCCAATCTAGCTACGGATTCTGTGGAAATGACAGATGGATCACAAGGATAAACTGGTCGAGAAAGGGTAAGTATGCACTCAATGCATTAAGACAGATTTTAAATTAAACCGGATCGAATTTCAATATGAGTAGTATGACATTGTATCTGGATGATAGGACAAAATTTCCCCGGAAGCACACGACCGGGTACGCATACCTGACGAGCGGCAATAATCGCGAAACCGGTCATGTGCTTCCGGGGAAAATTCGTCCTTTCATCCAGATACAAAGCCATACTACTCATATTGAAATTCCATACTTGGGACCATGTGTCCTCGTTCTGAAGGTTAGCCGTGTTAACCGACGAATTAACTTTGGAAGAATCGCCGTGTGGTTCTAAAAATGGACTCCCGTTCATTCACGCTCCATTCGATTCAAATGACGTTACAGCTGAAAACCGGATTGAATTGAGAAATCATCAATATAGGACCGAGTACCGGAAAAATTACTGAAATCCTGGGTTTCAGAAATAGCTTCACGGAGAGCCACATCATCAGCATGTTTAAATAAGTGTACCGGAGAACTGGATTAAAGGTCACTGGTGTGGGTGGAAAATAAATAAGGGGAAAGGACAGCTCTCTGAGGCACTCCGGAATTATTCGTCAAAGGTTTGGATGTTTTAAAACTTGGTCGTGTGCACCGAGTTCTCTTGGTAAAATAATCAGACAGGTGTGGGACAGCCGAAAGCTTCCAGTTTAGGAAGGAGGATAGACCGCGAAATGTGATCAAAAACGGATGAGTAGTCTAGAAAAGCACATCGCACAGAATCCGCTGATCCGTCCATGGATTTGGTTATGTGGTGGACTAAGGAAGTGATAGCATCCACAGTGGATCTGTTCGATTCACAATTAAACTGTAAGCGGTAATCAGGAGAGTTTATGGAAGAATTCAAACGTTTAAGACGGGCACTCTCTGCAAGTTTAGGATCAGATGAAGTTAGAGCAATGGGACGAACGCTTTTAGCTATGATATTAGATTTACAAGGTTTGAGATTACGAACAATAACGACCGGTCTGCGGCATTCAGAAACGGAATACGAGCACAAATATTTGTTTAAGATAGCAGGCAGATATTGGTCAGAGCAGAAGTACCATGTCTCAAAAAAGATGACGGCAGATCAGCAGGACCAATACCTGAGGTTATTTTGGAAGTACGAAGAAGCCTAAATACTTCTGTAGAGAACGGGGTTATGCGCACACAATCTTCTGGAATGCAAGTAATTGGACAGTCATTTGATGGGTGGGTGAATGTACTGTTGATACTGTCAGCGTCGCGGTGTAGCTAGCATTGAAGAAACTCTTTCCCCGTTTGTTCCGTCTCGGATAAGTGATGTCGTACTTTATGGTACCTTAATAAAATATTAAGAAATAAAGTCGGTAATTGTGGGCCTGTTTGGGGAGATTCAGCATCCTGCTCTCTTGATGTGCAACCTTCGGTTCCACTCTCACTGAAGGGATGTTGTTATTTGGTATGCAGTATCTAATGTATTCGACTGAACCGATACACTTATCAGTAAGTTGCTTGTTGGCGCGAGGGGTGGGCTGCGAGGACACGTGTTAACTCAGCGTTGGTAGGCTGTCAAGTCACGTCGCCAATCGGCACTGATGCAGTACCAAGCCCAAGGCTCGAGGCAACGGAAGCTCGAGTGACAGGACGGCCGGTGGGTGGCCTGGATCGATAAAATGAGTGTTTAAGCCTCAAGGATCGGTTGCCCATACCAGTCTGACCAATACACTGAATGCAACGACTGGGTGCATGGACCAGCATCCTATATATTCATTGGGTGTTGCACTAACAAACGAATTATTTCGGTGGCAGACGAGGCTTCTCACTCGAGTAAGTGGGGCATTAAATGACACCGGCTGCTGACAATTTGAAATTTCGTTACCAGTTGCCATTACCGTGTCGAGGTGAAACATGCTATTGAGGGTCAGCCTGGAATACTTGGTGGTTATCCTGTTTGTTTGCAGTGCTGGTGATTTCTAAAAAAACTGAACGAAGTAGGTGGTCACTGCGTCCACATTTTTCGTCAGTGAGTTGAGCGATTTAAATGTATGGTGAATCATTTTATAGACAGATTACGTAAGCATTTGGATTTGGATTTAATAGCACCAAACATCATAGTTACCTTTTGGATATCGGTTCTTATTGGATATTCTTGTTTGTCACGGAGAAACCAGAATCAAGGTGGACGTAACACACAGTGAATGATTACGAAGTTCTGCTTGCCACTGAATTGACTTAACAACACTTAATAGGATGTCATTCGTGATCACCTGAAGATATTTGCTACAGTGTTCCCACGAGACCACTTTTACGTCTTTTGCGTAAGCGTTACGAGCGAATCGAACAAGTGAGTCGTTTGATCGGTGGTTGCATTCAAGCCATTGGGGCGGACGAAAACCCACATCAAGTCGTACTGCTATGAACCGACTCGATCGTTTTCGGTGGCCACATCTGTCCTATAGTTCGAGACCACCCAAGGGGCTTCGAACGTTTCACTAATGGATCATATTGGTTGCCCGCCCAAGTTACGGCGGCAACCGTATCTATCTGTACGACGATGTTCTCTGACAGGATTCCCCTATCCACTGAACCGAACAACACCGGCTAAATAGACCGGCACAGTTTGTTGAGGAAATTCGGTGTATCGTATTCTGACAAACGTTGAAGCGATTCGAATGTTGACAGTCGTAGCCCTCGGTGAACGGCAAATTTCAGCAAAAACGTACTGAATTTTCAAATGAGTTATTACGAAAAACCGTTTTAACACCCTACTTTCGCTTTGCATGATTCATCAAATAATAAACCAGATGAAAAGCGAGCACGTTTATGCGATTTTTTCGTAGACATGAGGTGTGGTACTCTGAAAAATTGGGCGCTATGAACTTGGACTTTCTTTTTCACTCACATCTTGCGAGATCGGACCAGAAATGAACTAATGGCTCAAGCCTCAGGGCGAGCTTGACAGTAGAGGGAGTCGATTATTTTTCATTGAAGCTATTATCCTCAATTAGCCATATTCACTATGGCGACAAACACCAAGAGATCCGTATCTTCATTGCCATTTTCATGGGACATATCGACACTCAGTAGGTTGTGTACAGGGTAGAATAACAATTCACAATCGTTCTCTGTAAATTAGAAAAATCAAGCCACAAATGTTAATCACAACGTCTAAATGCCAATTACAAATAATAAAATATACTCTAAGCAATTTTAGCTGAAGGCGTTTATTATACATAATCTGTCTCATCTGGTTTGTTAGAAATCATGATCAATCGCACGGTGATTCATTAGTTACGGTACGCATGCTCGCGAATATCGGTGGCGTTCGTAACTCAAGTTGATGGTTTTGTATCGGTTGGTGAACCCCTGAGCTTGACAATTAGGTTGCAAACATTTTGCCACTAATCGGGGTGACATAATCACCTGCACAAATGGATGCGTCGTCTTGACTGATAACGGATGGTACGCAAGGAGCGGTTGTTCTTTCAAAGAAGGCTGCACGTGTCCAGTCGGTAAGATCACAACGAGAAAATCTCCATGATCCGAGGCTGAGTAAGTGGATCAACAGGATCCCACACTTGCATCAATCAAATTTCAATAAGGCGCCTTACAGCCTGACGACTATAAATGAAAAATTTGCAACCCAAATACGAAGTTCAGCGGTCACTAACTCATACAAATAATTACGGATCTAACACGTGAACCATTATGCTTGCCTCACGCCAACAGCAAATGGTACGTTTTTGGTAGCTTTTTAGCCAACTTTTTTGATTTCCTGAAGCAGTGCATATTCGAAATATTGGTAAGCAATGAGTTCTTCATAAAGAGGAAAAATGTGCACGTGATCACCGGTTTGATTTGAAAGCCATCAGTGCTTATTGACTGGAAAACTCATGCTGACGTGATCGAGCATGAGCGCAGTTTTTACGCACCAAGTCGTTCATGCACATGCAGAGGGTGTCCCTTCCACGGAGGGGAGAAACAAGACAAGCGGGTCGGAAGCCTACCGCGATAACCATTTGACCATGCGCCGGTCACGATGAGATCTTCATTTTTAACTTAATCAACTTCCGGAACTGTATTCGAACGAATTTCCAGAAGTAGAAAGCTGATTGTCTGTTACACACTCAGTCGCTGGTTTACCAAGCGAGCACACTCAAAATGGCAATTACATATTTGCTCCAGAGTATCGTCGGACACGATCAACTAGTACTGGGGCAATGCAATCCATTTGTACGTAACATTTTATGGCAAACTCTTGTTTCTCTTCATGCCATACCGCAAACACAGTTCTTTTTTTAAACTCAGCAGCAAATGCCTAAGATCCTATCAAAAAGACTCCACCTTGTTTCGTGATATCAATCAGAGTCGTGAGTGGTCATTCTCATGCGTGTTATCGTTAGTCAGTACTAAACTAGTATGGACTTCGCCAACTGAACTGGCTCCGTGAGTGATCTGCGATCAGCTAACGGATCTTGCTGATACCCACAACCCATACCAATTTCATTTCATTCGGATTTTGATCCGCTGATGAATGTGAGCTCTCATTTTCCTATTCCAGTGTCGTGTTATTATTATTATTATTATTGATTTAATTAGAGACCATTCCACGATGTAAGAAGTTGTTCGAGAGCCTTTTGTTGTCAAACCCTACTCGTGCTTCGGTGTGAACAATTCGGCAATATCAGCGGATAACAGAGATCCTATATGCATTATTTGTAAACCAAACCGAAGAAACGGAAGCCACATATTTTTTTCCTCTAAATAATTTGCCGTACAATGTCACTTTCCTACTTGATAACTTTACAGCTGTTCCGTCCTGTATTGTCAAACCCGAAACGCTGGAGCTCAACGGTGTACTTCGTGTGCCATCGTCTCGGGTGACGCTACAGAGATCAGTAGTGATTGTGAACCGAAAATCAATGAAGTCAGATATCAGAAGATCAGCGGTTAGGTTATATATCTCACTCTAAAGTTCAGTTAGCATTCATTCGGCATCATCTGAGCATTTTTCATGAAAGTCCTGTACGTCACATGTCTGATTCAGTGACATCCCTGGTGCATGTTCGGATCGGGTGGGTCAGACAAAAAGTTGCTTGTGTTCCAGTCACGTGCTCCGTAAGTGGTTGACCAACTGATTAGTTGATAAGGCAAACACTCATCGTTACCGTCTTCCCTCTAAGGGTTGCATTCACATTGGGTTAGCGTTTTGTTAGAGTGATGACTTTTTGATGTAAGTAGTATCTACAGACGGGTGGACAAAGTTTCTCGAAAGTATATGACCGGTATTGCGGTTAGAGCCGCTCATTAGGTATGCGTATTCAAATCGTGACCACGGTATCGTCTTTCTCGAGGTTAGCTGCTACTAACCCACATAGAATCTTTGGCAAATAACCGTTGGGGCTACCCAGTGGACTTTTCTGAGAGGAGCCTCCGCTCACTCCTGATGGACGGTTGTTGTAAACATAGTATTGACCTCGTGAACCAACCTGAGCTTATCGAACTTTAGTAGATAACAGTGGCTTGGGTTGATTCCAAACCCGACATTGTTTGTTAAATACAAACCTGTGAATCTATCGATTGGTGACATTGTTTTCTCAAGTGGAAAAGTTCCCCTTAATTTATCTCTCTCTCTTTCTCTCTCACACAATGATTATTTCTAGATTTTCACTGTGGGAAGTATGTGAACAGGTTTTACGGAAGTTTTTGTTGGACAATTTGTTTCCACTACGTTTTGTACTCATGAACAAATCGGAAATTCCGTTGGAATGTGCCCCCTCCAGCCGCCCACAAGCTCAATAGCCACAAGCGGCGTGTTGCCTCAGCTCCGGTATGATGAGATCGGCCCGATCCATTATTCATTACCGCGGCACAGTCGTGAGAGAGTAGAGAGTGGATAAAAAACGACAATATTGACCAATGAATGACAGACAATATTTCGGGCGAAATGCTGGATGACCGCTCAGTCAATGACTGACTAAGTTGTGTGTGTGTGTGTGTGTGTGTGTGTGTGTGTGTGTGGTACGTCGACACTACACAGTCACCGCGGTGATATAGTGAAGGACAAAAACTTCCCCATTGGACTATGACTGTCAACAGTCATACGGATTATCCGGTCAAAAATGTACCGATTGTATTATAAAAAAGACAACTAATCCGATGTATCAGACCAAGGGTTATTGCGCAAGACTGTTGTGCTGATATCGTTTACTCACGAAACTGCCTACTAAATAGTGAAAATAAAATGGCGGTAACAAAATTTGTACGACCTGTTGAAATTACGGTGGTCGCATGAAGCACTTAAATGTGGCTGATTTCCTCTGTACACGCATTCAACCTGGAACGTATGCTAAACAAAACAAACAATAGTTTTATAGATTTATTTGTCTCGTTGGTTAGCTGGTATCTTTTACTATCTAACCCACTACCGTGAGTAGTTTAAACGATTGAATGTTTTAAATCATGTGAGACACTTTGATCGATCACCACAGTGGTTGTTACACATACAGTAAGTGATGTAACATATATGATTTTATGTAGTGTGGGATAAGGCGGGCGAGCAGCGATTCACAGCGCAGACCTCTTGGAATTATATTCTTTTCTTATTCGGTAATTAAGTGGACTGCAACTTCCTACCTAAGATTCGTTTCATCTTGGCAATCAAAATGATCAGCTTATAATCGTATCAAGATAAATAGTAGGAAATGTATTACATTCTATCGTCGGCATCTTTTACAGTTTGGCGCTGACTGCGTCCCGATAAATTGCCGTGATACATTTCGCGCATGTTTTACGACTACTTCACTATCATAGTTCGTAAATCGGGTTCTGGATTCACTAGATCCGTGTATGTGGAGTTTATTGGCAAACAACTTGAAACATTAAGTAACCTGAGCGTTTGAAGTCATTAAATCGATAAGTTCGAATTGAACAACGAGGACTGAACTGTAGCAGAACGCGGACTGTCAGACAAGAGTCGTCCCTAAGTTGCCATTCGTGTCTCGTAACACTGCGCAGTTTGATTTCTCTTAGACACAGACCAGAATCACAGGTGACTTTCCTAAGGAAATAAATGACCCATTGCTTCCCTTGTCCAACAAGAACTGGACCTGGACACCTAGAACGAACCCTATAGTTTTCTTAATGGCGCATGAGACACTTCAACATAAGTTCGAGCTGTACGTAGGCCTGAAATGAGCACACTATCGTTTGCCCCATTAGGGGAAATGCCAGGAAGCTAAGCATATTTTCGATTTTTTTCAACCCTCATGCTTGACCTGATGTCTTAAACAGTTACGGAAGAAGAACTAATTACCTAGACTGTATATCTTGTCCCACGAAATCTGACAACCTGAATACCGTCACAGTACTACAAATTAGAAATGATGCGACAAACAAAGTTGGTAGTTTGTGTCAAAATTACAGGAAGAAAAAAACAGAGAATAGGCGGAACCCGAGGCATTCCCAACCACCTTAGAAGCGCCGTTCGAATGAATTCCAGTTGACAGTCGGTTGTGGGTAGTGAATCTCAGAGGTTCGTTCAAAGCGAGCAGGTACCGTCCCGATAAACGCAATCGGTTAGTCGCCTCAATGTATGCCTACACCGACTGCAACCCGGATGCAATCATAGATAACTTCTACCAAAAGCTCCACGACCAAAAGCAAGCCGGCCGATATCGTGATTTTGGCGGGAGATATGAATGCTAGGGTTGGTCGGCTGCCATTGAACGAGACAAATTCGGGAGGCGCTTTTAAGTTAGGTTCGTGTCGTTCAGATAACCGAGAATGATTTTTGATTCTGTGCTCCAAAGGTAGCTTGTGCCTCGCCTGTATGAACCACAGACGCTCTAATCGCCGGTACGTCACCTGACGTCCGCTCTCTTCGCGCCAGCAATGGACTCAGACTGACCGCATAGCGGTAAGCGACAAAGGGCAGGGCTGCATACAAGAATGCCGATCGTGCTGGTGCAGTCCCCTTGCTTACAACCACGTACTAGTTTGCATTGAGTTAACCCTGTGCTTCGGTGGGAGATCCGAATTCACGCCGCTAGGTGTGTGCCACAAGTTGTCCCAAACAACGAGCGCTCGCTAAAGAGATAGAAATAATTCCACCTAATAATACCAACCGGAACCGATTGCTAATCAAAGATGCATTCTGCTCCACTGACCGAGTGAATTATGGCCTGTCACATCGAGCTGTGACACCCTGGATTGCTGTTGAATCTCTTCGCCCTCTCGACGCACGCCGGTCAATCCTGACCGAAAAGGAGCATAATGAAACGCGGCTCATAAACAGACCTGAACTGAAAGCAAGTCAACAGAGGGGTCGTGAAATCTGGTGGTCGCAACGTGCAGGCGTCATAAGATTTCCCAAATGCTTTTCCGTTTTATTCGCCCCACTGGTAGGAAACCACTGAGTGTGAGTGAAACGATCTGTGAAGCTGACGGTTCATCAACCCACAACCAGCAGTTGTATCTTGAAAGCTGGAAGGAGCTCCGTAAGGCATAGTTAAACTAGTCCGCAGCATAGCCCCCCCCCCCACAGTTATTCCAACACACGTCCAACGCACGTCTGTTGTGACAAGTTCACACACTGAGGCAAAGATACACAATAAACCCATGATAAGAGACGTTACAAAGCGCCGGTCCTCCTGTGGTCTCCACCCAGTTCTATTTAAATAAGGTTTAATAAAGCTTTCTGAGGAACCTAAAATTCTGTTTTTCACTGTTCGTAATTCTGAGCATGTTGTCTCCTCGTGGGGGAATTAATTGTTGTCCCTAGCTTCAAGAAAGGCTCGCGCAACGACTGCGCTAACCACAGGGGTATTGGTCTTATCCCGATAAAGTTAAAGTTACTTGAGTCTGTCATTCTTCTCAGGTTGCGCCTAACGCGTGAAGAACAGACCCACAGGCAGCATGCTAGGTTTTGCTCCGGTCGTGGATGTATCGATCAGATCATCGCCCTCCGACTGCTGCTAGAACGCCGTTGTACCTTCCAGAAACTAACGATAACCATGTTCGAAGATAAAAGTACACCACTGAGCTGTTCTATGTGTAATGGAGTACCTTAAAAGCAAGTGTCAATACTCAAAGAGCATCGTCATACCCTAGCTCGAGTTGGGGCCTACGGACATCTCTCGTCAAATTTTGAGGTCGCTAACGGAGTAAGACAGGGTTGCCGT
This sequence comes from Fasciola hepatica, assembly GCA_948099385.1. Lineage (NCBI taxonomy): Eukaryota > Metazoa > Platyhelminthes > Trematoda > Plagiorchiida > Fasciolidae > Fasciola > Fasciola hepatica. The sequence continues at coordinate 6,952,768 of CANUEZ040000175.1, forward strand.
ATGTCTCCATATCTATTCAATTGTGATACAGGGAATGTACTGTAGAATGCCTTATCTGGTCCATCGAACCGCGGAGTTAAATTTCATCCGGGGATAACAGTTTTTGACTTGAAATAGGCCGATAACACCACCATGATGAGTGGTAGTACACAAGCATGTTCTGAACTACTGGGTGATTAAGGTAACCAGATCCGGTGTGTGCGCTTTACGCCTCCCAAATACGGAGTAATTTAGCCAGATCATGCCTGTCATCCCTCTCTGCGGCGATCAGCTTGAAGTAGTCTATAACTTTAAATACCTCGGGAGCATGGTTACAGCTGGATTTGATTTTAGAGAGGAGCTTACATCACAGTTAGCGAAAACTAGAGCAGATTTTTCTGTCCAATGACACCTGTGACACCGCGACCACATCTGATTTCGCGTTGGGGCTAATAGGCGACTCTCCATATTCGACAACGGATGTCTCCGAACCACTGCTCTCATCTGGTGGTAACACGGGATGATCAGTGATGAAGTTCGTCATCTTGAATAGCTCTTGTACATCACCTGCAATAGCTCAGAGATGACTTTCGTGTGTCTTTCCATCGTCAACCTTTCGGTGCTCTATTGGCACGTGCTGGGTACGGCTGAAAAAAGAGGTGTGTTGGTCAGACCGTAACCTTGCGTAGGGCTGCGGAACAATCAGTGGTATTGGTTTCAGTTGGCACCTCCCACCTTCCTGGTTGGGGACCAAGGGATGAGATTTGTCGTCAGTTGGAGACGTTGAGAGATGTCATTTAGAACAGAAGTCAGTGGTGCGAATGATGTTCGGCCTTTCTGTTCAACTTCCGATTCCTAGGAATATAGAAAATCGTCAGACACGAAGGAAAAACATCATTTGTTTGTTTTACCAACCCCTACCTCTGCTGTTATTTATTCACCCCGATCTTTCTCCATTTTGCATTGCTGGCACCATGCTTGATACATATTATATATAATAATACAATATATAGTGTATATAATAAATGCAGGAGAAAGCTAGACCTCATAACTACTAGAATTCACTAGTATAACGGGTGAATGAATGAGAGACCAGAAATGCTGAACCACACGTGGTCTCAATAAGTCAGGCGTATTAGCACTCCGTTGGGCGGGAGGACATCTTGGCTACCATTTACCCAAGTCGGACTCGTTTGCCAACGATTTAGTTCATTTGGCCACGACAAGTTAACTAAAAAGTCCAATACAATACTCCTCCAAAACAAGATCTACTAAGACGGATCTCTCAAACTGGTTCTTGCTGGGAAGTGTGCATCCAGAAACAGAGTTTACTAAAAGTAAGTAGTCACATGAGTAGTATTATTTCTAACGTGGTGTTTGTTGAAAGTACACATTTCGCCTCATTCAACAGTGCAAACTTAACCAAAAGGATCATTCTCGTATTTTTACTACTGGAGCTTTTCTTGCAATCAAATAAATAACATCCATACCGTAAATGCTGCGAGTAAGAGTTGAATCCTAGAACCTTTTCGTTTTTTTTCGCGGATAATCGGAGATCCGATTGGATTTTTTATATCGAAAAGTCCAACTCCCCTAGCCGGAATTGAAACGGCGAGCTTTCACTTACTGAGCGGATGCCCTACCGGCTGAGCTACCGGGGATGGAGGAATTGCTGTAGTAAATTTCAATGGAAATCGTGAATGAGCACATGTTCTTCATGTATGTTATTATATCTGGATGACAGAACAAAATTCCCCCGGAAGCACACGACCGGTTTCGCGGTTGTTGTCTTTCCAGGCACATCAAGATCGAAACTTGGGACTGTGTCCTCGTTCTGAACGCCGTCCTTGACCAACCGACCAAATAACTTTCGGGGAATAACCCTGTGGTTCTAAAAATGGATTCTGTCTATGCACGCTCCTTACGATTCATAGGAGGTTAAAGTGAAGCGTACGTGTTCTCTTCAGATTTTACTATGTGCTTAGACATAAGTGCAGTGGAGCGGACGTATCGCACAATATTTAAAAACCTGATCGGCTTCGAACCTCCCCATAAAAGAATGAGGGCCCCACACGGTACCAGTAAGTTATCAATGCTATTTCTTCAAGGTTTGCCTTTTATCGTTTTTACGTAATGCAGTACTGAACCGTCAATAGCTACAGATATACAGTATCGACATACATCGACATTCATGGAGAGACCAACGCCAGTTGAAGCGGTCGCCTTGACATCCACCACGCGGAATACTGTCGCTCTTGGCCCTGTAGGGTGTGCGAGGTTTCATGACTAGAGTCCAAGCTATCCACTCATGTGGTGGTTAGTGACATTGCAACCCGTGGCGTTCTTGTCTTTGGACATAGGTTATTTAATTGCTTGGTACTATCATTTATCACTTCTTACTATTTCTTTCTCTTTTATTTTCCTCGTGAGGTTATTGATGGACGATAGCCAGAACCATACTGCACTGTCCAGTACATGGTTACCGGTTGTCCAGAGTCATCGGGAACTGAACTGAATCTCCACAGAATTTATTATCGACACCATGAGCCCTAATCTTATAACTAATGGGTAATTCATTTGTCTTTCGAATTCAAAAGCCCTAGCCGCGAGCCGGAATCGAACAGGCAACTTTTCGCTTACTGTTTTGAGTCCATGAAAGGTATTTTATTCACCTAGTCATGTACTTATTTTCCTGCATACGTCCACACACAAAAAATTTGCGCAGATGCCGAGGTCTCGCGCTTTTGTCAAATTTCACTTCCCGAACGGTTTTCTCACTGCACATGAATAGGAATGCGGGAAAATAACCCGGATGATCATAAGATTGGTGCAGATTATTGCTTTGGCAAAGCCGATTTCAGGGATGGTGGAGGTTGTCAGACCACTTAGGTTAATTTGGTCGCGGCTTTTGTGGTGAATAAAAACAAACCCCGACGTGCGTTGTGCAACGCTTCGAGGGGCGGTAGCCTTGGGCGTAGGTGGACGACGACGCGGTGCCACACACACACACACACACACACACACACACACACACACACACACACACACACACTATTTTACGGTTTGACACTTACAAATACACCCACACACGGCCTGCGAGCGGGCATAGCGGTGGAAAATGATGGGTAACGCCCTGATTTGTCTACGCGCGCGTGTGTACACACTTAGAGCGCGGTTAGTCTAATCGAGATCATACTATAGACCGTTTCTATGATACTGTCCATACTGTCTGTTTGTGCGCGTAGTATGAGCCTCTTGAGGCTTTGATGCTCATTCATAAACGTGACATTTAAACTATTGGCTCTGCTGTTTCTATTTACTGCTCGAACTAAGTAAAAACGCACGAAAGAGATTCCGAAGAGGGGAACGTGCTATCAGTGAAACAGTTTGGAGCGGTTTGGTACATCCAAGCTGATATATTATGCATTCTCACGACTGACTCAGTTGTATGGTTCCTAAACAAGCCCACGTAGCTCGGTTGACTTTTTGTGTGCACGTTTAGGAGTATTTCTGTTTTTTGCATCCATTGAGTTCCTAACACTTCAGTGAAGATGGAGGCTGAGGAAGGATGGTACTACCTCATATATTTAGTTAGGATCACGAAAGATCTACGGAAATTCTTCGCAAATTGTTTTTCCTAATCTCAGAAGCTTTAATGATTTTTACTTTTCGGCTGAAGAGTCTCATTGTTTGATCAAAGGACCCTGGTAATGCATGGCATGATACAACATCAGTACCGAGGGGAAGGTGTGGAAATTGTTGGATGAGTACACTTTCAATACAAGTACTATGTGAGTATGATGGTCGGATATCGTATGGGCTACCGTCGCGTATGCACCTGAGTCGCTGCTGATATCCACTTGACTTCCGTTTGACCACCAAGGGTGGACAGTGATTAGGTCACTTTCGCTACATGATTCCGCAACCAGGTAGTTAAGGTTGGAAGATTCAATAATGTTATCAATGTGTGCTACCCGCTGATGTGTATTCTCCGGATTGCTTGGATTAGGTGGAATAGTAAGTGCTTCAGGGAGATTATTGAGCATTCAGGTATAGCCCAAGTGAATGGAGTACATCTAATTGTGAGGACTATTGATTATGCAGAATTCCTCCGGATGCATGATTCGTCGGTGCATGAATCAATGAGAAGGCAGGTCCGATCCATCATTCGGGGGGAAAATACGGAAAATCTCTAACCAGTGGATTTAGTCGCACAGGAAAGCTGTCGGGCTTCCGATCAGGTACCCCCAAGATCCGCGCGCATATATATTGGAAAAATTGTGGAAAATAATCACGTGACCTAAGTAAGTTCGGAATCCTTCTTCGTTCGTTTTGTTCTTACTTGTGTCTTACCTTGCCTTGTGTTGATCCTTGCTCAAGCCCTACCTTTTGTCACTTTCAAATGGATTGCGCAAATAGCACCACATGCGTGACTGACGAGAACTATCTAATCATGGAATAACTTTAGGGCCTCAAATTCGCATTGCCAGAAGCGTAACAATCGCAAACGATACAAATTTGGTGACTGTAAAATGTTACTTTTCTGTACAAAGATCATTGGTGGAATATGCGAAACCGTTATTGATTGATACATTCTTTATACTGGTCAGATAACTTTTCCCTGTTATACTGGGATTGATGAGCATCATCAGACTCACCGTATGTTGAAAATGCTTTTTTATGACTGTGAGCAGACCACGTCGTCAATATTATTCACGGGTGCACATTTTAGGAACTTCGCATCAGATTACTGTGGGTCTGATTGAATTATTCTCATCGACTGTTGGTCATCTGTGTGCCCCTTATGTGTTAAACCTATGCAGTCTGATTGACCTACGATTTCTGTACTACTGGGTTAAAAATCAACAGGACCCGAAAAACTATCCTCTTACACAAGTTATCACAATTGAGCCACACCCTGTGCAATAAAACACCCGCACAGCACGGTTGATGTCGACGGTCAGATTAGACCAAGGGGGACAAATGCATCGATTCAAAGCTTTTCAACTGTATTACGCTTATCACATCATATCATTTTGCGTGTGCAATCATTTCGCAGTTGTCCAACATACGGTGGAAAAGATATCGCAAAAAATATTGCACAGTTCACTGACTTCACGCCAGATTTACAGATTATTAGTTCCTCGCAGCCGGGAGTACTCCACACGGGAATTTTCGCTCAGGAAAAAAACGGTATCGATGTCATCGTTCTGGCACGAGGATAGAGTGATTTGAAGGACTATGATAACTAACAAAAAGATCAGGCAGTGTACGGGACTTGTACGATGAATACAATTTCGCATGATGATGAAGTCAAAAAAATTATCATGATCACGAGTACAGTAGTTCTTCTTTCTTCCAAAATAAGTTTTCGGTGACGAAAGCAGATGTTCATAGCACACACACACACACCTTAACAAAGACCGGGCAATGTCAGTGAAACAGTATGGTGAATAGAAAGAAGTATTCGCAACCTCAGACTTGAATGATAAATGTGACGTGGGCTATAGGAGCAGTCGGTGTGGTGTTCACAGAAGTGGGGAATCGCCGCGACGAACAATTTCAATGTGATATGAGCGACGCACACTCCTCCATACGTGGACAAAAACCAAACGTATTCGCAGTACTCTTGTGGATTAAAAACATGAAATCATTCAGTCAGACGGCATTTACAATTCGCTTGCATTCCACTGTATTCCCTGAAAAATGGAACTCCGCGGTTCGATAACTCGTGTACTTCAGCGGGATTTTGTCAGCAATGCCGATATGACTGTCGGTGAGCACTGGACCGCAAGCTTTTTCTGTACCAGCAGAAGACCCCTCTCTCCAAACTTAGACTCCGTGTTACTAGATCTGTTGTTCAGACAAATTGGTGTCGTTATTCCCGGAGAACGGCTGGTGACAATCCGCGGACGACCGTATCGCTCAGTTGGATATTTTATTGCAAAAAAGATTGGGGTAAGATATCTGGGGTCGGACATACGTACCCGTACACCCACACGCATTTGATCATTCGGAGTACGGGTACCCGGTGATCAATGGTTACGTCCGTCTTTTACTGATACTACGTCCATCCTGGTGGAATTGTTGTTTTAGCCTAATTTATCCCCCTGTGGTTTTATTATTAATATTATTATTATTATTATTATTATTATTACTGGTATTGATCTAACTATTACTCATACGGTTTGATAAACCACTAGTATTGAGGAGACCATCTCGATATGTGAGGTCAAGTAAGAAACCGGTCAAATGGAAGCCTTTCTCCCTAAACGTATAGGCTTTTACTGTTTATCTGTCAGACCCGACGAATTTCTTATTGATGGCAACACTTCGTTCTTCTACTTCTGGTTTTTTCCCGCTTGGCCTTGCTTAAGGTTGCAGTGTGTGTGTATGTTCATATCTCCTTGAGATGTTGATATTTCATCAAGGAAACACTTTTGATCCTTTGATCTTCTAAACTACTATTTAGTAATCCATTGACTCAGACAGAATGCGGCAAGATGGTGGCTTAGGTCGTTTTGTTAGGGATCTAAAGTGACATTGAATCTCAGTTCCAAAGTAAGCCAAACACATTCGAGTGAGCGTTCAAACTCCCTCCCTCCATTTTCCTGGAATCCTTAGTAGGCATCTGCTGAAAAAGTTCATCAAAGGAGTTAATCAATCGTTCTATTTGTGTTACCAGCATTCGTCCAAATTCAGTGACCGACAGAGACGCTTTATCATTTGGTGTTGGTGTGGACAGCGAAGAACCGAAGCTTCGGTAGTTCTAAGGTTACAACGTGGGAGATTTACAACTACGCATGCTTGGGGTTTCGAACTGCAGTTGGGTCTCGCAGTTGACGTGCACCGCTGTTGCTTCTCCTTGTGGAGAACTGAACACCCTTGGAATGCCACAAATCCTCCCACCGTTTACTAATTTTCTAATGGACTGCTCACAGTGGTACAGTGAGTGAAAAATCCTTGTGACTATGGATTAGTTGCTATACCCTAGGCATTCATTCATTGACAATGACAGTGGAACAGAAAAAACTATCAGAAGTTAAATTCTTGTTGGTTCTAATAAATAAAGAATACAAACTATTACTACAGATACTATTACCACCACCACTCCTACCAGTAATATTATAGCTACCACCACAACGACTGCGTTAACTGGAATGATTCAGAAGCATTTCACATCGTTTCAGTTTTTGCATGTACTGCTCCAAAGCTAGTTCATGAATATATTTACTAATTCAAAGTTGTGTTTTTTTTTTATCGAAACCAAACAATGTTTTTCTCTTTAAATTGGCGCTTC